>BLSH010126870.1:22837-39677 GCA_018402905.1 Glandirana rugosa | reverse complement strand
TTTGCGCATTCCGCACCGGATAGAATGCACTAACAAACTAAGTCAGATGATCGACTATGTTGTCCTCCTTGCGAGACACTGATAGTCCTTCCCTAAGTATGGAAGGAGTTCGTCCGTCTCGGACGTTTTAGAGCCTGACAGTCGCCCTAACAGACAAAATTTGGAAATGAAAATAAGACTGTCTTGTCTTGGATTTCCAATCTTCTACAGCTGGCCGCGGTAATCCTCCATCCACTATGGCGCTAATCCGTCTTCCACCAGTTTAAAACCAGGAACAGGATAAAAGAGAGAGAGTTCCTCCAATAGTGTAGTATGTTTTAAATATTGGAACTTTATTTCTCAAGGATACATGTCCCAGATAAAATTAAAAATAAAAGTAAAGGTTTAAAACAGACAATCCCGCTGACAGTCCGAGATTTTGCAGGCTCTGCCTGCTTGAGGAAGGTATGAATCCCTTCCTGATAGTCACAGAGCGTTCCTCCTGTTGTATCAGCTAGTAGACTGAATCAAACAATCACGTAAGATAGGCCACGCCTTACGCGTTTCGTCATGCCGACGTCATCTGAGGCTGTGGCCAGACGTAAAAATTTTAACTCTATATACTAACCCAGAGAGGCGGGTCAATGTTGCAGACCCAATCATATTAGTTCAAAAGTTCTAGATGGGCGGAGACATTCTACTAAACCTTATATTTTTCACCGTCTCGTACTCTTTATGCCCATATGATTTAGATATCATACCCATATGATAAAGAGTACGAGACGGTGAAAAATATAAGGTTTAGTAGAATGTCTCCGCCCATCTAGAACTTTTGAACTAATATGAACTAATATGATTGGGTCTGCAACATTGACCCGCCTCTCTGGGTTAGTATATAGAGTTAAAATTTTTACGTCTGGCCACAGCCTCAGATGACGTCGGCATGACGAAACGCGTAAGACGTGGCCTATCTTACGTGATTGTTTGATTCAGTCTACTAGCTGATACAACAGGAGGAACGCTCTGTGACTATCAGGAAGGGATTCATACCTTCCTCAAGCAGGCAGAGCCTGCAAAATCTCGGACTGTCAGCGGGATTGTCTGTTTTAAACCTTTACTTTTATTTTTAATTTTATCTGGGACATTTATCCTTGAGAAATAAAGTTCCAATATTTAAAACATACTACACTATTGGAGGAACTCTCTCTCTTTTATCCTGTTCCTGGTTTTAAACTGGTGGAAGACGGATTAGCGCCATAGTGGATGGAGGATTACCGCGGCCAGCTGTAGAAGATTGGAAATCCAAGACAAGACAGTCGGAGGAATTTCGGAACCAAGGAGTAAAGACCCCATTTACCACAGGCGGTTTACCCCTGTAGGGGTGGGGAACTTTGGTAAGTGGGGGCACATGTGGGGAGCACAAGTCACATCTGTGTAGCGGATACGGCACCTGGCACTGAAGTCACCCTTTGTATGAAATCTACATGGTTAAAGGTTGAAATACATCATTGGATACTGGAAGTTCCTAAATATCAACAGTTTTCTCAGATTTTGTGGAGGTTTTATTATTTTACGGACCTATACGGACTACGGACTTTTTACGGATCATATAAAAACAACAATTTTTAAGGATTGTAATTTAATAATGGAATTACATCACTGACATCAAAAGTCTGTATAAATCCTCAGGTTCTTACAGTTTATGGAGTTTTTTAATTACGGATTTTTAACGGACTTTTCACGGACTTTTTTGGCTTATTAATTTATCATATATTTTCCAGACACTTTCTAATTATTTGAATCATCTTTTACACAATTGTATTTAGATTTCTCACAATTTCTATATATTCACTTATCCTTTATATATTTATTCAGGCACGATTCCTGAAGGGTTTATGATTTTGATGAACAATTTTCCACACATTATATTTGCACATTTGCACTTTTATTAACATAATTAATATACTCAAGTAATTTATTGTATATTTATGAGACAGCGCCATTTCCAAATACACACTCATTTTTAACAAAACTTACCTTGCCCAGCAGGGAAAGTCTTGGAGGGCAGCAGTCTTTTATTTTTATTTTAATTTTATTTTTATTTTTATTTTAAAGTAATACATATTTACTTGGTATCCCAGCGCAGGAAACCTCCGTTCTATCTTTAAATGCAAAAAACTACTGGCCAAATTAGTCAGGGAACATAAATTGTCCACCTATATCCCCAAAATTACTGCCCCTAATGGACAGAAAGTTGCACTCCCTGAACTGATCTCAGACATTTGGGGATTTTTACTCCACCCTCTACAACTTCCCGGAACACAATTCATCTCAGACCGATATCGATGACTGTCTTAGTGCATCCGTATTTCCCTCATTACCTGACGAAGTATGAACTGACTTGAACTCCCCCATTACCATTATAGAACTTCAACGTGCTGTAGGTTCCGCAAAGCCGAGTAAGGCCCCTGGACCTCATGGTTTTACCTTGCCCTACTACCAGACGCTCCTCCCGATCCTAGGCCCATCAATGGTTAAATTATATAACACAATAGGAACAGGCAAATCCCTCCCAAGGGACACTCTCAAAGCTCACGTGACTGTCAGTCCCAAGGATGATAAAGACCCCACATTATGTAGCAGCTATAGGCCTATTTCACTCCTACACATAGATTTAAAGTTTTTTACTAAAATCCTAGCTACCCGACTGGCTCAACACATGCAGGACCTAGAAAGTTTGATCAAAAGCAATAACATTATGGCTCATTGGGGTTGCAGTTTTTCTCTGTCCTTACACCCACTCCGGAAGGGGAGGAAGAATTTGAAAGCTGGATGGATCAGGCTATCCAGGTAGTAGAAGATTGGAATGTGCCTGAAGCAGTGAAAAGACAATGGATAAGTGAAAGCCTGCGAAGTCCAGCGGTGGATGTGATCCAAAGCTTGAAGAGAGGGAAGCCAGATTGTGTGGCTACGGACTATATTGAGGCATTGTGTGCAGTGTATGGTAGAGTGGAGAAGATACCTGACTTGATGTACAAATTTGAACATACCCACTAGTCTAGAGGGGAGAAGTTGTCTGCATATGTTGTTATAGTGGATCGAGTCCTGCAAGTATGCCTCCCAATCCATCCCGGCTGGCATCCACATGGAGCTCATATGGTTTAGAGGGGTCAGCATAGGCTGGGACTGGGGTCTCAGTCAGGCTCACTTTCAATCGTCGGTAAGCTTCCTCACATAAGGGAGTCCACTGATCACAAATGGACTCTTTCTTCCCTCTTCAGCCCATTTTCTTCTCTTTCATTTTCCTGTCATCTTCTCAGGAAGCTACCTGCAACAATTCATTAAGGGGCTTGGCAAACTTGGCAAAATTAGCCACAAACCTCTGATAGTACGAGCAGAACCCTAGGAAGTCACTAACCTACTCATGTCCATATAGAATGAGGCAGGTGGCAATCCCTTGACGGCAGCCTCAGCTCCCTTTTCCTCTATATCAAGCTTCACTGAGGAACATTGAGATTCCTCCTGTTCTGACCCTTCTTCCATCTGTAAAGGTATAATCTGAGCCTCCAATCCTTCTGTCAGGGTCATGGTTTCCTCCTGGAGACCAGTTGGAATACTTCCCCTCTATTCCACTAGAGCGTAGGTTTGATACTCATCATATTTTGTGTTCAGATCCATGACATAGGACACCTGGCTTGGAAAGGCCCCTCTCGGCGTCAGCCGCACATCCCTTTCAGTCCACCCCACTCCAGGAAGCTTCAGCACACTGGTCAATTCTCGCCGACTCCCTTCTTCCTGGGCCCACTTAGTGGCAGCCACCAAGTCCATCTGGTCCCGGGGGGGTTCTTCAGACGACCTGAGGTTCACCATAGGGGGAATCCCAGACGAGCCCCCAAATGTAGCATCGCCCCCTTAATGGTCACTTGAAAATGGCATTGCCCCTTGGACTTACCCACTTTGAGAGTCCTCCACCACCCCTGACACTCTGGGTTCACTCATGTTGCAACCTTTAGTAATGGAGACCACACTGAAGTTTGAGTTTGAAATATTTACTTAA
This sequence comes from Glandirana rugosa, assembly GCA_018402905.1. Lineage (NCBI taxonomy): Eukaryota > Metazoa > Chordata > Amphibia > Anura > Ranidae > Glandirana > Glandirana rugosa. The sequence continues at coordinate 35,641 of BLSH010126870.1, read as the reverse complement.
CTCTTTCTTTGTGTGAAAAATGAAACTTCTGAACAATTAAGGTTGCGTCTTAAAGGCAAGAATCAACAAGTCCTTTTCAATTACAGACTTATAAAGACTCAGCATACAAATTAGCTCTAAAACCCACAATGAATAAAAGGGGCAGCCAGATCACAGTGTAATCACCACTCCCTGCTATTCACCAGTAAACTACAATGAATATAACAATATAATTCCTCTCACTTGTGGATACTATAACAATATATTACACAGAGAGAATCAATATCAAATGATGATTTGGCTATGGAAGTTGGTGAACCAGAGGTAAAATACCACTCAATGGAATGCAAACAACTCAGTATCACTCTGTGACAATTCAACTGGTACAACGTATGACAAACAGTAGAGATTATCTATCTGAATTCTCCTGCTCTAATTCTGAGAGTTCTTGGAGAAGAGTAATGGTACCAAATAGAACTGCCCTGAGTCTTGTTAAGTGGGGGAAAGACTAGCTGTAGTTGTAGCAATTCCATAAGAAAAAGTTCAGTATATCTTCTGCCGGCTATGTTATTTAGAAGTTAGGTACCTGAAGGCAACTGTGTCCGCCAGTCCTTAGGATGAGGCACAAGAATAGGTTAACAACTTCACTAAATAGGGAACAAAACCTTCCTAGTGATCACTGACTTTTAGAATAAATTGACAACTAGCAGAAACCCAGTGCACTCAGTAACTGTACTCCTGTATCCTCAGTGCGATGGTATTATTTGGGGTGATATGGACCTTTCTTTAACAGGGACTACAGGGGCAAAACAGTACTGTTATGGATGAGCCTGAGCCCACTCGCCCAACCAGACAATTGACCGTAGACAAGCGGTCAAGCGATGATCATCCTGATGACGCTGGAACTGATGAAACACTCCCACTCTATGCTCCTGGAAATGGCCTTCACTGCACTCCTTGCAGCTCTCTCTGATCGATCGCTGCCGCTGGATCTGGAACAGACTCAGATGGTAACAAGCTGGCTGCACAGGTTATCTCCTGGAACACTTGTAGCATGGCAGTTTGCTGGAACACTGTAGAAATGCAGCCCGCTGGATCTGTGTGTAGGCCACAGACTGCGATCCTGCTGTAGAGGCACACAAGGTCCTTGCTGATCGATCACACCATCCAAAGAAGCCACAACAAGCCCCTCCCTTAACTTAAATAAGTTCTCCTGCAAGGCACTGTTCTTCCCAGGAGCCTTCCAATGCAGCATAGCCCGATGGGAAATGGTATCCTTCCACAGCAGAGTCTGATTACTCTACAGTCACACTACAAGTCCCACAAGGCATCGCTCCCACACGGTTCCATTCTTCACTTAACAAAATCAGCACTAGGGAGAATTCTCCATAGTTTTCCATGGGCACCATTGTCCCCATGTCAGAGAAGCAATGCCAGACTCCTGGTTACTTAGTTACTTAGTTACCTGGTTACTTAGTATTTGGTCGGTCGGTCCCCAAATGCTCAGGGTCTTGTAAAGTTAGGAAAAACACAAGGTTAGTTTAACTTAACTTTCAGTTAAATTCAACAAATACTGACAAACATCTGGATTCTGTTGGAACCACCTATATACATTTTCAGTGAGTTAATCTGTTTTCTGGCAGGCCAGGGCAATAGCCGTGTCCCACCCAGTAGTGTCAGGGGTTGCATGGAGAGTACTCCCAGCTTGATTTTCTGTAACAAAGGCTGGGGTGGAACCTGCTCTTTGAAATGTAGGAATCAGTCAATCAGAACTTTCTCCTAGAGTATCATAGGTCAATCTTTGGGGTGGGTGAATGTTCCTTCGAAGAGAAATAGGAGAACTGGATTATGGCAGAGGAACAATACTCTCTTTGACATTGTTTAATGAAGGAGAAGTCTTATTAATTCTTAACTCAGGATGAGGGAGATCCTTTGTGTCAGAGGTAGAGATAATCCTCTTCTCCAATTCGAATGGGGAGGTAACTCGTTGGTCACAGTCTTCCACCAAATGAGTGTCCAAAATAAAACCATCTGCAGGGATATCTATGGAAAGTACGTCATCTTCAAGGATACAGTTTATCTTATCTGACACATCTGGAGTAGAATTTTCCCCATGCTCCTCAGTACTGTCAAGTATAGGAATACAGTCTTCAGTGAAACTGATTAAATCTCCCTGCTCTAAACTAGTAGAGGGTAAAACATCACAACTACCTTTCACACCCATTCCTTGGCTGGGTGACGTGAAACCAAACATTTTTTTTCAGGCAAATTAACATTACGTTTTACAGGTGGAGGGACTTTAGGGACAGACTTTACCCGTTGGACCAAAGGATATTCCTTCTCTGTGACAAAAGTGGAATATTTCTCTGCAACCTGGGAGAATTGGATGACCTGCTAACGTCAGTGGGCGACTTGGACCTTTGGCACCAAGGTTGAACCTCCTTTTCAAGGAGTTATCACTTCGTCATCCTCACTCTCTTCAGAGGCTTGTCTAACTGACTTGACAGGAGGTTTCTTAAGAGGGCTTGGCTCGGAACACTTAAAACAGGAGGCATCCTAACTGCGTCAGAAAGGGGAAGCAAATGATCTTGATGCCACATCTTCAAAGGACCATCTTGACCCTCAGGCCTAATCTGATATACAGGCAATCCGGGAAGCAGCTTACAGACAATATAAGGATGAGGCCTCCGACGATCAGCTATCTTATGCTTCCCAGGCACACCCAAATTCTTTAACAGCACCCTGTCCCCTGGTTGAAGTTCCTGGACTTTTACACGAAGATCAACATTCTTTTTGTTTCTTGCTTCCCGGTTAGTAGTATGTTGTTTGGCCGCTTCATATGCTTGCTTTAAATTCTTCCTCAGTCGGTCCACATAACGTTTATGAGATGTCAGAGAAGTGTCTTCAACAAATGTCCCAAAGACTAGGTCAATTGGCAACCTAGCTTCTTGCCCAAACATGAGAAGGTAAGGGGAATACCCAGCTGCATCACCACAGTGCTATTGTAAGCATGCACTAAGGCGGCAAGATGGCAGCAAGATGATTTCCCCAATTTTGTTTCTTCTCAGAAGGTAGAGTGCCTAGCATATTTAGCAGAGTTCTATTAAATCATTCAGGCTGAGGATCCCCTTGAGGATGATAGGGAATAAAGCGTGACTTCTTGATGCCCAGAGACTTGCACAGCTTCTGTATAAGTTTAAATCCCTCCCTTGATCAGAGTGAATCCGAACACGCAGTCCATAGTGAACAAAGAACTTCTCAACTAACACCTTGGCTACTGTAGTGGTTTGCTGATCTTTGGTAGGATAAGATTGAGCATATCTGGTGAAGTGGTCAGTCACCACCAAAACGTTGCCTGTTCCACCTGTATCTGGTTCCAGGCACAATAAGTCAATACACACTAGGTCTAGAGGGCCCTGACTTTGCAAATGCTCCATAGCGGCAGCACGAGTTAGAAGAGTCTTTCTCTGAATACAAGATAGACAGGAGCGGCAGTTGTCGTCTACCTATCTTCTCATATCTGGCCAATAGAACCTAGCTTTGATTAACTCAAAAGTCCTTTCAATGCCTAGATGTCCATGTTCACAATGAAAAGATACCAGAACAGAATTTTGATGTTTGTCAGGTAGATACAGCTGCCAAGTTTCTCCTGTTTCACCAGGGCTTCGCCTACAGAGCAATCCATCTTTTAGTTGCAACAGGCTCAACTCACAATGCAGTGCTCTAGCCTGCTTAATCGCACGTTTAAGTAGTAATTGAGGGTCTTGTTGCACTAAGGCCTTCAAGACCACTTGACGGAGAGGATCCTGCTCCTGGTCAATCTTAATCTCCTTTTTAGTCAATGAAGGAAACCCCTCACTCCTCACTTGAGTCAATCCACAATTGGATGATGGTATCCCTGCTGTCGAAACTCCTATAGATTCAGTTCCTGCAGCTCCCCTCAGGCGATAAGCCAATCCTTTGCAAAGGGCCTGAACCCCATCAGCTGGCACGTAAGTCCACTCTTGAGGCCTCTGATCCTGATGATATGGCCGGCGGGACAAGGCATCTGCATCTCTATTTCCGGGGCCTGGATTATATTTAAGACTGAATTGAAATCCAGCCAAGGCAGCCAACCATCTATGCCCTGTGGCATCCAGCTTTGCAGTTGTCAACAAATAGGTCAATGGGTTGTTGTCAGTCTTGACAACAAATTGCGCCCCATAAAAATAATCTTTCAACTTGTCCACAACTGCCCACTTCAGGGCCAGAAACTTCAACTTGTGGGCTGGTTAACTTCTTTCAGAGGGGATAAGACTTTGGCTCACATATGCCACAAGTCAAAACTCCATTCCGGCTGGCATCAACATGAAGCTCATATGGTTTAGAGGGGTCAGCATAGGCAGGGACTGGGGTATCAGTCAGGCTCACTTTCAATTGTTGGTAAGCTTCCTCACATAAGGCAGTCCACTGATCACAAATGGACAGTTTCTTCCCTCTTCAGCCCGTTTTCTTCTCTTTTGTTTTCTCTTCGTCTTCTCCAGATTCATTAAGGGGCTTGGCAATCTTGGCAAAATTAGCCACAAACCTCTGATAGTACGAGCAGAACCCTAGGAAGAATCTCAATTCCGTCTCCGGTCGTGACCACGCAGTGACCGGTTCCAGCTTCTTGGGTTTTGTTGCAACCCCATCAGCTGACACCACATGCCCCAGGTAAGTGACCAAGGTACAAAAGAACTGGCATTTCTCCAGGGATAACTTTTTTTTTTAATCAGAAAAGGTTTTATTAAAGCACAGAAATATTAGAAAATACAAAGGGTGTAGTTGGGAAGTAAATATAAATGTATTAATTACAGAGAGTACAATAGTTCTCAACCATACAGAATATAAACATATCCAACATATTTTCCTCTGGTAGCTTTAGTGCCCTCCATGTTACCTTCAAACAAAACAAAAAAGAAGAAAAAGAAAACCAAGAGGAGAAGAAAAAGAAAAAAAAAACAATAATAAAATGCACTTTAGTAACCAATATAAACCTGTCTCTGCCTGTCTGATAACGTTAGCATGCTATTTTGGGCATATCTGGTTATAAACTTTCTCCCTGGAGCAAAAGCATTGGAAAGCCAGTGGACTCAGTACATGTAAGAAAAGGAAGCCTAGCCCGTTAACAATCTATGCATGACCAGTCGCGGCAGTGCGACTCCCGGGGTCTCCAACCAACACTGCCATATCGTTTCAAACTTCCTAGGTTATTTTCTATGAAGGTAAGTATTCTTTTCCCTGATAAGTATTTTGTTTCCTGCCTCAATCCATTGTACACAAGTCGGTACATGAGGCGACAGCCAGAACCTTGCAATGAGCTTCCTGGCCAAGTAAAGTAGTCTAAGCAGTGCAATGTAGACATGTGGTGTTTATTCCTCCTCATTTAGTTTACCCAGTAGGCATACCGCTGGATCCAGTGTCAACTGAGATTGATAGATCCTATTAATTGTTTGAATAACACTAGTCCAGTAGCGTACCAACTTGGGGCAGCGCCATAGCATGTGGATAAAATCGCCTTGATGGGATTGACACTTTGGGCAAAGTGGTGAATCCCTTCTTCCCCAAGCGTGGCATTGGGTAGGGGTCTTATATACACGATGTAAGATAAATAAATGTGACAATTTCTGTGCAGCAGATACCGAGACAAGAGGGCCAGACTCCAATATCTGTTCCCAATCATCACTGTCTATGGGGCCAATATCTCTTTCCCATTTGTCCCTGCATGACAACGTAGCCGGGTCTTGTAAACTCGCCAGTAGCTATAAGTAGGTGCTAGAAATAATACCTTTTTTCTCAGGCTCCCTGAAAATGGACTCTAGAAAGGGGAATTCCGATTGTCTCAATTGTGAGTGTTGTCTTTGACAGTTGATAGCATGAGTTAGGTGTACATTGTGATAATGTAGATTCCCCATCAGTGGGAACTTTGTGCGAAGCTGAGCGTAAGATTTAAGCCTTGGTCCATTAAATAATTGGTGCATATATTTGATGCCAGCAATCTCCCACTGATGGCAATAGTCAAGTTTGTAAATTTCCTCATAAAATCTATTCCACCAAATAGGGGTACTGGTAAGAAATCCCATAAGCCCAACTCGTCTCTTAACCGTATCCCACAGTTTTTTAAGTAGGTGAATCGTGGGACATTATGATGGGGCATCAGGGAATCCGCTCTCCATGTGAGAGAGGGTAAAGTACATAGATGCAGGCTCAATAAGTAAGTACTTAGAGGGATCCTGTACCTCACCCGCATCCCAGCCCGTAAAGTGCTGCAACTGGGCGGCGAGGAAGTACGTTTGTATATGAAGCACTGCCACCCCTCCCCGGTCCTTAGGATATTGTAAGGTAGTTAACTTTATGCGTGCAACCCTTCTCTGCCACATAAGAGCTCTGAATTGGGAGTCAATGAGCCGAAACCAGTGAGTAGGAACCCATATCGGGGAATTATGTAGTATATATAATAGTTGGGGCGCCCAATCATTTTAATCAAATTCGTACGACCCGTTACAGTCAGGGGTAATTTGCACCAGGCCTCACTTTTATATTTAAACTTTTGCAGTAGTGGCTTTAAATTGAGGGCCAAATAGTCCAAGGGGTGCTGTGTTACCACAACTCCCAGGTATTTAAAAGAAGTCACCACTTGTATTCAACTGGCACACCCAGGTAATGGTGCTGGAATGCGTCAAGGGGCAATAATACGGATTTATGCCAATTTTTAGCAAAGCCCGAGTACTGCCCTAATTGCTCAATGAACCGCATGACTGCTGCCAGGGAACCTGCTGTGTCTCCCAAATACAGAAGGGTGTCATCCGCATAAAGGGTAATATGGTCTTTCCCATGTTTTCGTCTGAATCCCACTTTGTCCACGGACTCCCTGACCATTGCTGCCGGCGGCTCCAGCGCTAGGGCAAAAAGCAGGGGCGACAAAGGGCACCCCTGCCTAGTGCCCCTGAACAACGGGAAAGTCTCCGATAAGGAGTCACTCGATGCTGTCAAAAGCCTTGGCCGCGTTGAGTGAAAGGATCGCCCTGTTAACCGGATTTTCCACTGGAATCTGAATATTTAAAAATAGTCTCCTGATATTCAAGGCCGTGGATCTGGTGGGGATGAAGCCGGACTGGTCAACATGAACCAGCCCCTCGACAACCAGTACCAATCTCATAGCCAAGACCCTAGCCAAAATTTTTATGTCAGAATTAAGCAAAGAAATTGGTCTACAGGAGTCCGGCTGCAGAGGATCTTTGCCTGGCTTAGGCAATACCACCACCACAACCTCCCCCATTGATGCCGGAAGGAGCCCATTTCTCAGGGCGTCATTAAATGTTTCCAGCAGCACCAGGAGGAGGACATCCGCATATTGTTTATATGTCTCAATGGGCAACCCATCCACTCCAGGAGCCCTACTGCTGGCAATCTGGGAGACCGCCTCAGAGAGCTCCTCTAATTTCAGGGGGGCATTAAGCATAATGACGTCCTGGTGAGCCATCCTTGGGAGGGAGCATTTGTCTAAAAATTGTGTTAGGGTTTCCTCCGAAGGTTGTACCTTAGATATATAAACTCTGACGCTATTTGGTTCTGGTCCGTCACCCTGACCCCCTCAGGTGTGTAGATTACATCTATATGATTTTTATCCTATTGTGCTTTAGCTATCCTAACTAGTAAATTATCAGTATTTTCTCCCTCATTAAAGAAGGACTGCTGCACAAAAAAATCTATTATTTTCCGCTGCATTGATAATTACCTGCTTATTTAATAACTGTGCCTCCAACCATCTACATTCTGTGTCATCAGATTGGGCTCTAATGTATTCTGCCTCAGCCTCCCCCACTGCTTTTAACACCCGATTCTCCCAATCTTTAGTGCGTGTTTTTATGCCTGAGATTTGCCTAATAATTAGACCACGGAGGTAGGCCTTAAGGGATTCCCACACCACAGCTGGCCCAGACATGGCTCTATTAATGTTTAAAAATTCAGTAAGCACTGCCGGGATTGAATCTCTTTCTGGAAACAAAGCAAACCAAAAGGGGTTGACCATCCAAAGTTTTGCCCCGGTGGCCCGCTCAAGGCGGACCTTAATTAACAGAGGTGAGTGGTCAGATATACTACGCGGATAATACTCCGCAGTTACCATCTTGACCTGTGCCTCAGGATTCCCCAAGCACATGTCAAGCAGAGACAAACAATTATGCGTGGAGGAATAACAGGAGAAGCATCGAGATACAGGATTTTTGTCCCTCCACACATCCCTTAAGTTTAGCTCTTGAACCAGTTCAACAGAGGGCGTGGGACCCCCAGCCCTGGGATCGTCTCCTGACGATTTGGAAAATCTGTCCAACCTCCTGTCCATGACAGTATTGAAATCACCCAGTTCCTAAATGGGGACATCTGAGGTTAGAGTCAAAAACTCAATTTAGAGAAACATTCAGGAGAGAAAGGTGGAGGGACATACATGTTGGAAATAACACATGGTATTCCCGCCAGTATACAGTATATAAATACAAATCTCCCCTGATCATCAGACAATGACTGTAGCAGTTTGAAGGAGACTAAATCAGAAATCAATATACTAACCCCTCTAGAAAACGTGGTATGAATGGAGTGAAACTGGGTTCGGTACCGTCCACGACTGAGAGAGGAAAGCGCAGCTGGCTGGAGGTGTGTTTCCTGTAGGCACACCACTGCTGCGCTACATTTTCTCAGCATGGAAAACAACGCCACCCACTTCATTCCGTCACCCAGCCCCCTCACATTCCATGAAATAAAGTTACATGTATTCACCATCAAATTGTGAAACAAAGGTTAAATACAGTGGTATTGGACTTTGGGGGTCTCGGTGTACGTTCCACATCCAGTCCTGTAGTAGCAACAGTAGGGTTAGGTCTCTGGGAACAATCAGACTGTATATTCCCCCATAGCGTTCACTGGTCACAGGGACAGGTTTCTCAACCGACAAGGCATTCTGGTTCTTGTATGATCTTAGCAGTGCCACTAAAATCCACCATATCTCAGAGTCAAACAGGCAGGCAAAATCAAGTGCATAACAAATCTCACAACAGGTGAGAGTAACGATCAGCTCTATGCATGGGATATTAGCACAGGTGATTGAAATAAAGTGCTTTTTCAAGAGCAGGTAAGGTTTGAGTGAAAAACTTATAGTCGTTCTGGTAGCAAAACAGAAAATAAACTCAGGGGGGTGAAAATTAACAAGGTGTCCACATAGGGCTTGTAGGCTGGGGGGGGGGGGGGGCCCAAGGGGCCCAACATCTTCTCTAGGTTTTTGGAATCCGAAGGGGTTTTAAAAACAATGGGTTTATCATTAGCTACAATATGCAGCTTAGCTGGGTATAGCATCGCATATGTAACAGCATATTATCTTAGCCTCCTTTTCCACTCCGTGAACTTAGCTCTCCTGCGCTGCACTTCTGCAGAAAAATCTGGGTAGAAGGAGATCCTAGTGTTATCTATTTTCAGCAGTTCTCCCTTGGCCCTAGCCAAAAACAGCACAGTGTCTCTATCCTTAAAATTAAGCAGCTTGAACAGAAACGGTCTCGGAGGTTCACCAGGTTTAGGCGGCCTGGCAGGGACCCTGTGGGCCCTCTCTACTGCGAACATTGAAGAGGAGGAGTCAGAGCCAAATGTATTGATCAGCCATTTTTTAATAAATGTCACTGGATTTTTGCCTTCCGTTCCTTCTGGGATTCCCACAGCCCGCACATTATTACGTCTCAGCCTATTTTCCATATCCTTCTATGCGCGCTGCGTTGCCATGGGTAATAGCCTGCACCTGGTTAATTTCTCTCTGTAATGGCGCCATTTCATCCTCCATGCCGCTCACCTTATCTTCAAGGCCGCAGTGCGGTCCCGCAGCTTCTGCATATCACGTCTAACTAAGTTTACTTCATGCTTGACCCCTTTCATTTCTTTTGTGAGGGTGGCTAAGGTGGCATTACCAGAGGTAATGGCCGCCATAATGTCCCGCAGAGCAGGTTCCGGGCCTTGGTCGGCAGAAGGGTTAGGTAGGGCCGCAGGCTGTGAGGCCTGGGTACTCACTGTGTCCCACGTGTTAACGTCTGCGGGTTCTGTGTGCCAGTCGGGCTCAAGGTCGTCTGCTCCCTCAGTCCTCTCATGCTCCAAGGATGCAGCTACGCTCTTCACAGGGGTGTCTTTAATAGCCGGCTTGGCAAACAGCTTCATTGCCGCCTGCTTTGCAGACCGCTGTGCTCGGGCGCCATCTTGCCCTGCCTGATCCGTCGCTGCCTGGGCCTCTCTCCCCTTTTTCGACATTGTGTGCCATGAAATAACGGTACTGGGTGGTAGAGCGGACCCTTAGGAGTATGTCCAGCTGGGGTATAGTAGTCTGTGTGGTCGTTAGGGTGTATTTTCAGGATCACTGGATGGATCTTCAGGGGAGCTATCGCTCAGTGCGTCCTACACCATCAGCTGCAAGCCACGCCCCCCCAGGGATAACTTTAATCCTTCCTCATGAAGCATCTCAAATACTTTTTCCAGCTGCGCCTCATGCTCTTCCAGGGTTCTTCCAAACACTATGATATCATCTAGACACACCAGGACTTCTACCAGGTTCATGTCTCCCAACGTTCTCTCCATCAGTCTTTGGAAAGTAGCTGGAGGCCCTGTTAGTCCTTGCAGAATTCTGTTAAACTTGAAGAACCATAAAGAGCAAATAAAGGCTGTCTTCTCCTTGTCCTCAGCACTCATGGGTATCTGGTAGTACCCACTCTTCATATCCAGCACACTGAACCACTTAGCTCCAGCCAGGCACTGCAAAGCATCTTCAATTCTTGGAGTAGTGTACTGATCGGGGATTGTCCTCCGAATGAGAGTCCGGTAATCTATGCCCATTCTTAGGGTCCCGTTCTTCTTTTGAACTACTATAATTGGGGAGGCATACGGACTTCTGGACTCCTGAATCACTCCAGACCTTTTTAATTCTGCCATCTGCTCCCTCAAGTCCTCTAGATCAGTGGTTCTCAACCCTGTCCTCAAGGACCCCCAGCATGCCACGTTTGCAGGTTTTCCTTTATCTTGCACAGGTGCTTTAAATCAGAGTCAATGGCTTGATATTTTGGACCGCTATTTTATCTAAGAGAAATTCCCAAAACATGGCCTGTTGAAGCTACTTGAGGACAGGGTTGAGCACCACTGCTCTAAATCACTGGGAGGGATCCTCCGGGCCCTTTCCCTGAATGGCTTCTCTTCCTGGAATCATATCTGGTGATGAGCACTTTTAGCACATCCCACATCAAAATCATCTCTAGCGAAGATCTTTTCCCATCGGCGTAGTTGAGGCTTCATTCTCTCTCTCCAGGCAGGAGGCAAGCCAGCAGCACAATCTTCCATTTCGTTCCTCAAGCTTTGCAGCCCCCCCTCCTTCCTGCTTTCCTCAGGCGTCACTGGAGTTGCTGCACTCACTTGACCCACAGACATCCTTGCCTTGAGGATCACAGGACGGTCAGAAACATTCTGCAGGCTGATAGGCACTTTCTTCTTATTCCTCAGCAAGGCCATCGTGGGTACTATTTCAGGAACCATGGCCAAGCCTGCTGCTTCAGTCTGAGCATCCGCTTCCAGCACTACAAAGGTTCAGGATGGTCCCAGGCTACACAAGTTTTACAGTAGCCTTTAAACAGGTGACTTCCCCGGGCTGAAGCACAGTCTCTCTCATGTCCAGTTTCCACAAACGACCTACCCCATGGGCTGGAGCTTTCTTCTCCTGAATCACTTGCTGGCAAGCTTGGTACTGTCACGTACCTGGAGGATGAGTCTGACTTCTGCAGGGGTAACCTCTCTTGCGGCCCTGGTTCGAGAACCCCTAATAGAGCAAACAGGGAGTTCAGGAGTGCAGAGGGGCACGAGGGTTGGACAGGAACACTTGGTGGTGCGTGTAGGTCCACTGGGACTCGTGCAAGACAGAAGAGTGGTCGTACAGTCCGGGTCGGCAACAGGCAGGGTAGGAAGGACAAAAGGAGCAGGCAGGCGGATGGTCGGGTACAGGCAGAGTTTGTTAACAGGCTGACAGCAGAAGTGCAGAAGGATCAGGCAAGCGGATGGTCGTAGGCAAGCCAAGGGTCGGTTCAGGTGGAGTTCAGACACAAGTTGCTCAGGAAGGACGGGTACACGCTGTAGAACGAACAGCACTTGCTACAGGAAGCAGGAAGTTTAAATAGAGCTGCTTCTCCATGAGTTGGAGGAGACAACAATCAAGTGCTATTAACCCTCAACGCAGTCTTCTAACATTGCCCCCCCAAGGGGCAGCCTCCGGATGCCCAAACGGGTTCTCCTCGTCGGGTGCCTCCTCCAGAAAGCACTGAAGGTTGCATGAAGGTTTTCCTCCGGCTCCCAAGATTTCTCTTCGGGCCCGTAGCCCTTCCATTTGGCCAGGAATTGAGTGCTGCCTCCTCTTTTCCTACAATCGAGGATAGTCTCCACCTCAAATTCTTCCTCACCGTCCACCACGACCGGTTCTGGGGGCGCTGTGCTACGCCCTGGGAAGATGTCCGGAACTGTTGGTTTCAGCAGATTAACGTGGAAGACTGGATGAATGTGCATGGATGCCAGGAGGTTTAGCTCGTAAGCTACTTGATTTATCCTCCTCTTGATAGGAAATGGTCCTATATATCTAGAGCCCAGTTTTTTAGAGGGGTAAGAGAGTCTTAGGTTCTTGGTGGACAACCAGACCCGTTGACCAATCTGCAACTCCAGTTCCCCCCTTCTCCCTCTGTCCAAATTCCTCTTACTGGTAGCCTGGGTCTGGGCGAGGGTCTCCTGCAGGAGCTTGCTGTTCCTTTC
>BLSH010126857.1:56600-74520 GCA_018402905.1 Glandirana rugosa | reverse complement strand
GGTCGTATCATGTAATATATAAAAACTACATCACTTGGATAAAAAATAAAAAGGAACACAGCGTAAAAAAAAAAAAGTACCTAAATAGTAAGCATGAAACGACCCGTATGACTCGAAAATGACTCTTTAATATATAAAAATAGTTAAATTAAGTATATATATAAATATATAAATTATATACTGTGATAGTGGTTAAAATAAATAACATGTAAATATGGAAATGTAGGTGCAAAAAACGTTGTGTAATAGATTTAATAATTATAATATGTGTATATATAAACATAGTCTCTTATAAGACAAAGATATAGTCGTTAATAAACACGATGAACAATAGCCAAAAAGTTAATTGTCTATAGTCGAAGAACCCGAACGATTTTTGAAATGTCCGGGTCCGGGTCCGTGCCACGGACACCCGAAAGTTCGGTACGGACCCGAACGTTACAGTCCGGGTTCGCTCAACACTAGTTATGAACAGTGTTGAGAAGCTGATATCTGTTAATTGAAAAACCGATAACAAGTAGCACAAATAATTGCTGATATAGAAACAGAATATTCTCTGATACAAATATATATGTGTATAATATTAATAATTTAGATAATGTGTTGCAAAAAACGTGGATGTAAAGGTATAAATGTACAATAAATAAAATTGGTGATAGTGTCATATATTAAATATATAAATATATATATGAATTAAATTGATAAAAATATATAATTTCTCAGTAAAAGCTCAGTATGCCCAGCAAAGTACGAATGATAAATCCATGAAAAAAAAAAAATGCGACACAAGGAAAAATAAAAAATAGGTTCACTACATCAAAAATATATAATGTACTATGCTGGGCAAAAAAGAGGCTAAGAACACCTAGATGTGCAAAGGCTGGAATAATCAGGAAAAAGAACCCTGTTTGATGATGGGTCAAGGCTGGGGGTGATGAAGGGTGGAGGACCCTAATATTATCTCCCAAGTAACCAGACGGGACAAGGAGAAAAGAAAATCTGGGGTCTCACTCAGAGGGCAGTAGCTAAAGCTCAAGTGTTTACCAAGGGGCATAAGTAGGAGAATGTACACCAAGACAACCATTACATTAAGGTCTGGACATCGAGCCCTACATTGAGGCCCCCGGGCACCAGAGCTCCCAAGCGGTGGATCCAAAAGGACTCTCTTCTGCATAGCTTCCGGAACCTGCGGCCAGTATCCACATCCGCTTTGATGGTTTCCAGCCCGAAAAGTCTCAGGCCGGAGGGGTTCTGGTCATGCTTGTTTAAAAAATGTAGAGGTAGAGAGTGCTTGTCGAAGCCTTTCAGTATGTTCTTTTTATGTTCCCCAAAGCGTGTCCGTAGAGTGCGTGTGGTATGGCCTACATACATCAATCCGCAAGGGCACAATAAGCAATATACCACAAACTCAGAAACACAATTTATGAATTGGCGAATGGCATGGACCTGGCCGTCATTAACCATTACCTCCTTCTTCCTATGCCACATATAATGACACACCTCACAGTTCGGGACTCCACATCTGTAGCTGCCTTTCTGATCAAACAGGCTACTCCAATTTTGGTGAAGGATAGATTTTAGTGGGCAAACTCTACTGGGTGCAATAAAGCCCCTCTTCGGTTCTTCGGTCTTCGAAAGATGACCGTGGGGCATTCTGGAATGGCTTTGCTCAGACATGGGTTCTGATGAAGAATACCCCAAAGTTTTTCAATAATGCGCTTGATAGGGAAGGCCTTGCTGGTAAACCTAGTGTTGAAAGAAATGTCTGGGTGGCTGCGGGTCCCACGTCTCTCATCCGCCTTTTTGGCAGAGCTGTCGTTTGTATCTGCAACCTGTAGATATTTCTGCCGATATTTTTTGTAGGCGTTCTCGATGGTGGCTTCGTCATATCCTTTTTCTAAGAACTTTTTTCTTAGTATGCTACTCTGTTCTTCATAGTCTGACAGACGGGAGCAGGTCCTTTGAAGCTGGCAGAACTGTCCCAGAGGCACGTTTTGAATCCATCTTGGGTGATGGTGGCTACGGGCATGAAGGTAGGAGTTCCCAGCTATTGGCTTGAAGTGAGTCCGAGAGAAGATCTGAATTTTATCGTCGACCATTAATTCCAGATCTAAAAAGACCAGCTTTGTTCATCTAAAATGTGGGTGAACTCGATACCAAAGGGATTGTTCTGGCAGTGTGTCAGAAAGGAAGCTAAATGGGCATCACTACCATCCCAGATGATGAGAATATCATCTATATATAGAGTACAGAGGACCAGGTTCGTCCCAAAGGGGGTATTGGACCAGATGTGGAATTGCTTCCAATAACTCATAAAAAGATTGGCATAACTGAGGGCGAACCTGGCCCCTATAGCTGTACCCTTAATTTGTCTGTAGTACTCGTCTTGGAAAGTAAAATAATTGTGTGTGAGTGTGTATTCAATGCTCCGTATGATGAAAGCAGCCTGCTGGGGATGCAAATGGTTCTCCCATGCCAGAAAGTACTGTATGGCCTGTAACCAAACTGGTGTTGGATAGATGCATACAAAGAGGCCACATCCAATGACAGCCACCGGTAGCCATCCTGCCAACGGTAATGGGCTAAAATCTCCAACATATGTCCGGAGTCTCGTACGAAGGAAGGGAGCTGGACTACTAGGTCCTGCAAGAAGTAGTCAATATAGCTTCCTATTGGACTGGTAAGGCTATCGATGCTCGAAATAATCGGCCTCCCAGGGGGGTTAGTGGCATCCTTGTGAATCTTCGGGATATGATATAAAAATGGTGTCAATGGATACGGACGAAACAGGAATTGCCATTCCTGCTTGGATATAACCCCCATCGTGTAAAAGTGGCTCCTGTTTGTATTCACCCACCGGATCACCTTTCAGCTTTTCATATGTACTTACATCCTCAAGTAGCCTTCTGGCTTCTTGTAAGTAGTCTTGTCTATCCTGGATGACCAAGCTGCCTCCTTTGTTCAATTGTCTGATAATAATGGTTTCATTGTTTCTGATGGAATCCAATACCTTTTTCTCTTCCGGGGGCATATTGGATGAAT
This sequence comes from Glandirana rugosa, assembly GCA_018402905.1. Taxonomy (NCBI): domain Eukaryota; kingdom Metazoa; phylum Chordata; class Amphibia; order Anura; family Ranidae; genus Glandirana; species Glandirana rugosa. The sequence goes on along the minus strand of BLSH010126857.1, from coordinate 71,478 downwards.
GATCGCATGTAGCATTGCTACAGAGTTTCGTAATTTCCGAATAGACCATGTCATAAAAGGTGGAGAAGAACTTGCCTTTAGCCCAATGTGGATGAAAGACAGACCTAGGCCTAAAATGGGTGTGGGTCACAGGGGCCATACTGACAACACATGAGGGGAGCTCCACTTCGGGCATGTCTGGATCATACCCCCCTTCCGACCATAACTCTTCAAGTGTCTGTAATGCATCATCAACTTGATCTAACTCAGTGGGCTTTGGGGGGTCTGGACCCTCAATGGTGGTCTTAGTGCCCTCCTTCATGGAGAAAAATCTTTTAAGAGTGAGATTGCGTATAAACCTATTCAGATCAACGAAGAGCTCAAAAGGGTCAGGAGGATGGGCTGGAGCAAAGTTGAGACCTTTGCGTAGTAATCTTAATTGAACCTCACTGAATGTTGTTGAAGAGAGGTTAAAGATTTTTATGGTCTCATACTCAGATGTTATTTCTTCCCTTTTTTTGATTTTCTTTCCTCCCCGCTTGCCTCATCTGGTTTTTCTGCTGACCTTTTCCTCTGATTGATGCCCCCCGTCGGTGTGTCTACAGCTAAAAAAGGGGGGATGTGGATGATGTGGAGGGAACACAGGGGCCACCTGAGGGTAACGAACCAGAGGAAGGATCAGCAGTGTTGATTCTTGTGAGATCACTTGTACCCAAAGGGGCCAAAACATGAGGTTCACCACTAATGGGAGGTGAATCTGTGGGAGACTGGTGTACCGGGTAGTCATAGGGCTTGTTCAAGGTTGCATTTGCAGGGGAAGAGTGTGAACCCTTAGATTTCCCATGGTTGAAACCGGAAGTGGGATCACTCATAACCCCGATGCCTGCCTTAGTAGAACCTGGAAATCTGGGGGGACCCGACACTAAGGGCAATGGTTTGAATTCCCTGTTATATTTGTTATTCTTAAATTGTTTGCCCTTGGTCCATTTGGGTCCCCTGCGGCCTTTCAGTGATTCAGGGCCCTGGGGAAGAGACCGAGGCTCTGTCGAGTGTCTAATGTGTGAGGGAGGCTTAGGGCCCCCCTATTGGAAAAATGTGGGAGGCGGTTCCTATTGCTGGCAGGGCCCAAGGTCCTCCCAGGATGAGTGGATCTGTCTGGTGAGGGTGGGTTGATAGAGACCTTGGGGAAATGAGTCCTTTTCCACCAATGTTCCCTACCCTGGAGATAGTCCTCCCTATCCCTCTCGAATTTGCCAGATTTTCTACTGATTAAATCAGCCTCAAAGTTGATGATTTGATCATTAATACGACCTCCTTCTATATACAGTTGCACTGACAGTTCGGGATTTTTCAGTTTGCTTACCTGCCCCCTACCTGCAGTTTCTGCTGTCAGTGTGGGGAGGAGGTGGCCAGGGAGGTGTAGAATAAAAGGAGAAATATGTTGGTGGGAGGGGGCAGGTGAACAAATCCTGCAAAGTCCAGATCTGTCAGTTCACCTGTATGCAGGGCTGCAATGGCAGGAAGGAGGAGGGGGGAGAGCACACAGTCCACACTGCCTCCCGGCTATCTTTTCCCCTCCTTGCCACTCACAGCATTGGGTGCTGTCACCAGTCTTGTCAGCCTTGTGCCAGCCTGGCACATGGGGTGATTAGGGTGTGCCCAGGCACAGCGACTCACCAAGTGCACACGCCTATAATACATATGCTGTATACAGTGGCGTTGCTACGGGGGTGCAGCCTGCACCCAGGTGACACCCGCTAGAGGGTGACACCAGGGTCAGACTGGCACCTGCACCGCATTGCATTGAGAGGGGCGCCGTGGCTCCCTCCTTCCCTTCCGGGATTTTCTCTGCTCCTCGCGATGTGCGGGGAGAGTGGGGGAGAAGGGAGTGAGTGAGGCAGGGACGACTGTCCCACATGCCGCAGCTGGAATCATATCTCTGTCCTCGCTGGCTGCACTCACCACCACTTCCTCCTCATCTTTGACATCTACACAGGCTGGGAGGAAGAAGAGCCGAGAAGGAAGGACAATATCAACAGGAGTCCTGCTGCCAGGAGTGATTTTACAGGCGGTAGAAGATAGGTGCTAGGGGGGTGCTTTGTTTGGGGTTATAGAGGACTTGTACTGGAAGGAAGTAGGAGGGGGGCAGATTTGAAATTTGACCCCCTCCCCCAGCACAATTCCTCTCTCCTCCCAAAGCACCCCCTAGCACATATCCTCTAACCCCCCCAAATCAAAGATATCATCCTGGCTCCATCCACCCCCGATCCAATCCCGCTCCATCCATACCCGCAATCCAATCCCTGCTCCATCCATCCCCCAATCCATCCCGCTCCATCCATACCCCCGATCCAATCCCTGCTCCCATCCATAACCCTGATACAATCCCTGCTCCATCCACCCCCGATCCAATCCCGCTTCATCCATACCCCTGATCCAATCCCTACTCCATCCACCCCCCCAGTCCCATCCCACTCAACCTATACCCCGATCCAATCCCTGCTCCATCCACCCCCCATCCCGGCTCCATCCATACCCACGATCCCATCCCGGCCCCATCCATCTCCCCCCATCCCATCCCGCTCCATCCGCCCCCAATCCCATCCCGGCTCAATCCACCCCCCCAATCCCATCCCGGCTCCATCCATTCCCCCAATCCCATCCCGGCTCCATCCATCCTCCGATCCCATCCCGGCTCCATCCATTGTGTCAGGTTAAGGGGGGAGAGCCGCACTGACACACTAGCCCATTTAGTGCCGGGGGGGTGACACCATATTTTACGGCACCTAGTGACGCCACTGGCTGTATATATATCCAAGACAGGTATAGAGGCACTTGTGGGTCTTATCAAAGTAACAGCATTTTATTTCAAAATTTATATGGAGCTCAGTACACCTTTCTCAAGATGTCAATGTTTCAAGAACTCTTTCTGAGCTCCATCAAACTAATAAATAAAATGTTGTGATTTATCTCCACTGTAAGACCCATACAGTTTTACTGTTTTTATTCATTAAAAGGCTCTATCTGCATGATCTGCTGCACTCTTTGTGTTTCTAAATTGCATAATTCCTCCTAAGAGATAACCCACTACTTGTATCAGGGTTCTCTTGGGAGAAGCTGAGCCAAGGTGATGTGATGTTTTCATAAGCTGTGTACATCACTCTTCTGGCCCCTCCCACCAGCTATGAGCTACCTGCATTTCATAGAGAAGCACAGAGACCCAATGATGATGTCACTGGATCTAAAGTAAGATATTTAATAAAAAGGTTTGATTTAGAAACCAGGCAAAGTATAATATTAAAGAGATTACATTTTAATAATTTAGTTTTAACTGTTGGTCTAGAGGTCAGAATCCTGAGTTTTCCAAGCAATATATCAGTTCTAAATTCTAGTGCTATGCTAAAGCGGAGTTAATCTAGTGTTTCATTTGAATATAACAGGGCATAACTGTTTCACAATTCTTTGTCACTTTACAGGTAAACTCTGGATTCTTATGAAGAAGCAGCTAATAAGTAAAACGTATAAATGCCTAAAACTGATGTCTGTTGTCATTGGTGATATCCATTACCTAATAGTTACTATCCTAAATGTCATTTAATATTTGTGTGATTTCAGAAAATAGAGAATAGTTTATAAAAACTCTCTTTGCTCTTATTTTATTTTTTTTAATCATCTGTATTTTTGTTGTTACGTGTTTCCAGGAGATAATATGGCAATAAAATTTACATTTAGATATGGCTAATTGACAAAAGTGAGGAACTTTTCCATAGGGCCAACGCAATGCTTTAACACATAACAGCTCAATGCAAAGGCAATGCAGCTCCGACACAAGAGTCGCAATGCATCACAATGCACAGTAAGGCATGACCAAACATTGTGGTTGGTTATGTCAGGAAAAATGCAGCATGTACTTTTTTGTCTGTTCTGTGTTCATCTTCAATAGACTGCAGAATGCTTCTAAACACTAAACGTGTTTTAACTTATTGCATTTTCTGCATGGTTTGTGTGCCTATGGATGCACACAGCCTGGCTCAGTAGCATGGCCACACGTGTACCCCCATAAACAGCAGCTTGCTATAGGGGCATTTGCAGACAAGGCAGAGCAGAGAGCGCTGGTGGGGGACCCCAGAAGAGCAGGAAAGGTAAGAGCAAGAAAGGATAAACCTCTTTTTATTTTAATCAAAAACATTTGCCTTTACAATCACTTTAATGCTATAAAAGTTAATGCATGACGCAACGAGGGTTAATGCACAAGCATTAGTGCAATGAACAAAAATCCAAAATTGTGAATGGCCCCTTAAAATCTTCTTTCCAGTAAGACATGAAGGTTTTATATATACTCACTCAGGTTTCATAACCCTCCTGTTGAATGGCACTGCATCCATCTAGGTGTCATTATAATTATCTTCTACGGTAAATCTACAGGGATTTTAATCTTAACACATTGACATCTTGACACTATAGTGGGCACTGTAAGATATTGGGGTGATTCAACTTAAGTGGTGCATGCGGTTTCAGGAACACATGTCAGTCCAGATCAGCCTTTCTCAACCTTTTCAACACAGAGGAACCCTTGAAATAGTTCTCCGGTCTCGGGGAACCCCTGCTAAAAATTAAAAATCTACAACTCATGATACATTAGTGTGATGGTCACTGGAAAGAATGCTCCTTACACTTGGGGTCATTGGGAAGAATTACCCCCTTACAGATAACTAAAAAGATCAATGGTATCATTGGGAATTTATCTGAGAGTTAGAAATTACCATTGCTCAAGGAACCAATAGCAACCTCTGGAGGAACCCTAGGGTTCCATGGAACCCTGGTCCAGACTGTATTTTAAGGGTATGGCAGCCCACTTTTATTTAAAGGAAACAAAGTTAAAAAAAATAACAGCAATTTCCTTTGCAGGGGGTTCCACGATTACTGTATTGTTCAAACATTCAGCCTCCTGGCTTACTCACTTGCAGCACTGCTGCTTCAGACCTTACACCTAGGCCTTTGGGTTGCTCCTCAGAGCGTATGCTCACACTGCCAACTGCAGCCTCTCTCTCTCCTAAGGAACATGGGTGTCCTCCTGACAGTCATACACAGAGCTCGTGTCTGTAGGGTGGAGTCCTCCTTGCCCCTCGGCCAGACTTCCTATCTGCTGGGGTGGAGCTGTCTCCAAGTGGGAGCCCGGAGCTGTATCCCAGGGAAGTTTATGAACCCAGCCCACAGGTGTGTAATCAGCATGCCTGTGTTTGGAGAAACCAGGGTGAAAGTGCTAATCCATACAGTAAAACGGGGTTGCCTCTCCACAGTATCTACAAGTGTCACCACTGACCTTCAGTGTGATTCCAGCACCCCCTGAAAGCCAGAGTTTGTATTTGTACAGTAAAGTGCCACTACCTGGGTGTTTCTGGGACATGGGAAAGTAGGCCGCACAAGCCTCCCTTCCCCCGAACACTTGTATAATAAATAAATAGCCACACACAATTTAAGTTTATTGGCAAACATTTTTTGGCCGCGGCACATTTATTGGTATAAATAATAAATAATATAATAATTTTATTCAAGTCCTAAATAACTGAAAACAACTTATTTCTCCATAAATGTTGCTTAGTCATTAAGGACTCAAACTAAAACACATAAAAATAAATACAAGTCCCCCCTTTATTTGAAAGGGTGACAACACCACATAAAGTGCCTTGAGACAAAGGGTGTTGAGCTTGGGGAGCTCACTGTACCGACACTGTCTCACTGAACAGTTACCTCAGCTGACCCCTATTTATATACTGAGCCCCAATCCTTCCAGAATGTTCTACTGTGTCACGTGGTACACCCTCTTCCCGCTCAAACTACTATTTTAACTTTAGGGCCAGTGTCCCTAAATTTTTAGAAACTACTGAGGTGTATTAAAACTATTTTAAATTATTTTAAAACTAGGAGGGAGGGAGCGACCACACTCCCATGACCTCGGCTCATATCCTTTTGCCCTCTGTTTCCATTCTAGAAGTAAAACTATAAACCTGCACATAACTATGTAAGTGGCAACTGTGATAAACAGGAAGATTTTATATGTGATCAGGAAGACCGGTTCTGCCAGAGATTACATATTTTCTATATAATTTCCCTATGACTGTCCTTTACATCTCACTCTTTGTGATCTTCTTACAAGAGAATGAAGAGTGGGTACATTTAAAGAACCCATGACATGGGATTGTGGCAGCCACTGGTAATTAAAAAAATAAAAATAAAAAAAAATAAATAAAAAAAATAAAATTTGGTTACTGTACCTTTAAGTGACGTGGAGTCACGTCACATGTAAGCTAGGCGGGAAACATGAGTCTCTAGCGCGTGCCTCACATGTAGTTCAGGCGGGAAACACGTGTGGGGGGGCTATATAAAGGCCCCACAATGTTCTCAGTCACAGTTGATTCAGGATCGGTCTGGCAAGCTCCATTGGCTATAATGCAGAGCTATAACACAGGAGCTCGCCTTGCCGTGACCGGATCATGAAGACGCTGGTTCGCAGGGTCCTGGAGAAGGCGGTGTCGGAAGGAGGGGAGGAGTGGCTGCTGAAATGCCTGTCTGCGGCCGAAGAGGTTCCGGGATGTGAGCCAGAAGCGACCCCCTCGCCGGATCTTCCACAAGCCCTGGGAGCTGAGGATCTTCGGATGTCGCCGACCAGCCCAGCTGGGAGCCATCGTAGCCGCCGGCATCAGCGCAGCCTTCCTCCTGAATGTCCAGGGTCTTTGGCAGTGGAGGCTCGGAGTGAGAGTTTCCACCCCCAGGAAGCAGGAGCAAGTGGCGTCATGGGAGCTCAGCACTCTGGCCGCAAGAGGCTGAGGAAGAAGAGGGCCTTTTCTCCGTTGCCCATTTGCAATGGAGGGGGGCGTGGCCGCGCCCCCCGCTCCCCGCATATTAGAAGTGCAGCTTCACCCGCCCCTGAACGAAGATTCCATACAGATGCTCTGGTCGCTATGGCAATGGCATCGCACAGGTCTAGGCCTGTGAGGCTAGATGCCGCGGCAGCTTCTCTGATTACAGGAGCTCCAGGGATGTCAGTACTGGCCGGTCGGTTGGCGCAAACTGATGTCCTTCAAGAGGCTCCCATCTCTCAACCCATTCAGGTTGGTGAGTTATCACAGCGTCAGTTGCTCACTAATTTGATTTCCTCCCTTTCAAAATTCACAGACTCTTTAGGTATGCCTCAGCCTGCGGTAGTGCCTTCAGCATCACCTGGTAATGTCTGGTCTTGGGATTCTAATGTTTCTTGTGACAATAGGTTTCTTGCTATAAGGAAGTAATGCCTTGCGAGATGTCTCCTTTGGGATCTCATTTATCTTCTTCCACAAAAGAAAAAATTTGGAAAGGAGATTTCATTGATTTATTTTTTCTTCTTCCTGGTAGCAAGAAATTTGCGAAATTGGATAAGAAAGCTGAGGAGGTTTCGGAAGAGAATTTCGGCTCAGGAAGCCGTCATCTGGGGTAGATACCCCAGATGACGGCTTCCTGAGCCGAAACGCGTCGGGTTTCCTGACCCCTTTGTCACATTTATTTGAAGAGCTCTTGTTTTTACTTATTATATTGTGAGTATTATTTTATTCCATTTGGCGCAATAAACACCTTTGTATACAGTATTACACTATTGCGCTTTTTATTTTTTCATCCAAACACCCTGAGTGCAACCCACTACCTGAGGAAGATCCGCCTGGAGGCAGCGGGACCATCCACCAGGATAAGGATTCATCTCACCATACCCTGGGCTCCATGGACGGATGACATCGCTTCTAAACACCCCTTTGGAACCAACCACTGGATCTCAACATACTACCTAATTGGATCCAGATGACAACAGATGACCATCCGTGGGTCTAACATTTGACCATTCGCGCATAGCCTTAGGGCTTCTGGTAAGAGTACACCCATACTTTATTTGGATTCACCATATACCTTGTTGCCTTGTCATATTCTCACAGGACTTATGGTTTTGGAACTGTCATAAATTTTACATTGACTAGTGGAGTACCAATAAGACATAATCTATTATCTGTATTTCTCCAGCGGACTCACCATCCATATAAGATCCTGCGGTTATAATTATTATTGCTTCATCATTTTCAAGGGGCGCTGCAAATATTTTATATACTTGTTTTACACAATTGGATCAGTTGTTTTTTTGCGAGCTGCCCATATCTAACATTTAACATTTTAATACTCTTTGGACATTTGGTTCTTATATTTACCCCTTTTTTATATATATTCCTCTTATACAATAATTTATTTGTGAGCGCGGGCTTTTCACTATTTTATTATTCTGATTAGGCAATTTGGTCGAGGTGCTTTGCTTGCAAAATCCGATATCCAATCCGCATTTAGGCTATTGCCAATTGCTCCTGAGTCCTTTAATTCCTTAGGCTTTTGTTTTGAGGGTTTGTTCTTTTATGACATGTGTCTGCCTATGGGCTGTTCACTTTCATGTCAGTATTTTGAAATTTTTGTTACTTTCCTACAGTGGGTTATTGAGTATGAATCAGGATGTATTGGTATAATCCATTATTTGGATGATTTTCTTTTTATTGGCCCTCCCAACTCCCCTATATGTTCGTTATTGCTTAGTTTATTTTTGCGTGTCACCAATTATTTTGGTATTCCTATTGCCATGGAAAAAAACTGTTTTTCCATCTCCAATTATTGAATTCTTGGGGATTCAAATAAAAACAGTTCTATTAAAAAATCAGCTTCCATTATCTAAGATTTCAAAAATTCAATCTTTGATAGCAATCTTTTTACGTAGAAAGAAATTGCTGTTAAAAGAGCTTCAATCATTTCTAGGCTTGTTAGCATTTGCATTCAGGATTATGCAGGTGTGAAGAATCTTCTCCAGGAGGATGTCCCTGGCCATGTCTGGACTTAAATCCCCTTTTTCGCACGTTCGCTTGACTGCTGACTTGAAGGATGATCTGCTAGTTTGGTCACAGTTTCTGTCTGACTATAATGGGCATTTATTCTTTCAAGATGAGTTAGTTTTTTCGGCAGATTTGGAGCTATTTACTGATGCTGCGGGTTCATGTGGTTTTGCAGCTACTTGGCGTACTCATTGGTGTAGTGGTTCTTGGCCTCCATTTTGGATCGCCAACAAAGCAACTAACAATATAGTCCTGTTGGAGTGATTCCCCATAGTGGTAGCCTTTGAATTATGGGGGGAATTCTTTGCAAATAAGAGAATAATAATTAATTTGGATAACAAGGGAGTTTTATTTGCTATAAACTGTCTTTCCTGTAGGTCAATTTTTGTCTCAAAATTCCTTCGTTATTTTGTTTTGTTATGTTTAAAATGGAATATTTGGGTGAAAGCAAAGTTTATACCAGGGAAGTTTAACGTGACTCGCTTCCAGATCGATCGTTTCAGAGAACTTTTTCCAGATGCGGACCCAGTTGGCCATGTCTGCCCAAGTCATCTGTGGGACCTGATCTAAATCCAGTTTTTCAGCCATTAAAAATTCAATTGCACCTAAAACATGGATCGATTACTCGATCTCATGGCAGAAGTGGCAATTATTTAATAATGACTTGGGATTTTGTAGTTATTCCCCTACTGAGCAGACCATGTTAGCATTTCTTTGCTCACTTTTTCAAATGGGATGGTCTTTCAACCACATCAATAAAATTTTGGCTGGGGTTTCATTCTTTTTAAAATTACATAATTTACCTGCCTGTAACAGTTATTTCTCAGTGCGACAAGCCCTCAAAGGTTATAAGAGGTTATGTTTTACCCCAGATACGCGTAGACCAATATCTTTTGATATTTTGAAAAAAATATGTTTGTCTACAAATATTATTTGTCATTCTGAATTCGAAGCTTTGCTATTTCAGTCATCCTTTATTATTATTTTCTTTGCGGCTCTTTGTATCTCGGAATTGGTCCCAAATAATAGGATGCGTACCTCTGGTTTGAGATATGATGAGGTTTTTGTTTCTCAGGAAAAAGTATAAATTTTCATTCATAGATCAAAAACAGATCAGGCAGGCAAGGGTCATTGGCTCACTGTACATTCTTGTGGAGATTCTATCATCTGTCCCTATAAAATTTTGCAGAAATATTTATCTGTCAGGCCCGAGTGTTTTGGTAATTTTTTGGTTCATTTGGATGCTTCCCCACTAACAAAATTTCAGTTTTCATCCATTTTTAAAAAATGTCTCTTTCATTTAGGTTTGTCTAATTTTAAATTTTCTACTCATTCCTTTAGAATCGGAGCCGCCACAGAAGCTGCTAGATTGGGCCTGGGTGATGCCACTATTATGAGATTGGGGAGGTGGGAATCTAATAGATTTTATCTATATGTACGGCCTAATTTTTCTCTTTAATTTCCTTAGGTTCCAAGTGTTACTTATGGATTATTGGACATTCCTTTGTTCATTGGCCTCACAAAAGGGCATGCCAACGTGCTATACTTCTAACTTTCTTTTCCTGCTGATTCTTTTCAAATCCTCTGGAAGGGCATCCGAGGGCTTCAATGGACTAATCTTTTTCTTCACATTTCTAATCTAGCTCAGCTTTGTCCTCCTCCATCTATTCTAATAATCTATTTAGGGGGCAATGACATCGGTAAGGTAAAAATGTTGGATTTGGTTTTCATGATTAGAAGAGATTTGCATAGAATTAATTTGTCTTTTCCGGGTTGTAGGGTATTTTTTTCAGAAATAGCTCCACGCCTCATTTGGTTATCTTCACGGGAGGGAAAACCTCTGGAGAAGATTAGGAGGCGGGTTAACCATTCTATTTCTAAGTTTGTGCCCTCATTATATAGTTTTTTGTTTCATCATACGGAGCTGGAGGGTGGCTTTATGGGCCTTTATCGGCAGGATGGTGTCCACTTGTCTGATATTGGGTTGGATATTTTTAATGTGGGTATTCAAAACAGCATTGAGATGGCCGCGGTATTGGGGTAGGCCGTTTTTGTTTTTAACAAAACCAGTTGATGGGGACTTTTGATGAAATCTTTTCTTGATAATTTCACTCGAGTTCTATAACTGAGTGGTATTTATATATATATATTTAAGTTTTTTATATCATAATTTGAAAGTATATTGAATTATTTATTATTTATAATTAATAGAGTTAAATAAAATTAAATACCAATAAAGGTGCCGTGGGCAATTTTTATTGCCAATATTGCTGTTATCTGATTTATTGAGTACTGTTTGTTTAATGATATATGTGCTGCCTACATTCCCATTAAGTAAAGCTCTTGTTATTCTAGTGATGTAAAGCTGGTTATATGCTAGTATAATATATTTTCAAATTTAGAATTTTAAGAATAATCGCCCAGTTTTGTCATTTGAAATCAAAGTTTGTTTTTGACCACAGAAAATCAAAAGAGGATAGAAAATTGTTCAACAAATGTCAGTGTGTGTGGTTTTCATTTGGTAAAATGCATTCATGGCAAAATTGAATATTAAAAGCAAACTAAATTTTAAACTACTTTCAAACAACCTTTGCCAATCCATCAAATGTACTGAGCATGTTCGTATGAATGTTTTTTTATTAATTTTAGTACAATTTTTCATTTGAAAATCTACTAGTATATATCCAGCTTAAGATAAATGAGTGGTCTACGGGAATACCTTTATAGCATTAATGGAAGACGTAATGCTCTGGATTTGGTGTGCCTTGATGTGATATAGTGAAATATCAGTGAGGATATTTTGCAGCCAGCTGGTAAGAGGAAAGCATCTGGATGTTTTTGTATGACAGATGCCATCCTTGTATCACTGTGTCTCTAGCACAGTAATACGTGGCCGTGTCTTCCACTTTCACATTGTCTATTTGTAGATATGATGTGGTTATGGATGCATCAGTAGTTATTGTGAATCTTCCCTTGTATGAAGACGAATAATCTGTAATTCCATTATTAGTTGGATGAACCCTCCCAATCCATGTCAGTTCTTTCCCTGGAACCTTTTGAATCCAATTTATATAGCAGCAGCTATATGTATACTCAGATCCTTTACAGGACATCTTCACCCTCTCTCCAGGCTTTTTTATTTCTGAGGAGGGCTGAGTAAGTGTTTGTGACATGACCCCTGTAACCAAGAATAAAAATATTATGAGAAATAAGATGATCCCATCCGAATGGATTACTGCCTTTTTCTGTATCCCAGACTTACCAAGAAATGAGGACAGACACAAAAGACAACAGGATAGAAACATGTTGTCTTATTGGCTTTAGATGTTCTGAATGTTCTGAGGACACCAAGATCTCAGTAGAACATCCCGGCCGGTCAGTTCAGCTTTTCTACCTGGCAGGATGAGACCGGAAGCAGAGCTGGTATTTGCATGAGGGGAAGAAGACTATAAAAGGCTGAACATTCTCTTCTACCTACAATGAGGTATTTGGCATAGAGCTCAACTATTCCTCATATGGAACCAAATCCTTCTGCCCCTCTTTCTTCATTAGTTTTCTTTTTTGTGTTCTGATGTATAGAATGTTTGTTTTTTTTTTCAAAGGTTTTTTTACAGCGTCATATATTTATATAAATACAGTATATGGCAAAATGTGATAAAATGACCATAAGTCTTTCGGGATTTAGATGATGAGATCTTGCACTTATATTGCAGATCTCCCCGACTACTGTAGACATAACAGTCTATTCAGTAAAATGTTATTTACAGTATATAGGGCAGACCTCTTGGCTGGGTATAACGTAGAACTGTTACATGTACACCGTATGTTAAAGACTTACCATACCCAACCTTATGTTATCCTAAGAAGGACATTTTATGAAATGCAGTGCATTTTAATCAGATGTATGTGATTTTGTAGAACTAGACAAACCCCCAAAAAATGTGCAATACTATTTAGTTGAACCTTAAGGGCTTATTTACTCCTGCTGTTTGGGGAAGAAATTGAGCTGTGTTTTTACCATCTCCCTAACCATCATCCCTTAAGCTTTCATGTTCAGCTGGCAGTATCACTGCAGATCATAGCCCATTCAAGTGAACAGGGCCACACCGCAACTGCTCTGCAACGCAGATTCCAGTTTGTAGGTGTACCACAGTAAGGGGTCACCACCTTAATCGACATAAGGGTGCAGGATGTTAATACATTTTGAATGTGATTTTAATGACCTTTTAATTGTGCATTAATAAAGCTGGTATTACATTTCAATAGATTGGTGTTGTGCCTATATGTCTATGAACCACGTTCCAATGTTTGTTTTTCTAATTCGCCCTCACCTAGAAGCCATAAGTACAGCAGGGGGGAGGTAATTCTATTTTACACCTTTCCACCCAGCCTATAGCAAAAAGACGGCCGGGTGGGGGTTTCATTGTTCTGACTGGATGTCATATGACGTCCTTCAAAACATGCCGCTCGTGCGCGCCCCAGGGGTGTGCAGCACGGCAATCGGTGGTGCGCTGTGTCACTCGGACACAATTTATCTGCGATCAAGGTAAAGAGCCTATGATGTAGGCTCTTTAGCACGTGATCAGCTGTGTCCAATAACAGCTAATCACAGTGTAAATAGGAAGGTTATCAGTAGGCGGCCATTCTGAGTGGGGTCTGTGCTGATAATCAGTGCAATGATTATCAGTGCAGCCCCATCAGCGATACCTGCCAGTGCCTACCAGTGATGCCCACCTGTGTCCACCAGTGATGCCAATCAGTGCTCATCAGTGATGCCAATCAATGTTCATCAGTGATGCCTGTTAGTACCTCCTCGTCAGTGCCGCCTAGCAGTTCCATTTATCAGTGCCTATCAGTGCTGCCCATCAGTGCAGCTTATCAGTGCCGCCTATCAGTGCCCATCAATGCCCATAAAGGCTTGCCATCAGTTCCGTCTATGAGTGCCCATCAGTGCCACCTATCAGTGCCCATTAGTGCTGCATATTAGTGCCTCCTCATCAGTGCCCATCAGTGCCATCTCATCAGTGCCCATCAGTGCAGCCTCATCAGCCCGCATCAGTGAAGGAGAAAAATTATTTATTTACAAAATGTTGTAACAGATACTAAGAAAAGCTTTTTTTAAAAAATGTTTAGTCTCTTTTCATTTGTTTAAGAACACTTACCAAGAGAAAGCTCTATCTGTCTCAAAAAAAATGTGTTTGTGTACTGCATTGCATGACCACGCAATAGTCATTCAAAATGCGACAGCGCTAAAAAAAAATCTGAAAATTGTCCTGGGCGGAAAGGAGGTGAAAGTGCCCAGTATTGAAGTTGTTAATAACTTATTTCCCTCATTGAGTAGCTCTCACTTTACTTCCTGTTCTTAGGACACAACAGGAAGTGAAAGGAAATCTCTCCAAAGTGAGTGAAATTCCCTCTTAGGCGGTTGTAATCAAAACAATTTTGTGTACTGGAATATTTCCCTCAATTCTTGTACTGATGACAACATAGGAATTTTATTTATTTTTTAAAATTTTCAGGCCCTTTGACAATGATCATTAAAAGATAAAGTGTGAGCTTTTCCATCTGAGAAACAGGCAGCAAAAAAAATTACCCTAAAAAATAAATTCCTCCACCCCAAACTCGCTCATCCATGTCTTTAGGGACTTTGCTTGGTGCACTGGTCCAAATCATTTGGTGGAGGGGGGATTATTGGCCCCTTAGTTCCAGTGAAGGGAACTCTTAAGGCAGGGGTCAGCAACCTTTTTTCACTTAAGGGCCAGATTCAATGTATGTGAATGCACGGAGGACCACATTCACCTGCTAATAAATGAAGATAATAATAACCCTGTGGACAGGGGGGCTACAGAGGTGGCTGCGGACGGAGAATACAGAAGTGGCTGTGGACAGGGGGAAACAGAGGTAGCTGTGGATGGGGGGATGCAGAGGTGGCTGTGGAAGGGGGGTGGGGGTGTCGGTAGAGACATGGGGTGGGGGGAAGGTGTCGGTGGAGACGTAGGGGGGTAGGT
>BLSH010126857.1:23491-43065 GCA_018402905.1 Glandirana rugosa | reverse complement strand
AACTTTTCTTATGTTAAGGAGGTTAACTCAAATTTGTTATGGGTTACCAATTGACCCTTTTCTCCACTAAACCATTATAGATGACTTAGACTTTTCCTTTTATTATGTCATTCTGGGATAACGTTTATCTACTGGGTTTCCCATTAAACATGGTGAGTTACCTAATATTAAGTCTATTGTTCCAAAATATTACGTGTTTACTTTATATAAGTGAATCGTCAATATAATCACAGTATACTTATGTGGTCTATTGATACTTAAAGATAAATTTAAGAGTACAAGTGGACTCTGCAAGTCAGGGTTGTTACAACTACATCTACTCATCCTCTCCCCAGTAATATACTCAGGGCTATTTACTTGGGACTACTATATCTCCTAAGAACTCTCTAATCTAGAACATGAGAATTTAAATAGAAATTCATAGTTATCTGGTGTATTCATATGACACTAATATAACTGCTAAGTGAATATATTTCATTTGTGCATTATAAAACCTTGTTATCTGAATTATAATCCATTGAGTGGTACAAATTACCCTTTGGGTCATCTATTTGCAATAGGGTCTTACTGTATTATTTTCCTTTTCAGATTCAGTAGATATTACCAAATCACCTCTTTTCCCAGTTAACCATTGGGTATTGTTTAAACTCAATTGGAGGAATTGTATTCTTTTCAACTGTTGTTGTTTTTGGAGAATACAGGGAGTGACGGAAGTTAACAAATTATCTACTCCCTTTGTTCACCAGAACAATACGTTTAACTTGTTGATGTGAAGGCTTGTGATATTTCTGTTGCTTCAAGACTGTTATTTCTTGCAGAAATAAGAGTTAAGTAAACGATTCTAGTCCTATCTGTGTTGTGGTCTCCATTACTGAAACAGAGTGATTGTCAATGGAACCTTGCAATATGAGTGAACCCAGAGTGTCAGAGGTGGTGGAGGACTCTCATGAATGCTGTCTCCGCTGTGTGCTGCAACTTATATTGACATGGGGCGGGGCCACCCACTGACATCTTCTGGAGGCCCTACCCCCTTATGATGCCACACCCTGAGGCGGGCTGTGACGTCATAAGGAGGTGGGGCCTCCGAGTGATGTCAGCGGGTGGCCCCACCCCATGCCAATATAGGTTACAGCACACAGCGGAGCTGGCATTCGGGAAGGAGATTTTGTCGTGTCAACATGGGTAGAAGAAGAGAGGAAGAACAGAGGGAGGAGGACAGTGGAGAAAACCGGCAAAAGAGCAGAAGACGCCGTGGAGAGGGAAAAGAAAGAAGACCCCTCAGAAGATAGAAGATCCCGTAAAAGAGCAGAAGAAAGAAGAGCCGGAGTAGGAGAAGAGAGGGGAGAAGACGCTGGAGCTGATTTAATAAAAGATTTTAAAAACCTGTGTAGTGTGGGTTTTTTTTACACTTTTTTTCAGGTGAATGGGTAGGGGTACGATATACCCCCTGCTCATCCACATAGGGTTGGGGGCCCCCTTATTAAAGGGGGCTTCCAGAATCCAATAAGTCCCCACCCGCAGACCCCGACAACCACTGGCAAGGGTTGTTGGGAAGAGGCCCTTGTCCTCATCAACATGGGAACAAGGTGCTTTGGGTCAGGGGGGGCAGAGCCCCCCTAACCCCAAAGCACCCCTACTCTCCATAATGAGGGCATGCGGCCTGGTATGGTCCAGGGGGGGGGGCGCTCGCTCATCCCCACCCCCTTTCCTGGCCTGTTGGGCTGCGTGCTCGGATAAGGGTCTGGTAGGGATTTTAGGGGGAACCCCAAGCCATTTTTTTAATTTAATCCCTGGAGGGGGACCCCATGCATTTAAAAAAAAAAATTGGCGTGGAGTTCCCCTTCAAGATCTCCAGAGCACAAGTCACAAGCCAAAGTCGGATCAGTGAAGACAATGATCCGACTTTGATCCGACTTCAATGCCTTTCAATGGGCTAAAGTAGGACCAAAGTCGGACAAAAGTAGTACAGGAACCTTTTTCAAAGTCGGTCCGATTTTGAAAAACACAAATCGGTCCAGTTAAGACTGCTCCCATAGGAAATCTTTGTTTTGTGACGTAATGCGACTCGTGCTCCTAATGTCGGTCCGAGAATCGGACTAGTGTGAACCCAGCCTAAAATACAATATGGAAACCTGAAGGAGATCTGTACATTAAATGTGTACAGAACGCCCCTCAGATATGTAATTTCCTGCTTGTGTGATTGTGAAGTCTGCACCAAGATACAAATCAGATTTTGAGCATCCCCTGCAGCAAAAATATCATTTGTGGTGAGATACGCTTAAAGGCAAATCACGTTTAAAGGGATGCAGACCCTGCAACTTGCCTCATTAGATCCCTACAGGTGCAGCGGCTGATTGATAATTATAAAACCACTCCAATACAGATTCACTCTGCACATGGACACAAACAAACAGTTGTTTCTTCAGAATAATAAAAGGTAGGAGTCTGCAACAATATTATGTTAAAATCTTTGCAATGTACATTGATCACCCAGAGGGGAATGTTTTTTTCTCAACAAAAGTGGAGTTACTCTTTAAAGTTTTTGCTTGTTTTTATTTGCTAATTTTTTTCTTATCATCACAAAAAAGCCCAGTAATCATTTAATTAATTTAGAAACATAGAATAGAGACAGCAGTAAAAAGACCAAGTGATTCATCCAGTGTTTGAAAATAACTTTTGAAATCAGAATATTTTGTACCAGAATAATATTTTTAGTGTCATTTAAACAGGACAAATTATAGAATAGAATGTATACTTTCATGCTAGAGCAACACATTTTTTTTAAAGGAACACTGGTCAAAAAAATAAGCGTGTGTTTTTTTTTTTTTTTGGGGGTTTGTTACTTTTTTTATAGAAAAATCACATTAAAAATCATTTTTGTAAGACAAAAAGAAAGCCTTTGTTAACTTAACATTTATTGCTTTGTTATCTTAAAGTGGATATAAACCAGATTCATGAAATTTGAGCTGGGCACATATATCTGCAGTGTTTTCTTATCTGTCTTCAAAGCCCTATGTCCCGTGGCTTTCTACTGCTCCGTTCTTCTGTTATCAGCATGATGACTTCTGATAAATTCTCTGTCAGATTGATAAAACCAGTCTGAATTGTGTGTCAGGGTGGATGCTATAAATGGAATAACAGAGAGCTTGTCTATTCACAGCACTGCTCTGCATTGTTTCTTACTTTTTCTGCCTACGTGGAGAGGGGGTGTGTGCCTTTCCTCCAGTCAGCTGTCTCACAGTGTATGGCAAGAATCCACATATACAGGTGAATCAGGAAGAGAAGATTCTAACAAGATGTGCACTTTCTAAACATAATATAATGCTGAAGACAGCAGATATAGTTGTAAAACGTATGTAGGGAGATTTGTTTAATCTCTGTGTATCATCAGAGGCAGTTCACTTAACTGGGTATCTGTAAGGGTTTATATTCACTTTAACTAAAGATAAAATTGTTTGCCAAATAAACCGATCCATAACAGAAATGTCGAAACTGCTCTGGTCCATAATGGATGTACAAATGTGGGAGGGAAATAACTGTTCTTTGGGTACAGTGAGTTTGGTATTAAATATTAATATATCATTTTATTTACAGGGAATATACACAAAAATATACACAGTACATAATAAGGAGAAAGGTAACATAAAGATTTCAGAAATCCCATGAAGGACAATGTACGTAAGCCTCCATAAAATAAAATAAAAATATATGCTAGAAAAGAAAAAAGAATAAAACTGTCATAAGAAAGAGCCTGTCATGTACACTTCGGGATAATATGAAAGTTGTATAAACAAAGTAATAATAAAACATGTCCCACTGACATATAAAGTAACTTGCAGAGTAAAATGCAAATATTACAGTTGCTTTACTACAACATAGTTTGTTCCCTTTCACAAAATCAATGTTCACTTAGTCTACTTAAAAAAGGTGAAGCTGTGTTTTTACTTTTCCAACAATTTGACCCGTTTTTTACAGTCTTGTGGATGCTTGTTATTACAGTAGATCTGTCAGGATTTATGAATTCTATGTGGATTTGTAGAACTGGGAATTAGAGAAGGGCGGCTTGGAGATAAAAAAAACCCAACCTACCTGTCCATTGGTCTAAATGGCTTGATGATAACAGCTCATTGTTTCCATGCAGCTCGTGCTCTGTGACTGCGCTGTCACTCACTGACTGCCCTGTTAGGTTTAATTGCCCCATTTTGAGGCATGCCTTGCTCCGGTTCCCAGATTGGTGCATTTGGGTTCTCCAGGTGATGCTCTGATCATTGTAAGTGCAGTTTTATCATTTTTATTCATTAAAAGGTTTTATCTGCATGATCCGCTGCATTCTGTTTTGTGTTTTTAATTTGCATAACTCCTCCTAAGAGACAACCCACCACTTGTATTAGGGCTGAGGGCTCTTGAGTGGAGTAGAGAAAGGGTGATATTTTCAGGAAGCCATGTACAGCATTCTTCTGGCCCCTCTCACCAGCCATGATCTACCTGCACTGCATAGAGAAGCACAGAGATCCAATGATGATGTCACTGGATCTAAAGTAACGTATGTATAAAAAACAGGTTTGATTTAGAAACGTCATTAACATGTTGATAAGGGGGAATAAACCGGGCAAGGAAAAATGTAAAAGAGGTTAAACTTCTCCTTTAGCTATTTTTTATAGTTTTACAAACAATATATTGCATTATGCTAAAGCTTTCTAGTGTTTTATTTGAATATAGCAGGGGATAATTGTTCCTCCGTTGTTTTAAGGGCCTTTTCACGCTGCCCATTGAAAAAATACACTAAAAATACATATGCTTTTTGATGTGCTTTTAGTGCATTTTATGGTTCCCTGACTCCATGAACATCTATGAAACCTGAACATGTGACTCAAAAAATGCACCAAAAATGCTACCGCGGAGCATTTTTTATGCATTTTTTTGATGCATTTTACATTTATTTGAATGGGGAGGTGCACTTTTAAACATGCACCAAAAAGGCAGCATGCAGGACTTTTAAAAATGCACCATGCCCGCAGCACACAGGTGTGAAGAGTTCCATAAGATTTAAAGGGATACATTTTCCATGCATTTTCTGCTGCTTTTCAAACCTCAAAATCGCATGAAAAACTGATCAGTGTGAAAGGGCTCAAACACGTGACACTCCAATGCACTAAGGCAATGCAGCTCCAACACATATGCATTGCAGCGCACCACAATGTATAGTGACGCCCTACTGTGCATTGTGGTGAATTGTGTCAAAATAAATGCTGTTTTTTTGTCTGTTCTGCATTTATCTTGAATGGGCTGCATGTATGCTATGCACATTCATGCACCTGCATTAGTGCAACTAATGAGAACTCCAAAATGTGAATGGGCCCTTAAAATCCTCTCTCCAGTAAGACATGAATATATTAGTACATACGCACTCAGGTTTTATCACCCTTCTGCTAAATGGCATTCATGTTGAGCACTTGTTGCTCTATTAAACAAATCCATTTAGGTGTCTACTTACTGTATCTAGTAAGGCAAACCTACAGACATTTTAATACTAATACATTGACATCTCTATAATGGGCACCTACCAGTGTCAGGAAATAATAGATATAGGTGTTGCCACGTTATGGGAAGAATGTGTGTATGCAAAAATAGCTGCTGCCTCCACCTTACATCTGACAAGCAGATGCTAGTCAATGGAGAAAGAGAAGGGGATAGGTGGGTATGACACTGCTAGAGGGATGAGGTTTGATGGTATGAGATGTGCAAAAAATTGTTGAATTTTAAAAAACATGAAATAATGATGTAAAATGCAAATGCTAAACAATCAGTAAATGTCCCAATATGCCACATTACATGAACAAAGTGCTGAGTGCCAGAGAAATATAATATATATATCCAGATAAAAGAAAAATCATGTAAAGTGCTGGTTATGTTCCAGGGGTCTGCTGTATGCGGGCTTAAACATTTCTTCCCAGGATCTGGTACATAGAAGCAAACAGAGATCCAAGTGAACTCTCAAATGTAAAGTACCACCAGGAATAGTATACTTTACTCACTATAATGGCTGGAGAAGTCAGACATCCAGGGAGCCCGTGGCTGGCGTCCTATCACTTACTCAGCCCAGGGATCGTGGGTGTGTGATGACGTAATGACTCCTTCTTACACGTTTCGTAATCGGACGTCGTCTGAGGCGGCGCCATCTTTCTACACCCACCGGCTTATAAGCAACATGGTAACCCAGGAACATGAAGTCATGTGACCCCGCGACCATATTGACTTCCCAGATGAATGTTTTGTCATCATCCTTCCCAGACGCTGAAAGGTTCACAAGTATAACACAGAACAAATTATAGCAGCTGCTGGTCCCACATAAAGGCGGCCATATCCACTGCAATAAGTAACAATCAGTACATGATCATACCCTAAAACAATGTCTGTGCTAATGAATGACATAAAAACTTAAACTTTAATCACTGATTATTAAAATGGCATGTAAATAGACTAAGTAAAGAAAAATTAAGGAAAGAAAAAATGAAAGAAAAATGAATATATATGTGCACATAAGAAATATCAGCCATGGAAAAAATGAGAAATAATATGGAAAAAATTGGGGAAAATAAGTATTTTTAGAAAAAAGGGGTTGGAGTACTGGTGAATATGGATATTAAAAATGGATTCAAATATTAAAATATTATATATATATATATATATATATATATATATAAAAATATTGAAAATAATTTAAAAAATATTATTAAAAAAAGGGGGGGGTGGCAAAAGGCCTAGGATCAAATGCAAAAAAAGAAAAAAAAGGAGAGGAGATAAGGGATAGATATCTAGAGTCTGTAGATAAATGCCTGAAATCTGTTAAGGAGGATTTGTGTCTTTTGGACCCATCCCCCAAACCCACTATTAAAACTGAACCAATATGTAATGGAAAGCCCATACCTATTTATTATATTAAAAGATGTGTACCAAGTGATACCTGATAGGTAAAAATGGAGGAGGGTACAATGTGTGTCCAAAAGGAAAGAAGTAAGAAACATATAAAGACTATAAAGTATATATATGTATATATATATATGTAGGAGGTATATGAAGAGGAGAATTTCTGAATGTGAAAATCAGAAAGGGCTTTAATAATCCGAGATAAAACAATTCAGGTCAATGTTCATACCGTCAGGCTAGAGAGTGTTGAGAATGTAAATCCACTTAGTCTCATTTCTCTATATAGCTATCTTTTTATTTTCCCCTCTCCAATGTCCCTTCACATGATCGATTCCATAAAAGCTCATGAGGGAATTATCTCTATTGTGGGTTTCATTAAAATGTCTTGAAAGGCTATGTTTGGGGTAGCCTTTCTTGATATTATTCATATGTTCCCGAATTCTAACATGGAGGGGCCTTGTAGTTCTACCCACATATTGGTAATGACACAGACATTCTATAACATAAGTCACATGTGTAGTATTGCATGTGATTAGTTGTTAAATTTTGTAAGTTTGGCCGTTTGCCCCGCCCCCTTTTTTTAATAATATTTTTTTAAATTATTTTCAATATTTTAATATATATATATATATATATATATATATATATTTTTTTTTAATATATATTTTAATATTTGTATCCATTTTTAATATCTATATTCACCACTACTCCAACCCCTTTTTTCGAAAATTCTTATTTTCCCCAATTTTTTCCATATTATTTCTCATTTTTTCCATGGCTGATATTTCTTATGTGCACATATACATTAATTTTTTCTTTAATTTTTTTGTCATTCATTAGCACAGACATTGTTTTAGGGTATGATCATGTACTGATTGTTACTTATTGCAGTTGATATGGCCGCCTTTATGTGGGACCGGCAGCTGCTATGATTTGTTCTGTGTTATACTTGTGAAGCTTTCAGCGTCTGGGAAGGATGATGGCAAAACATTTATCTGGGAAGTCAATGTAGAAAGATGGCGCCCCCTCAGACGATGTCTGACGACAAAACGCGTAAGGCGGAGTCATTACGTCATCACGCACCACGATCACTGGGCTGAGTAAGCGACAGGACACCAGCCGCGGGCTCCCTGGATGTCTGACTTCTCCAGCCATTATAGTGAGTAAAGTATACTATTCCTGGTGGTACTTTACATTTAAGAATTCACTTGGATCTCTGTTTGCTTCTATGTACCAGATCCTGGGAATAAATGTTTAAGCCCGCATGCAGTGGACCAATGGAACATAAGTCGGGAGTATATGAAGGAAATGTAGTAGAAGCCGTGTCTTCAGCTCCACCCAGGGGTGGCTATTGTGATCACTAGCCTAGACTTTTTTGCTCATCTCTGCTTTTTCATCTCTGGTTTGGCCTGTTGATAGCCTATATACTTTCATTTGGATCATTGGATCAACACCTGGACTATTTGTTGTGTGATACCACATTATGATATACATTTTCCACTTTTTGTACTGTATTTTATGATTTGAATATTGCACTTGCATCTTTGCTGTATGATTAGCATCCTACGTGGTACTGCATTTTATTATCTCACTTGCATTTGATATGGTATCTTATGATTTAAGGATTGCACTTACACTTTTGTTGCAGAACCAGCACTTTACATGATTTTTCTTTTATCTGGATATATTTATATTTCTCTGGCACTCAGCACTTTGTTCATTTAATGTGGCATATTGGGACATTTACTGATTGTTTAGCATTTGCACTTTACATCATTATTTCATGTTTTTTAAAATTCAACAATTTTTTGCACATCTCATACCATCAAACCTCGTCCCTCTAGCAGTGCCATACCCACCTATCCCCTTCTCTTTCTCCATTGACTATCATCTGCTTGTCAGATGTAAGGTGGAGGCAGCAGCTATTTTTGCATACACACATTCTTCCCATAATGTGGCAACACCTATATCTATTATTTCCTTACAGTAGTATTTCACTAAAGTTGCTGCAGCAATGGATATTTTTGGAAATATGAACAGCAGAAATATTGATTTAGAAGAGGTATTTAATCAAGAAAATGTAGCCAATGATCAGGATATGGAAAGTCTGTTTAAACAACTCAAACATAATATGGAAAAACAACTAAGAGTTTGGTGGGACATCTCCACTTTGGAAATGTATATCTCAGAGAAGATGACCCCAAGAAGGCTCAGATGGGACATTTCTCCCAATGATAGCCTAGGGGACAAAGATTTGATGGAAGAATGGTATAGATTATTTAATATGAAGGAATCTGAACTCCTGGCACTCATAATCAAGAGGAGACAATTCAAACTCAGGAGCACAGAAAATATGATTCAACAGATCAAAGAAAAACTGACCCCTTTTTGTGAAAGCAGGGAATATAAAGATAAAGAGAAATCCCACAAAGAAGGGATACAGAGATACGATAGAGAAATCCAAAATAAAAAGCAAAAAATGTTTCGCAGGGATGTTATGGATTATAAAAATCAATGAGTCTACAGCTTGCAATGCAGACGAGGAATACGGAACTGAGGAACCCAGCAACGTCAATATGGATAACTTATCAAGAGAGACCACGCCTGACAGAAAAGAAATGGATGATGGATGGTCTGACACAAGATCTTTAATACATAGAACACCTGTATCTACTCAGAGGACCCCTGGGAACAGGACTCCCATTGAGCAAGAAAGGAATCGTAATAACTCTAGGCATGATAGTCCTAGAAGGGGGCATCACGTACGTACACCTGGAACACCTAGAGCACTAAGGAGGCCTGTCAAAACTTACAACAGATACTCGCCATTACAATATGATGAGGGGAGACAATGGGACTATTCACAAAGGGGTTTTTTTTCATGGAGGTCACAATGGGAGACCCCCCAGGAATTGGGGGAGCTATGGCCCACCAAGACCCCCCCCCCACGGATGGGGACCACCCAGAAATCCGAGGGGAGGAAACATGTGGAACCACGAGAGGCCCCCTATCCAACACTAAGAGGAGTTACATGGGAACCTCCAAGAGGGGGTTGGAGATACGGCCCGGATTCCTACAACAGACCCCAAGATTGGGGGGAAGGAAAAGGACAAGGGGCAAGAGAAGAGGGAGCAAGAAAAAGAAGAAGGGAGAATTAGGGAAGGGCATTTTCAATCTAAGCAGAATCATTTTCTGTAAAGAAGAGCTCGAAATTCTGGACATGGGCCTAAAATTTGCCCCTGGTAAGAATCTGGACAAATTTGAGGTTTACATAGATCTGCAGAAGTATATTTGGAAACTGAATATCAAAAATTTTTTGCTACCAACAAGAAGAAAATCTCGGTCACAAAACAAACAAAATATAAACATACGGGATTAAAGAATAAATCAATTTCTAACCCTAAAGGAGCAGGAAGTGATAGCCTGGAAGTTTTTAAAAGGATGGTAGAGGGGGAATTGGAGTCGATGAGGATCCATAAGTCAAAGGAGGATAAAATTTGGAAGACCATTAAGGAATTAGAGAGAAAGAAAAATGTAATTATACACCCAACAGACAAAGGAGGAGGTCTGGTTCTTTTAGATAAAGAGGATTATGAAAGAGAGATGGAGAATCTATTGAACAAAGATTATACATATAAGAAATTGAACCAAATCCCCAAGAGAAAATACATGAAGAAAATAAAAGCCTGTGTTGATAAAGGGAAAGAAAAGGGTTATTTGAATAAAAAGGAGGCAAAATATTTGGTTCCAGAGGTGACTATAACACCAGTCACTTATTACTTGCCGAAGGTCCATAAAAACCAGGAGAAACCACCAGGGAGACCCATTGTCAGTGGCATTAATCCTTTATCCTCAAGATTGGGTGAATACCTTGACGAGTTTCTGCATCCTATTGTACCCAATAGGAAATCCTATTTACAGGACAGCAAACAGCTCATTAGAGATATTAGAGACATCCAGGTTAGAGATGAAGACCTTCTGGTCACTATTGACGTGAACTCACTGTATACTAACATCATACAGAAGGATGGCATTGAGAGCGTTAACTGGGCCTTAAATGAGTTCACGGACCTCAAACAAGAACAAATTGGGTTTCTGGTGGAAGAGTTAGAGCTGGCTATGACCATTAACTATTTTTGGTACAGAAATGAGTACTATACACGAACTAAAGGCATTGCGATGGTGGCTAAATATGCCCCCAGTGTAGCAAATCTGTTCCTACAGAAGTGGGAAAAAGAACAGATTTATAGCCGCAGGAGATCTAACCTTCTTTTTTACAAAAGATACATCGATGACATCTTTTTTAATTTGGAGGGGTACTGAAGATGAGTTGAAAGAGTTTCTCAACTAAATTAACTTAAATCCATATGGTATCTCCTTCTCTGGTGAATGCAACCGAAGGGGACAGATCGCAACGGATATATCCCCACCCACAGCTGTCACCATCCTAAATGGATACGGAACGTGCCGAATGGACAGCTGATGCGGATTAGAAGAAACTGCAGCAGGATTGAAGACTTTGACTGCCAGGCCGACGCACTGATCGAGAGGTTCATAGAAAAGGAGGGCTATCGAAAAAATGAATTGAGGCTACTAAAAGAAAAAGTCAGGAACATGGATAGGGAATCCCTCATGAGAGATCAGGAAAAGAAGAAGGACAATATGGAGTTTGCTTTTGTTACTGGGTTTAATAAACAACATAAAAGGTTTGAAAACATTGTGAAGAAACATTGGCCTATTTTGCGATCCGACATGACATTAAGAACCTTACTGCCAAAAAAAAATGAGTTTTGTCTACCGGAGAGCACCTACGTTAAGGAACAAACTAGTTCACAATGTAGTGGATCCCCCCAAGGAGGTGAAGCTGTTTCCTAACGTGAAAGGCTTTTTTAGATGCCAACAATGCCTACCCTGACGTTTGAGTAGAAAATTACATAGAAAAAAGGAAACATTTCAATCTACGACCACTGGCAAAACTTACAAAATTCAACAACTAATCACATGCAATACTACACATGCGACCTTATGTTATAGAATGTCCGTGTCATTACCAATATGTGGGTAGAACTACAAGGCCCTCCATGTTAGAATCCGGAAACACATGAATAATATCAAGAAGGGCTACCCCAAACATAGCCTTTCAAGACATTTTAATGAAACCCACAATAGAGATAATTCCCTCGTGAGCTTTTATGGAATCAATCATGTGAAGGGACATTGGAGAGGGGAAAATAAAAAGATAGCTATATCGAGAAATGAGACTAAGTGGATTTACATTCTCAACTCTCTCCAGCCTGACGGTATGAACATTGACATTGACCTGAATTGTTTCATCTCAGATTATTAAAGCCCTTTCTGATATTCACATTCAGAAACTCTCCTCTTCATATGCCTCCTACATATATATATATATATATACTTTATAGTCTTTATATGTTTCTTACATATTTCCTTTTGGACACACATTGTACTCTCCCCCATTTTTACCTATCAGGTATCACTTGGTACACATCTTTTAATATAATAATAGGTATGGGCTTTCCATTACATATTGGTCCAGCTTTAATGGTGGGTTTGGGGGACGGGTCCAAAAGACACAAATCCTCCATAACAGATTTCAGGCATTTATCTATAGACTCTAGATATCTACCCCTTATCTCCTCTCCTTTTTTTTCCTTTTTTTGCATTTGATCCTAGGCCGTTTGCCCCCCCCCCTTTTTTTAATATTTTTTTTTAATTATTTTCAATATTTTAATATATATATATATTTAATATTTTAATATTTGTATCCATTTTTAATATCTATATTCACCAGTACTCCAACCCCTTTTTTTCTAAAATTCTTATTTTCCCCAATTTTTTCCATATTATTTCTCATTTTTTCCATGGCTGATATTTCTTATGTGCACATATATATTAATTTTCTTTAATTTTTTCTTTACTTAATTTTTCTTTACTTAGTTTATTTACATACCATTTTATTAATCAGTGATTAAAGTTTACGTTTTTATGTCATTCATTAGCACAGACATTGTTTTAGAGTATGATCATGTACTGATTGTTACTTATTGCAGTTGATATGGCCGCCTTTATGTGAGACCGGCAGCTGCTATGATTTGTTCTGTGTTATACTTGTGAAGCTTTCAGCGTCTGGGAAGGATGATGACAAAACATTCATCTGAGAAGTCAATATGGCCGCGGGGTCACATGACTTCATGTTTCTGGGTTACCATGTTGCTTATAAGCCGGTGGGTGTAGAAAGATGGCGCCGCCTTAGACAACGTTCGATGATGAAACGCGTAAGGCGGAGTCATTACGTCATCACACACCCACGATCCCTGGGCTAAGCGTTAGGACACCAGCAGTGGGCTCCCTGGATGTCTGACTTCTCCAGCCATTATAGTGAGTAAAGTATACTATTCTTGGCGGTACTTTACATTTGAGCATTCACTTGGATCTCTGTTTGCTTCTATGTACCGGATCCTGGGAAGAAATGTTTAAGCCTGCATGCAGTGGACCCCTGGAACATAAGTCAGGAGTATATGAAGGAAATGTATTAGAAGCCGTGCCTTCATCTCCCCCCAGGGGTGGCTATTGTGATCACTAGCCTTTTTTGCTCATCTCTGCCTTTTCATCTCTGGTTTGGCCTGTTGATAGCCTATATGCTTTCATTTGGATCATTGGATCAACACCTGGACTATTTGTTGTGTGATACTGCATTATGATATACATTTTCCATTTTTTGTACTGTATTTTATGATTTGAATATTGCACTTGCACCTTTGCTGTATGATTAGCATCCTACATGGTACTGCATTTTATTATCTCACTTGCATTTGATATGGTATCTTATGATTTAAGGATTGCACTTGCACTTTTGTTGCATAACCAGCACTTTACATGATTTTTCTTTTATCTGGATATATTTATATTTCTCGGGCACTCAGCACTTTGTTCATGCAATGCGGCATATTGGGACATTTACTGATTGTTTAGCATTTGCACTTTACATCATTATTTCATGTTTTTTAAAATTCAACAATTTTTTGCACATCTCATACCATCAAACCGAATCCCTCTAGCAGCGCCATACCCACCTATCCCCTTCTCTTTCTCCACCTACCAGAGTCAGCACGTACCTTCAGGGTGATTCCTGCACCCCCTGGAAGACCTGGAGTTTGTATCTGTATAGTAAAGTGCCACTGCCTGGGTGTTTCTGGGACATAACTGTCTAATTAGCAACTCTGATATACTGGAAGATTATCATATGTAATCAGGAAGACAGATTCTGCCAGAGATTACTTAATTTCTATAAACAATTTCACAATGTTTCCTGCCCCTAAAATATATGTAAACACTCACCAAGCAACCCATTTGGTTTAAAATAAAATTGAATGGCAAAACATTTGTGTATACATATACGTTATAAATACTTTTTTCCCCCTTTTTGTTAAGTGATCACATACTCTCTGTTCTCAGCTGCATAGGAAGCTTAGAGAGCTGGGGGAGGAGCAACAACAACCACTGATCTTCCCAGTAAATATCCGTGCAGGGGAGGGGGCATGTCAGGTCAAGTCTCATCATTGGAGAGGGGCAGGCTGAGTTATCAGTACAGCTAGAGAAATGACCTTGATGTGTTCTCCTGCTTAGTGTGTTTTTTTTTTTTATTAAGAGGGCTGGCAGGAACACCAGGGATATCACACAAAGGAAGCAATACAAAGAGAACAGGGAACTTTTTGTGTGCATGGTACAGCGGGCACATTTCAGGAATATGAAATGTTGGGTTTACATATTCTTTAATATCTCAATTTTGTCCTATGTTATACACAAGAATGCATTTTCCAGAAGTAAATATGTTGTTGTTCTTGTCCTGAAGGGTAAATAACTGGTCTAGGGGGAACACCTTTATATAATTAATGAAAGAAGCAATGCTGTGGAATGTGTGTGCCTTGATGTGATATAGTGAAATATCAGTGAGGATATTCTTCAGCCAGCTGGTAAGAGGAAAGCATTACATCTGGATGTTTTTGTATGACAGATGCCATAGTTGGAACACTGTGTCTCTAGCACAGTAATATGTGGCCGTGTCTTCCACTTTCACATTGTCTATTTGTAGATATGATGTGGTTATGGATGCATCAGTAGTTATTGTGAATCTTCCCTTGTATGAAGAGGAATAAGCTGTACCTCCATTACCAGCAGAAATACTCCCAATCCATATCAGTCCTCTCCCTGGAACCTGTTGAACCCAGCTTATATAGCAGCAGCTATATGTATACCCAGATCCTTTACAGGACATCTTCACCCTCTCTCCAGGCTTTTTTATTTCTTTGGAGGACTGAGTAAATGTTTATGACATGACCCCTGTAACCAAGAATAAAATATGATGAGAAATAAGATGATCCCATCAGAATGGTTTACTGCTTTTTTCTGTATCCCAGACTTACCAAGAAATGAGGACAGACACAAAAGACAACAGGATAGAAACATGTTGTCTTATTGGCTTTAGATGTTCTGAATGTTCTGAGAGGACACCAAGATCTCAGTAGAACATCCCGGCCGGTCAGTTCAGCTTTTCTACCTGAAGGATGAGACCGGAAGCAGAGATGGGATTTGCATGAGGGGAAGAAGACTATAAAAGGCTGAACATCCTCTTCTACCTACAATGAGATACATGGCATAGCTCCCAAATGCCCCTTGTGTGGTACCAATTTCCTTTGTCCTTCTTTCTTTGTTAGTTGTCCCTCTCTTTTTGGTCTAAAGTGTAGATCTCTATAAAATGTATATTATTTATTATCAAAAGTGTTTCACATTTCACCAAACCTCTAAATTACTGCATTTGTTATGTAGAGAAGCTAGTGAAGGAAAAGCACGTGTGAGTTTAGCCCATTACTTTTTGCCTATTAATAATTAATTGTGGCCAACATAACCAGGGTTACGAAAGGGATGTTTTCCGTGCCTACGTACTACATGTATAAAAACCCTCCTTGCTCCCCTTTTATTTAATCATCTGTACTGTTGTTGTCATGTGTTTCCTGGAGATAATATAGCAATACAATTTACATTTAGAAATGGCTAATTGAAAAAAGTGGAGAACTTTTTCTTAGGACCAATGCACCAAGGTAATGCAGCTCCAACACATGAGTTGCAACACTTAACAATGCACAGCAAGGCACTACCAAACATTGTGGTGAGTTGTGTCAGAAAAAATGCTACATGTACTTTTTTTGTTAGTTCCATGCTCATCTTCAATGAGCTGCCTTTAATATGGTTTAATACACTAACTTTTTTACCTTATTTCATTATCTGCATGCTTTGTCTATCTATAAACGCACACAGCCTGGCTCAAGAGCGTGCCCCCATAGCAAACAACTTGCTATGGGGACATATGGAGAAGAGACAGAGGAGAGAGCGCCAGTGGGGGGCCTCAGAAGAGGAGGAATGGTAAGAGCAGGTATAATAAATGTCTTTTTTTACTTTGATTAAAAATATTTGCCTTTACAATCACTTTAATCCCTCCTGCTGAGACATTATCTTCTCCTAGTGGGGGGGGGGGCTGTCCCCACCAGGAGAAGACAGTGATTATTACTATTAGCTATAGCAACTTCTAGCGATAATCACACGTAAATGCAGCAGGCTTGTTGTACTCCAGTTGATTGATTGATCAACTTGGTAAAATCAGCCTTCCCATACACTGTTCAAATCTCAGCTGGTTCCTGCTGACCCAGCCAAGATTCAAACCATCTATGGCTGGCCTAAATGCATGACTCATAGAGTGTTAAAGCACATGCATTAAAGCAACAAACAAAAGAACAGAGTGTGAATGGGCCCTTAAAATCTCTCTAGAAAGACATGAAGATTTTTATATACTTATTCGGGTTTCATAACCCTCCAGTTGAATGGCATTTGTGTTCTGTACTACTCCACTAAATAAATCTATCTAGGTGTCTTTATATTTATTTTCTAAGGTAAACCTATATTGATTTTAATCCTAATATATTGACATCATGATCCTATAATGGGCACTTACACCTCCTGGATGTCCCAGAGTTTGAATTTGTACACTAAAGTGCCATTGCCTGGGACATTCTAGAAGTAAAAATATAAGCCTGCCCATAACTGTGTAAGTGGCAACTGTGATATACAGGAAGATTTTATATGTGATCAGGAAGACCAGTTCTACCAGAGATTACATTATTTCTATAAAATTTCCCTATGACTGTCCTTTACATCTCACTCTTTGTGATCTTCTATACAAGATAATGAATCCCCAGAAGTAATTCCCTTGTTATTCTAGTGCTGTAAAGCTGGTTATACACTAGTAGAATATCTTTTCAAAATGTAGAATTTTAACAATGTTCAATCATTCTTGTCAGTTGTAATCAACGGCCGTTTTTGACTGCAGAAAATCAAAGGGCAGGATAGAAAATGTTTCTTGATCAAATTTCTAACAGTATAGTTCGTTCACACCAAAATTGAATAATCAAAACAAGCTACATTTTAAACTACTTTTAACCTCTTGCTTACTGGGCACTTAAACCCCCCTCCTGCGCAAACAAATTTTTCGCTTTCGTCGCTGTCGCATTTTCAATGACAATAGCGCAGTCATGCGATGTTGTACCCAAACAAAATTTTTTTCCCACAAATACAGCTTTCTTTTGGTGGTATTTGATCACTTCTGTGTCATTTCTGATCGCTGCTATAAACAAACAAAGAGCGCCGATTCAAAAAAAAAAAAAAACAACAATATTTTTTGCTAAAATAGAAATCCAAAAAAAATAATAATAAAAAAAATGATTCATCAGTTTTGTCCGATATATGTTCTTCTACATATTTTTGGTAAAAAAAATTGCAATAGGCGTTTATTGATTGGTTTGCTCAAAAGTTATTGCGTCTACAAACTATGGGAATTGATTTATGGCATTTTTATTATTTATTTATTTTTTACTAGTAATGGCGGCGATCTGTGATTTTTATCAGGACTGTGATATTGCGGCGG
Organism: Glandirana rugosa; assembly: GCA_018402905.1. Lineage (NCBI taxonomy): Eukaryota > Metazoa > Chordata > Amphibia > Anura > Ranidae > Glandirana > Glandirana rugosa. Next base: position 25,139 of record BLSH010126857.1, on the reverse strand, counting down.
ACATGTCGGACACTTTTGACCAATGACATTTATACAGCAATCAGAAATTGAAATGTCTTGGATTTCTATGTAAATGTTATTGGCAGTGAAGGGGTTAACCTGCAGGGGGGAGTGAAGGGGTTAACTGTGTTCCCTGGGTGTGTTCTAACTGGGGGGGAGGGGGGGGGGCTGCGCTGGTCGGGACAGAACAGATCTAACTGATCCCAGTGACAGGGATGAGTAGATCTGTTATGTCCCCATTCACAGAACGGAAAACCGCTGTGTTTACCTCGGCGGTTCTCCGTTTTACAGCTCTGACAAGGGATCGCGGGTCTCGGGCGGACACCGAGTCCGCCTGACCCACGGGCATGCCTACGCAGTGTGCGGCGGCCCGCACGTGCGCCGCCGCCTGTGAGTGCGTGCCAGGAGCGTGCACAAGGGCTGGATGTCCATGGACATCCACCCGGAAATTCAGATTCGCGCTGAAGCCGTACTTCGGCTATAGCGCGGATCTGAAAGTGTTAAACAACATTCGCCAAGCCGTCAAGTGTGCTGAGAATTTTTGTATGATTTTTCTTTTTAATCGTTAGTATAATTTTTCATTTGACAATTTACTAGTGTACAACCAGCTTAAGATAAAATGATTGGCCCAGGGAACACTTTTATATAATAAGGCTCCATGCACACTGTATCTGATAAACGACCATTTTTGGTCGTTTGGGCGTTTTTTTTAACAGCCCAAAAACGCCACTTTATGTTATCCTATTTGTCCATGCACACATGGACGTTAATTGTCGTTTATTAGCAGTGGCACTTTTGGGCTGTTATCTGAACGCCCTGAATTGGCGTTCAAAAGTCGTTCTTTTGGCCAAAAAAACGCTAAACGCCACTAAACGCTCATAAACGCCAGTAAACGGCTGTTTATCAGCGTCCGGCGTTTTTTGCTAATGAAGAAAAAAAACGCCCAAAAACGCAGACGCCAATAAACGCCGGTAAAAGCTGCTTACAAAACATTGCAAAAGAACGTTTTCTAAGCAGCGTCTCCTGCCCGACGCTGAGAGAGCCCAGATAGCATCCAGTGTGCACGGAGCCTAAATGGAAGAAGCAATGCTGTGGAATGTGTGTACCTTGATGTGATGTAGTGAAATATCAGTGAGGATATTGTGCAGCCAGCTGGTAAGAGGAAAGCATTACATCTGGATGTTTTTGTATGACAGATGCCATCCTTGGATCACTGAGACTAAGTAGGTATTGGTGTAGTATAGATGTTTATCTGTTACACTTTCACCTTCTGTGCCGGTGTATAATGACACGATCTCTGTGTCACTAGGTTCCTACCGTAGACAGTATGTTTTTGTAGGTCTACATTACGAAAGGAGAATGGTCGACCGACGTGTTATAGGAGTGACTATAAAGTGATGTAGTGTAGTTCCATGTGTGTAAGGTGTCGTAACGAAGAAGGTAAATCCGAGGCACGTGTGACCTACGATAGACCCGAGAGAGTCGCAGCCCGTCCTCTGCGACGAATCTTTTGCAAGAAAACGTTACAAAACATTCGTCGAAAATGGCCGCAAATAACCGCAGACGCAAAAACCCGCAAAAAAAAGAAGTAATCGTTTTTTGCGGCCTGCGACTATTTGTCGGCAAATGACCGCAAATACTCGCAAAT
>BLSH010126857.1:687-12135 GCA_018402905.1 Glandirana rugosa | reverse complement strand
GGGGGGGGGGGGGGGGGGGTGGCAGTGCTAGTGAAAGGCAGTGGTGGAGGGCTGTAGGCTCAGGCTTGTATTTTCCATTGTACTCCATTGTGGGCACCGCAGAGGCCGGCGGCTGCCTGCTGCAGATGACAGTGTCTGTTTTCCTGTGAGGGGAGGCGGGGAGCAGGCCCTTCGCCTGGCCCCTTGAGATGCTCGGGCCCCTTACACGAGTACTGACTGTACCCCCCTGATTGCAGTCCTGAGTGGGGCTGATCCATGGCTCCCTGTCTGAATAGACACACAGCTGCTTGCTGTGGGGGCACTCGGCAGGAGGGAGGGGCCAGTAGCACCAGCAAGGGACCCAAGAAGAGGAGGATCAGGGCTGCTCTCTGCAAAACCATCGCACAGAGCAGGTAAGTATAACATGTTTGTTATGTTTAAGAAAAGTTTAGTATCACTTTAACAACAAGGTGCAAAAGATCTAAAGTGCAAAAGTCCTGTGACAGTTTGCTAATCTGCATTCAAATCCCTATTTAAATGTCCAGTGTGTAAACAGTTCATCAAACATATATTCTTTATCCACTTTATTCCTTATGTGAACCACTTTATCCAGCAATGTTAACCAATTTTCACCTGCACTATAGCCAAAAGACGGCTACAGCGTGGGCTTACTTTGCTGGGAGGGCATACATGGACATCCTCCCATGATTGCACTACTTGCTTCCCCCTTGCGGCATGCGGGTGGTGTGCTCTGTGATCACTGAGTCCTTTTGATCACAGATTGGGATAAAGGGCCAATCACAGCTGATCATAGGATGTAAACACAAGCGAGAGTTGAAGAAACTCTGTTAAAGGGACATCAGCACTGATAATCAGGGCACTGATTATCAGTGTTCTGATTATCAGTGCAGTCCCACCAGTGCTGCCAATCTGTGCCCACCAGTGTTGCTTATCAGTGCCACCTCTCAATGCCATTCAGTGTCACCTATCAGAGCCCAACAGCGCCATCTATCAGTGCCCATCAGTGCCACCTATCAGTGCAGCCTCATCAGTGCCCATCAGTGCCACCTATCAATAATCATCAGTGCCACCTATCAGTGCCCATCAGTGCCGCCTCATCAGCGTACATCAGTGAAGCAGAAAAATTACCCGTTTGCAAAATTTTATAACAAACTATGAAAAATGGTGCTTTTTTTTTTTAATATCGGTCTTTGTTTAGCAAAAAGTAAAAATCCCAGTGGTGATTTAATACCACCAAAGTAAAGTTCTATTTGTGTGAAAAAAATATTAAACATTTCATATGGGTACAGTGTTGCATGACCGCGCAATTGTCATTTAAAGTGTGACAGCGCTGAAAGCGGTAAATTGGCCTGGGCATGGAGGGGGTGAAAGTGCCCAGTAGGCAAATGGTTAAACATCCACCATGTTTTTCACCATAAAAGTGTGCTCACCTTCAAGTTTGACCTATATTCCCATATAGATCAAACAAGCTCGCTGGTGCACTTCTCCTCAGTGCTAGGATCTCTTATGTGCTTTTTGTATGTCTTCACTTTCGATCCTGCTTTCCACATCGCTCTCAAGTATGGTCACTTTTAGGGTAAAAAAACTCTCATAGTGTAAAATCGTTTTACAAATTTATTAAAAATATATATGTATTTACACTCACATTCCATATATTCATAAAAGCACAGTGGGTAAAAAGCACTCCTCTATGGTACTTCCGGTCTGGCCGTGACACAGAAGTGACATCTCTTGGCTCCTCCCGACGTGTTACGTCGCACCACATGTGACCACATCAGGGGACTACTGGGCTGTGTTAAAGCAGAGTTCCATTCATTTTTGTGCTTATTTAAAGTCAGTGGCTACAAAAAGTGTAGCTGCTGACTTTTAATAAACACACACTCACCTGTCCCATGGTCCAGCAATGCGGCTACCCCAAAGCCTTGCTCAGCTCCCTCGCCTCTCCATGGCGATGGCATTGCAAGTGTGGGCACATGGCTGTGACAAAGAAATAGAAAGCAGGGTATCCCTGTGCAGTGGTGTACTATAGGTGTGGTGGGGAGCTGCTGCCCCTACGTATGTCTTGCACCTGATTAGGTGAAGACTGGGTAATTGTAAGGTGTAAAGGTAGTGGGATTGGCGCTGCTCTATAGTAATTGCTGGTATGCTTGTGTGCAAGTGAATATCACAAATTTCAAAATGGCCTTTGTACTTGTATGACTGGCCGTGAAAATAATTTTTTTAGAGTAATAAATGAATGGTGAATGTCAGCATAACCACATTAATTTTCCAGGATACAGATAAATATAAATAAATAAACAAATAATTAGTAGGTGAAGACATTAAACGTCCAGCATGCAGGTGAGTATTTTAAAGTGCTCTGTGCTTTTTTAAATGTCCATATTGATGAGCCAATGGATGGCCTCTTTCCAAAATCCAAAGTGAAAAAACTATTTCACAAATTAAGATCAGTGACTGAACAAGTTAAGGGATGAATAAAAAATCCCTGGATGGGTCAGAAGACTGCTCTTTGGATCACAATAAATACCATGTCAAATCAGACAAAAGCAGTTTTTTCATAGACGAGGTATGTGTCCATATAAAGTGATCGGTGCTTCTTAGTATCCTCTAACTTCTCAGTGGGCTAAAAAAACGTGCTGGTGGAAATCCACTTACCAGAAAGTAGCCCCCTCAAGGAGGTGTCTTGCCTCCATAGTATAAGCCACTGTGTAGCTTCTTATCCTGAAGCTTGCGGCGTTGTTCTCCGCTTTATCCTGCTAGCCCCTCCATGTCCTCCATATGTGAAAAGAAATGTTTCCCGGAATAGCGCAATATAGTTTTGCCAAAAGTGTTTTATTTAAAAATAAGCAAATTGTAAAAAACTGCTTCAATGCAGTCAAAAAATAGCACTGGGTTAACAAACAAGGAAGTCCGTGCGTTCCACGGCTCCAGACCGGAAATGGCGTAATGACGCTCTGCAGCTCCTCCCTATGCCTTTGTGTTGGGAGAGCACCCAATACAGAGACCATGGTCTCACCAAGAGCCCCGGGCCCCATAATAACGATCTGGACCCAGATCTCACAATTCCAAGTCACCTGATCGCTGTGGTAGCCTCTAATTGACTACCACAGTGATCAGTGAAGCCTGCCCCTGTGTTTTTCTTTCTGTGAATGGAGAATAAGAATGGATTGTATCTTTCTTGTTCCTTGCAGAAAGAAAAAAAAGTGCGTTTTAAAAAATGTAAAATAAATAAATAAATGATTAAAAAATAAAAGATTTGATCTAGGTCAGTCCTAGGGTTAGTGTTTGGATCAAGTAAGGGTCAAAGTTCAAGGTCAGGGCCAAAGGTCAGGGTCAGTGTATTCTGAACAGGATGTTTTGTTCTTAAATTAGCATCAGTGTCAGTTAGTGTCTGTGTGTTTTAGGTAGGACAAAAGAAAAAAGCAAAATGCCCACTATTGCTTCTGGGCTGTACTATGGGTACAAACAGCAAATAACATATACATGTGGTATCCTTGCGATCGTCAGGAGCAGGAGAATCTATTTTGGGTTATTTTTTGGTGGTAGGTTACTGTATACAGCTCAATTTAAAAAAAATAAAAAATTACTATTTTGTGCCAGTTTTCCTTTGATAAAAAAAAAATCAGGAGATATCTACAACTATTACTACCAAATGAAGGCTCAATTTGTCCTGAAAAAAAACCAAAGTATAATCCACCTGGATTTAAGGCAGTGAAAAATCTTCGAAAAGTGATAAATAGCAGCTGAACACTAACCCAAACACAAAGGCAAATAAACTGATACAATAAAGCACAGTGCTAAATAATATAAATCATACATTCAGATCAAACAGAGGTATAAAGGAAGTCAATCAATGAAAAAAAAAAAAGCAGAAAAGAAAAAAAATGCTTCCGTGCAAAATATAATTCATGTACAAACAGCCCATAAATATTGAATAAGGTGCTTTTGTGCGTAGAAATTCATAAGGTGCACCAATATGCTGTATACGCAGTGGCGCCGGGTGTATAAGGAGCGCTTGGGCGCTGCCTCCCCGCCGCTGAGAAGGAAAAAAAAAAGTCAGCCCACCCCCCTGCAGGAGGCGCCGGTATATGGCCTTTTCTTTTTTTTTCCTTGGCTCCTTGCTGTCAGCTGACAGCAAGTAGTGAGCCGATTGACCAGTCATTAAAGTCTATGTGTGTGCGCTGAACAGGCGCACACACAAAGTCTGATTGGCTGCCCCCTGAGCCATCAGAGCCAATGACTCTCTGTCATTGGATGCTGTGGACGGGGGTGGGACTATGGCGGATGTGCTGGCTGCGTGATTACTCATGCAGGCACAGCACTCCGCCAGAACTTCCGAGCAGACTGTCCACACGAGGAGAGGAGGACATTCCTCTGCCAGTTGTCTGCACACTGTCAGCATGCTCTCTGAAAGCGCTGCCTCTGCATACTGTCAGCCCGCTCTCCGCATGCCGATCTCTGCAACACTGCCAGCCTGCCTATATGGGGTAAGTGCGGGACTTGTCCCGACTTTGGGGGGGGGGATCTGGTGACTGTATACCCTATCTGAGACCTTGTATACTGCTATCTGGTGCTTTGTATACTGCTATCTGGGACCCTGTATATTGCTATCTGTGACCCTGTATACTGCTATCTGGGGCTCTGTATACTGCTACCTGGGGCTCTGTATACTGCTATCTGGGACCCTGTATACTGCTATCTGGGGCTCTGTATACCCTATCTGGGACCCTGTATAGTGCTATCTGGGACCCTGTATACTGCTATCTGGGACCCTGTATACTGCTATCTGGGGCTCTATATACCCTGTCTGGGACTCTGTATACCGCTATCTGGGACTCTGTATACTGATATCTGGGACCCTGTATATTGCTATCTGGGACTCTGTATAATGCTATCTGGGGCTCTATATACCCTGTCTGGGACCCTGTATACTGCTATATGAGGCTCTGCATACCCTACCTGGGACCCTGTATACTGCTATCTGGGACCCTGTATATTGCTATCTGGGACCCTGTATACTGCTATCTGGGACTCTGTATACTGCTATCTGGGGCTCTGTATACCCTATCTGGGACCCTGTATACTGATATATGGTGATTCTGTATACTGATATATGGTGACTCTGTATACTGCTATCTGGGGCTCACTATACTGCTATATGGTGCTTCTGTATACCCCTATCTGGGGCTCTGTATACTGCTATATGGTGACTCTGTGAGTGTATACTGCGATCTGGTGACTCTGTATACCCCTGTCTGGTGACTCTGTATACTCCTATCTGGTGATGCTGTATATACCACTATCTGATGATGTTGTATACCCTATCCGGTGATGCTGGGATGTATACTCCTGACACAAGGGGTGGAAACTATAAGGGGTGAGGCTTATGAGAAATGGGAGGGGTCAAAAAGGAAGGGCGGGGTCTGGCGCCCCCCCATCCTAAAATTTTACCAGCCGCCACTGTGTATACGTGAGTGCCTTCAAAAAACAAACTTCCACCAATGTGATATCTGTCACCAGTAAAGATGGGGGCTTACCAGAAAGCAGAACACAATACGCTTTGAAGTGATATAAATCACTAGGCAGAGGAACAGGTCACGGTCATCTGAAGCCGGAAGATCACAGCATTCCTCCCTCATAGACAGGACAATCTTGGTCGGCTGCTTCTCCACTTTAGGATGAAACAGGGCCTCCCCTACCATGGGTCCCAGTAGGACCATTCGACCCAGGCAGCACTTTGAGAGGGGCAGCAAATTGAACCACGGCCGCCTCTCCTTTTTTGGATTTACCCAGCAAATTGACGACCAAGATTTATTTTCCAACAGTTTTGTGTGTCATGACGACAATTGCCCCCCGGGCCGTTCCACCTTCCCTTATACTACCCTAACCTGTCTGTATACTACCCCCAGCTTGCCCCTATACTGCCCTAGCCTGTCCATATACCACCCTAGCCTGTCTATATAGTAAAGTTTTTTTTTTTTTTGGCATCCACTCTTTTAATACTAAATAGATGTAACCTTTTGCTTCCTTACTTTCAAACCGCCTAGTAATTACATGTATTTTTTACTCACAATTTCGTTGCTTTCACTGCTGGACTTTTCCATTTTAGGTGAGGGCATCTGAAGCCCATCCACAGTCTCCTGGCATCTCTTCCTGAAAGAAGTGCATGGTGGGTAACCATCATGCACTCCTCGATCTTGGTCCGCCTTAAATCATGTAATTTCCTGTCTGGAAATAACACGATTTTACAGTACAGGGAAGCCCACTGACTCCTGGGAAATGATGAGTCACATTTCCCAGGAGGCCAGGGGAAGCAGGAAGTGAGGAGAAGAGCCTAGGACCTAATAGGGGCAGATTACAGAGACCACCTAGTAACAAGCGACTTAGGGTGAGTATACTTTTCTTTCCTTCAAAGGTAAGTCAATATAGGCAAAGGACTTGAATGATGTAAAAAAAAAAATTCTGGGTGGAACTCCGCTTTAAGATGAGGATGGGATTTCTTTCTATCTCCACAAAGTGTTACCTGGCTTTTGGGGTGGGAGATGGAGGGGTAGCAGGGAGAGGACAGGACCTGCACATTTTATGAAGCAGATAGAGAAAAGAAGGAAGAGAAAAATAAGTATCAGTTGGAAATGAGAGAATTAGATAGGCTTTAACCACTTCAGCCCTGGAAGGATTTGCCCCCTTCCTCAAGGGAGGGCTGGCAGCCTTAGGCCTGGGGGGCAAGTACAGTCAAGTGGCCCACTGAACCACTGAATCAGCTCACCATCCATGCCCACATGGTTTTACCGGGTCACCCTAGGCTAGTGGCCAGCAGGCCCCACAGGCCATGTCCATCAGGCCCAACAGGTCAGCAGGACCCACAGGCCATGGCCAGCTCCCAGCAGGACCCACAGGCCATCATGCACTGTACCATTCCTGAGACTTGATCCCTCTGTGCAGTGTGGGGACAAGGTCATCCAGTGTCCAGGGTGAAGATCAGTGGTGGCTAGTGAAATTTTAGGATGGGGGCACCAGACCCCGCCCTTCCTTTTTTGACCCCTCCCACTTCTCATAAGCCCCACCCCTTGTGTCAGGAGTATACAGCCCAGCAGGGTCAGGGTATACAGCATCACCAGATAGTGGTATATACAGCATCACCAGATAGGAGTATACAGAGTCACCAGATAGCAGTATACACTCACAGAGTCACCATATAGCAGTATAGAGAATCACCATATATCAGTATGCAGAGTCACCATATATCAGTAAACAGAATCACTATATAACAGTATACAGAGCCCCAGATAGCAGTATACAGAGCCACAGATAGCAGTATACAGAGTCACCATATATTAGTATACAGAATCACCATATATCAGTATACAGAATCACCATATATCAGTATACAGGGTCCCAGATAGGGTATACAGAGCCCCAGATAGCAGTATGCAGGGTCCCAGGTAGCAGTGTACAGGGTCCCAGATAGCAATATACAGGGTCCCAGGTAGCAGTATACAGAGCCCCAGATAGGGGTATACAGAGCCCCAGGTAGCAGCAAACAGGGTCTCAGGTAGCAGTATACAGGGTCCCAGGTAGCAGTATACAGAGCCCCAGGTAGCAGTATACAGGGTCCCAGGTAGCAGTATACAGAGCCCCAGGTAGTAGTATATAGGGTCCCAGGTAGCCGTATACAGAGCCCCAGGTAGCAGTATACAGAGCCCCAGGTAGAAGTATACAGAGCCCCAGGTAGCAGTATACAGAGCACCAGGTAGCAGTATACAGGGTCCCAGGTAGCAGTATGCAGAGCACCAGATAGGGGTATACAGAGTCCCAGGTAGCAGTATACAGGGTCCCAGGTAGCAGTATACAAAGCACCAGATAGAGGTATACAGAGCCCCAGGTAGCAGTATACAGAGCACCAGATAGGGGTATACAGAGCCCCAGGTAGCAGTATACAGGGTCCCAGGTATCAGTATACAGAGTCACCATATAGCAGTATACAGAGTCACCATATAGCAGTATACAGGGTCCCAGGTAGCAGTATACAGAGCCCCAGGTAGCAGTATACAGGGTCCCAGGTAGCAGTATACAGAACCCCACGTAGCAGTATACAGGGTCCCAGGAAGCAGTATACAGAGCCCCAGGTATAAGTATGCAGAGCCCCAGGTAGCAGTATACAGAGCCCCAGATAGGGGTATACAGAGCCCCAGGTAGCAGTATACAGGGTCCCAGGTAGCAGTATGCAGAACACCAGATAGGAGTATACAGAGCCCCAGGTAGCAGTATACAGGGTCCCAGGTAGCAGTATACAGAGCACCAGATAGGGGTATACAGAGCCCCAGGTAGCAGTATACAGGGTCCCAGGTAGCAGTATACAGAGTCACCATATAGCAGTATACAGAGCCTCGGGTAGCAGTATACAGAGCCCCAGATAGCAGTATACAGGGTCCCAGGTAGCAGTATACAGGGTCCCAGGTAGCAGTATACAGAGCCCCATGTAGGGGTATACAGAGCCTCAGATAGCAGTATACAGGGTCCCAGATAGCAGTATGCCGGGTCCCAGGTAGCAGTATACAGAGCCCCAGGTAGCAGTATACAGAGCCCTAGTTAGCAGTATACAGAGCTCCTGGTAGCAGTATACAGAGCCCCAGGTAGCAGTATCCATGGTCCCAGGTAGCAGTATACAGAGCCCCAGGTAGCAGTATACAGTGTCCCAGGTAGCAGTATACAGATTCCCAGGTAGCAGTATACAGGGTCCCAGATAGCAGTATACAGGATCCCAGGTATCAGTATACAGAGCCCCAGATGGGGTATACAGCTACCAGGCCCCCCCCCCCGAAGTCGGGACAAGTCCCGCACTTACCCCATCTAATAGGCAGGTTGGCAGTGTTGCAGAGATCGGGATGTGGAGAGCGGGCTGACAGAATGCAGAGGCAGCGCTTGCGGAGAGCATGCTGACAGTGTGCAGACAGCTGGCAGAGGACTGTCCTCCTCTCCTCGTGTGGACAGTCTGCTCGGAAGTCCCAGCGGAGTGCTGTGCCTGCGTGAGTAATCACGCAGCCAGCACGTCCGCTGTAGTCGCGCCCACGCCCACTGCATCCAATGACAGAGAGTCATTGGCTCTGATGGCTCAGGGGGCAGCCAATGAGACTATGTGTGACTTTAATGACTGACCAATCGGCTCACTACTTGCTGTCAGCTGACACCAAGGAGCCGATTTAAAAAAAAAAAAAGAAAAAGAAAAGTCAATATACCGGCGTCTCCTGTAGGGGGGCCGGGCTGACTTTTTTTTTTTCCCTCTCAGCTGGGGGGAGGTGGCGCCCAAGTGCCCTTTATACACCAGCCACCGCTGGTGAAGATAGCAAACTGCGCCCCCCCCGGGTGGAGGAGGGAATAGGGCTAATAGCGCCATAATGTTTGTGACATGTGCTGTGGGGACACTGGAAGGAAAAAATGCTGCCATGTCATTCGCCGGCTCAGCGGGGATAAACGGATGGATCCCCGCTGAGCAGCGGAGCCCGTCAAAACGGGCTCCACTCATGTGAAAGGGACCTTACTGCAAGATTGTATCGGCCGGCGGGAGAGATGTGTACACAGAGGGAGGAGGGGATGAAGCAGGAGTGAAATCAGCCTGGAATAAATGAAAGAAACTGATCAGAAACAAAGGTGATGTGTCCCGGTTATTGGAGTGAAGAGGACTTGCAGAAAATAAGCAGGTGCGGCTACCTGGTACAGCGGAACAGGAGAATGACAGCTTGAAGTTGCTGGCCGGCCCCTGTGAAGCCCCTGTGTGCTGCACTGCTCAGTTCTCTGCAGTCTCCAAGCACCGCCACCAGGAACTTGAAAGCGGTCGGGACTACAATTCCCAGAATGCAGCACAGCCAAACGGCGGCCGACTTCCTAAAAAAAATGGCAGCAGACAGCAGCCGTTTTTTGAATGTAAGTTAGGCAGCCTGGGGGGAAATTTCCACCCTGCCCCCCAGCCCAGCCCGCCCCTGCCCTTCCTGACCAGAGCACTTTTTGCGATTCGGCACTGCGTCGCTTTAACTGACAATTGCGTGGTCGTGCGACACTGTACACAAACAAAATTGACGTTCTTTTTTTCCCACAAATAGAGCTTTCTTTTGGTGGTATTTGATCACCTCTGCAGCTTTTCTTTTTTGGGCTATAAACAAAAAAAAGAGTAATTGTTGGGAAACACCACCCGGGAATAAAACCCTATTGCCGTCATCCCTATTATATATATATATATATATATATATATTTAAAAGAATCAAACATGCGGTTCAGATATTGTTGGGTAATTACACATAAGTTGCTGCTGTTAGCAGCTAACAGCAGCAACTTATGTGTAATTACCCAACAATATCTGAACCGCATGTTTTTGATTCTTTTAAATATATTCATAGAATACCAGGATTGTATTCCCCTGCTTAATGATTTTCAAGGTACAATTTGAGTTGCCCGTAGTGATCTTGAACATTACTGTTATCTTTTGAATGTGACCATAACACCGATATTATATTATATTATAGAATTGATTCTCTCCATAAAACAAAGTCCCTGAAGAAGGGTGTATCCCGAAACGCGTCGGACTTCGGAGAATCAGTATACTTTGGTTGACATATGTATTGTATGATACTTGTATTCTGTACAATTGAATTGTATTTAGTGCATTTATGCACAATTCCCCCTTTTAATGTATATCAATAAATTCGTTAAATTCTTTTTAAGATTTGTGAGTCAGTTTGCCTGCTAAAATCCCAAGCTTCACTAGAGGGAACTTTTTCCTACAAATATATAAACAAAAAAAAGAGGGACAATTTTGATGAAAAACCAATATTTTTTACTTTTTGCTATAATACTTATCCAAAAATAAAATATAAAAAAATGATTTATTCATCAGTTTAGGCCAAAATGAATTCTTCTATATATTTTTGCTAAATAAAATTGCAATAAGCGTTTATTGATTGGGCTGCGCAACAGTTATCACCTCTACAAACTATGAGAATTGTTTATGGCATTTTTATTTTTTTTTTTTTACTGGTAATGGCGATGATCTGCGCTTTTTAGTGGGACTGCGATATTACAGCAGACTGATCGGACACTTTTGACACTTTTTTTGGGACCAATGACATTTATACATTGATCAGATCTAAAAATAGCCACTGATTATTGTATAAATGTCACTAGCAGGGAAGAGGTGTACACTAAAGGGGCAATCAAGGGGTCAAGTGTGTTCCCTCACTGTGTTCTAACTGTGTGGGGGCTGGGCTGGCAGGCACACCAGCAGGGGAAGGCTGGCAGCCGTAGGCCTGGGGGGCAAGTCCAGTCAAGTGGCCCATTGAACCACCAAATCAGCTCACCATCCATGCCCACCCAATGGGCCTAGCGGGATCCATGGTAGGGTCGGCCCTGGGCGCCCCCCCCCTTTGCCTGCAGTTAGTTGGTGGCTGCGCCCCTGGG
>BLSH010126842.1:144287-154347 GCA_018402905.1 Glandirana rugosa | reverse complement strand
GTGTACGTAGGTATACGGGGTGTATCAAATTCCAAGCAGTAGTGAGGGTTAACAGGGGATAAAGGTAAGGCATGTGCTCCCCTTACTGCGGTGTCACTCCTGTTGGTGTGGATTGGGCTCCCTCCAAGCAGGAACCCATCTCCCGGCTCCACTCAGGAAAAGATTTATGGTCCAACTCTGCTTGAGCTTGTAAGGTATCAAAAAGTAAAAAAATAACAGTAACCAGCAAAACACTTGGGTGAGTGATGGCACCCAAATTGGTCTCTGCAAAACGGAGCAGGTATAAACAGTCAAAACTGTAGGTATGCTGTAATCCAGCTGTTGCCTAATCGCATTGGGTTAATCCGCTCTCAGTTCAATCAGGATATATTACTCCCGGTCGCAAATGTAAATAGGTAGATAATGCAGCAACTGTGCCACTTGTCTCACTGCAAATAGGTAGATAAAGCTCACCAGCCCATCAGTCAATCTTCCTCTGCTGCAGGTCATCTTGCTGGACGGATCACTTGTTCGTTGGCATCTATCCAATTGGAGGCCTCCACCACCGTGTCAAAGAAATGGGCCTGGCTGTGTACAACATAGAGTAGTTGGTCTGTAGACGGTGGAGCCTTTTTTTTACTTCTGCCGAGAAGTCGGGGTAGGAGATCCGAACCCCGTTAAACTGTATATTGCATTTTTCCCTGGCCAAACTAAGGATGATCTCCTTGTCTTTATAGCTGAGGAGTTTGGCCAGCATGGTGCGTGGTGGGAGGGGTCTAGGAGGCACTCTATACTCTCTTTCTACTGAAAAGAAGGGGGTAAATGCCTCTTTTCCAAATATGTCCACCAGACAGTTTTCCACAAATTCTGTAGGGTCCCTCCCCTTGCTCTTTTCTGGGAGCCCCACAATGCGGACATTGTTCCTTCTAAGGCAGTTCTCAATATCATCATTTTTGGTCTCATTTGGGCATGCTATTCTAGCTGTGACCTGTGCATCTCTGGTTATGGGTGCCATCTTATCCTCCAGGTCCCTAACCCGGCCCTCTACTGACGTGGTACGTTCCCTTATCCTTTGCAGATCCTGACGGATCAGTCCAATCTCCTCTTTCAATCCACCAAAATGCTCTTGTAATGTAGGTACTGATGCTGTGCATTTATGAACCGCTCTCAGTATTTCTGCCAGGGTCGGTTGTTCAGTATCACTCTTACCTTCCCCCTCCTCTGCCTCAGCAAAAGTCTGTTCTGTATCCTCCATATGGCCTTGTGTGGGTGATTCTTCCTCCCCCTCAAATGAAATATATCAGGGGTAGCGTTGTATTCCTCAGCTGAGAAGCACCCTGCCAGGCTGTTCAGTTTTTGGGTGTAATACACCATATCTCGGGGCATCTCCTTCCCCTGCTGCTTAGGAATTTTTTGTTGGGGCTTACCAGCATCTTTAAGCTTGTCCCCTTGTGCCTGCTGTGCCACCGCAGCACCATTTTGAAAGCTGGGCTGCATGCCAACCTCCTTCTGCTGCTTATGGGTCATCATCCTGTGGGTATTGCGGCTCTTTATGTAGCTAGTATGATGCTGTGCAGGTCGGGTGCAAAAATGGGCCATTAGAACGACCAGGAGAAGGATCTGTTCAGGAAAGAAGGGAGCTCTGTGAGACACGTCTTCTCACATGCCACTCCTGGCCATGCCCCCAGCTATCTGGAGTCTCTGGTGGCTATGTGGGGTCTCTGGTGGCTATGTAGGGGTCTCTGGTGGCAATGCGGTGTCTCTGGTGGCTATGTCGGGTCTCTAGTGGCATGCTGGGTCTCTTGAGGCTCTATTCAGACACAGAGCTGCGGCTTAGCCCTGCCTCTTCTCTATCCTCATTGCCTCACTGACTTTGATTGACAGCAGTGGGAGCCAATAGCACCCGCTGTGTGTCAATAGGGAGGGAGAGTCCTGCAAAGCCAGGTCTCTCGTGCAACATTGCTGGATAGAGATGGGGCTCAGGTAAGTATTAGGTGGGCTGCTACACACAGAAGGTTTTTTTAATCTTTTTTGTTTTTTTAAATCACAAAACAGTTTTATTGAGTGTAGAGAAAAGTCTGGAATATATACAGAGGTGAAGTGCAACAAGAACTACAAAAAGGATACAGACAATTGACATGAGCACAGCAATAATGGTATAGAAGAGTACACTCAACTGATGAAATGGTAAAATGTTGATAAGGGTGCTACAGTACAGTGAAAATAGGACATTACGTTGCAGAATATATAGAACATATTAAGGGTCATCTGCGCCACCAGTCCCAGATCTTAAAGTATTGTTGGGGCAACCCCTATGGATATATACTGTAGCACCTTTTTATAGGGGAGGACATCATTAACAGCTCTGATCCACTGCTGTATGGTAGCGGGTGGTTCCCTTAACCAAGTTCGGGCTATCTGCATTCTGGCGAGGAATAAGGTTTCCTGTAGGAATATATTGAGATATTTCTCTTCCTCAGGTAGAGAGAGGATCCCCAATATGCATTGGCAAGGGCAGAGAGTCAGGGGGGAACCCATTTGGTCATGAAGGAATTTGACGATTTGCGCCCAATACCCCTGAATGGAAGGGCAGGACAACATCAGATGGAGAAAGGTGCTTTGCGGGTCATCACACTGTGGGCAAAGAGGGATATGGTTTGGGTTATATTTGAGTATGCGGTGGGGTGTAATGTAGGACCTGTGTATAAATGGGTGAGGTGGTTCGTGAACTTGGGGGATGCTAGTTTAGAGGTGGCGAGTGCCTCGTCCCAATCATAATCTTTGATGTCCCCAGGATCCATTTCCCAGGGAGTTTTCAGTTGGTGTGCTTGGGCGGTGGCACCCGGAGTCATGAGATAATTGTA
The DNA here is from genome assembly GCA_018402905.1 of Glandirana rugosa. NCBI lineage: Eukaryota > Metazoa > Chordata > Amphibia > Anura > Ranidae > Glandirana > Glandirana rugosa. The sequence continues at coordinate 151,504 of BLSH010126842.1, read as the reverse complement.
AAACTGGGAAGTGAGTCTTTAGGGGTCTTGGCCCAGCATGATATGAACCGAATTGGGAGTTCAGATGGCGGCGAAGCTGGAAATAGGGGAATAGCATATGATAAGGGAGCGAATACTGGTCTTTCCAGGCCTGAAATGTTTTGACTGTCCCATTGGCTATAACTTGCGAAAGGTATAGGACTCCCAGTGCGATCCCATGGTCAGGGATGGAGGACATTTCAGGCAATTGCGGGTTGTCCCACAAGGGTGTATGGGAATGGAGCTCAGGGGCCCCATTGCGCTTCATGGCAAGCTGCCAGATTTTGCGATGATGATAAAGCATGAGGGCTTTGTTGCCCGTAAGGGGCACCCTGCAAGAACCCCGAAATAAGGCTTGGTATGGGTGGACTACTGAGTGGGGTGCATGGGAGCATGCTAGGGTGGTGTACCTTTCCCTGTCCTCATGATTAAAATAATAAAAATGGGAGAGTTGGGAAGCTATGTAATATAGGGGAAGATCGGGTGTTGCTGTACCACCAAGATTAGTTGGGCATTTCAGGACTCGCCAGGACAGTTTTTGATGGGAGGGACCCCAAATAAAGGCGTTAATGATAGATTCCATGGATTTTATCAGGTGCAGTGGGTTACAAAGGGGAGCATGCCAAAAGATGTCGAGGAGCTTTGGGAGGAGAATCATTTTCACTAAGCTAATACGTCCCATGACCCTGAGTGGGAGATGGGACCAGGTTTGTATTTTGGTTTTGAGAAGGCTCCAGGTACAGGAGCATGTCATCCGCGTATAAGCTGACAGTCTCCAAAATCTGAGCACTGTGCAGGCCCCTGATATTTGGGTGGGCCCTGATGGCAATAGCCAGAGGCTCTACAGCTAGGGCATGCAAGGGATAGGATATCCCTTCCATGTACCATGTGAGAGGGGAAAGGTGTCAGAGATTCTACCGTTAACCTAGATACAGGTAGTAGGGGCCTGATATAGAAGTTGGAGCTATTTAATACATTTTGGACCAAACCCGAATTTACACATGCATTCCCAGAGGTAGTTCTACTCCATGGGGTCGAAAGCCTTGGCAGCGTCAAGGCTGATGACTACTCTGAAGCCCACATTGTCATGTCGGGAGTGGATGTTTAGGAATAGTTGTCTAAGGTTGAAGGCTGTGTTTTTGTTGGGCATGAATCCAGTTTGATCTGGGTGTATCAAACTGAGAATCACTTTGTTGAGACGTAGAGCAAAGATTTTGGCCAGGATTTTGATATCTAGTTGTAGAAGAGAGATAGGGCGGTGTAATTCAGGGTTTGGGTATCAGTACTATAAAGGCCTCACCCATGGATACCGGAAGAGTGGAAGATTCATAAATGTGAGCATATAGGTCTCCCAGTTTAGTGATAAGCGTCTCCCCAAACTGCCTATAGAACTCCAGGGGCAGTCCGTCCGACCCAGATGCCTTTGATGGAGGGAGGCTCGCCAGGGCCTCTTCTATTCAGTCGGTAGTTATAGGTGCCTCGAGCTGGGCAACCTGAGAGGGAGTCAGCTGAGGGAATTCAATGTTTCGGAGGAAGGAAGTCAGTTCCTCCTGGGAATAGTTGGCTGTGGAAGTGTATAGCTCAGAGTAGAAAGTTTATTTCCACGGAATTCCACATCCACTGAAACAGGGTCAGTAATCCTGGCTCCAGAAGGCCAGAGTCCCACCACAACCAGGGGTTTACTGTCAACGGGAGGCATGTAGGAAAGAAGTTTGCCTGCACGTTGCCATATTGCCATATTCATAAATTTGTTGTTTAGTGAAGAAGATACCCTGCTTAGCCTTTTCGAAGTGTAGTTGGTTTGTTAATCTAGCCTGCATGCGCATCAGTGAAGCGTTGAAGGGAGAGGGATCAGTGAGAAAGGTTTGCTCGACTACTTTTTGGCATTCCTCCGCCTGTTGAAGCAACAGTCTGGAGGAAGCCGTATGCCTATTTATACGCGTGGAGAGGATCATGCAAGCATGGATTTTGAAGGTCCCAGACGGTACCGACCGGAGCTGAAGCACCATTGGCGCAGAAGAAATGCACCCATTCTCTCTGGATTCCTCCTAAATCAGATAGGGTAGAGAGCCAGAAGGGGTTCAGCTTCCAAATTCGAACAGTGAGGGGGGGCAGTGGTTTGCAGGGTAATCCAATAGGGGGCGTGGTCTGAAAGCACTCTAGCACTGAATCCTGCATCCAAGAGACTCGGCAGCAGAGGGGACATTGTAAGGATAAGGTCAATGCGGGACATGGCAGAGTGAGAGGAAGTGCAGCAGGAGTATTGTGATAAGTTTGGGTATCTGTCTCCAAGTGTCTATCAGGGAGAAATCCGTGAAGAATCTACCGTATCTGGTGATGTGAGATGAGGGGACCGCTGGGGCAACTCATCCTGTCCATGTGTAGGTTGATAACCATATTGAAATCCCCCAACCATATCGCCAGCACTGTGGGATGCTGGGCCCTAAAGGCTAAACCCTGTTGTAGGGGGCCAAACTGAAATGGGGGGATGTGAAATGCCAGCAGGAGGACTTCTGTACCATTAACAGTAGCATATAAAAACAAATGACAGGCATTGAGGGTCTGACTGCAGATCATGTAGCTGGAAGTGCACTGATCTGGCAACTAGAATAGCAACCCCACAGGAGTTAGAGAGGAAGGGAGCCTGGTATAACCATCCCACCCAGGGTTTTTTGAAAGCCATCTGTGACTGCCCTACAAGGTGAGTTTCCACCAGGACCGAAATATCGGCCCGGAGGGATTTTAGGTGGGACAGGACTGCAAACCGCTTGGGCTTGGCACATAGGCCCTGGACATTCCCATGTCACAAATTTCAGGGACGTCATGGCATTTGGGGAAGGGTAGCATGATATGCAGTCGGATCCACCAAGAATTTCCCCCACCACAACACGTCCTAGAGAAATATAGTGTAATCCCGACATACATGAAGAGTCATAACTAGTACAGGTCTATGCTGATATTGTAATAGTGAGGATTGGAGCAATTTATGTTCCGCCCATAATTGCAGAGCACATGACATTTTAGGAAGGGGGCCTGATATAGTAATGGTGTTGGAAGGTGGGATGCATACTGTCAATATAAAATAGTACCTGCAACATGTCAAAAGTGCATATAAGGTAATGAAAACCACTGGGTAACGATCCTTAACGACATTGGATGAGCAGAACAGTAGCAACAGGCTACTGTCCCCCATATGCGGTGGGACAGGGGCTGGCCAGGGAAACAGAGCTTGGTGTACTGTTGTCCTTGTGGTTGGGATGGTCATTGAGATGCAGGGGGTGACCAAATGCTGAGAGGTGAACAATGGTGCAAACCGGCACAGTTCTAAGATGGAGTATTGTTCTGGGGTGCAGGTGAGCCGCTCAAAACCAACAATGAGCAACAGCACAGTCTTGTGGGGGCTCCGTGTGGAACACAGGTTTTTAGGGCCAAAAGGGAAAAGGGTATACTGGAGAAGGCTGGATAATGGAGGAAGGAGATTTTGCATGCTGGGTGCAGCTGGCAAGGGGAGGTTCAGGCGCCAGGGCCTACTCACAGTTAGAGGGTTCCGAGGACGAGTGGCAGCAAACAGGGAGAGACACTGGAAAGGGGAATTCCATCCACAGGTACCGAATAGCACACTTGACTCATGCTGCATTGACAGGGAGTTTAGGCATGAGCTGGGCCGGTGGAATCACGTTGCTCTAGCCAGGACAGCCTCCAGGTCTTTGAAGAGCTGTACCTTGCCTTCACAGATCACTCGGAGCCTCACTGGAAATAACATCGAGTAAATGCGGTGGTGAATCCGGAGTCGCCGTTTAGCCTCCACGGGCCTGCTTCTTCTGTTCTTCTGGACCCCAGCAGAGAAGTCCGGGAACACTGCAATGTGCCCACTGTCAAAAGGGATATTGCCTTTCTCCCGGGTGAGCTTGAGGACTGTGTCACGGTCATGGTAATTTAAAAACTTTGCAATAAAGGTACGTGGTGGTGCTCCACTGGGTGGTGCCCGGGCAGTGAGGCGGTGGGCTCAATCCACCAGGAAGGAGGAGGAAAAGGCATCCCAGCCATAGATCTTGATCAGGAAGTTTTCAAGGAAGTGGGGGGTCTGAAGCCTCCGCTCGTTCAGGGAGCCCCACGAAGTAAAGATTGCGGCATCGGAGTTTGTTTTCCATGTCATCTTGCTTAGAGATGATGGAGTTGCAGCCTCTCAGTGGTCACCTGCAATGGCAGCAGGTCGTCCTCCACGTGGCTGATGTGGTGTTCCGTCTCGGTCACTCTCTCGTGCAGCTTGTGGACATCCTGTGGGATCATATCCGAAATATCCACCTTCACCTCCTCGATCCATGCCATGAGGGTGGACTGACAAGTAGAGATGGCATCCAACACTCTGGCGATCTCAGCAGAAACCGGTTCCTCTGCACCTGGAGAAGGGGGGACGCCTTGTTCCTGCGCCTGCTCCCGCTCTCTGTGTCTGTATTTGTCCAGCTTGGCAATGGCCTCGGACACCCTTTTCGGTGGAGACATGATGGGGTGAGATCCGATGACCGATGGGTGTCAATTGGTGTGTTTGTAGAGAGAGGTTAGCCCCCAGGATTTAAAGAAAGGATATTAGACCAGCGGAGCTCTCACACAGCATGTCTCACTCCATGCAGCTCCAGACCACAACGCTCTATGAAGGTTTTTTTTATCTTAATGCATAGAATGCACCTTCTGCATTTAGAACCACTTGAAGTTAAACTGCCAGCTGTGCAGTGGGAGGTGGTGGATTGCCTTGCACTGCGCTGTGCTGCACAAAAGTACTGAACACTGTGATGTGAATCGGACACATCGGAAACAAGGTATTTTGCCATGCAATGTGGTGGGATTGTGCTGGAATAGCCACCCATCGCTGTCCCATCACATCTGGTTTTAATATAACCTTAATTATTCTTAGTGGCTGTAATTCGTCTTTAGTGTTTTATAGTATTTTGGTATTGTTCACCAGAGTAACACATCAATTTCAAGTTCACCGTGTTTCAGCAGTTTTTCATCCGCCACACCTATCACAAGTAACCTATTTTAATATACATGGTGTCCAAAAAGTCTACAAAGGAAGAATTGACAAACTTATATTATATTTTATATGTTTAATATTTTAATTATCATTTACTATTAAATCATTATTAATATTTTGGTAATATTTTGTAAAAAGTAGTAATTTTGCATTTTTTTTTGTAAATTAAGGTACATTTAGCTACAATTTTCCATGTTCCTTATTTATGGTGACTTTTGGGACGCCTTATAATAAGAATCTGTTTAGACAACTTTTTAATGCATATTTTTGTGGGTCTGCCTCAGATGGATGTGATCATGGCATATATTTTTTAGTTTAAAATCAAATAATCTTTGTTGAAAATGTTTTTTCTATTGTTCCCATAAATACATACAGACATACATACAATACCAATCATACAAATACAATATCCAACAATCCAATTTTTTTTCCTTTACCACTTTATCCAATTCTTACTTTTTCTCATATATATATATATATATATATATATATATATATATATATATATATATATATTAATTTATTTTCTGTAGCACCTACATTTTGTAGATTATAAAAATAAAATAGAAAAAAATCTTACGCTATATATCTTCTTTCCTAATTTATATTCTGATTATTATAATATCCCTTGGGGGAAGCCCTTTAGTGTCCTTCCATGGGCCCCATATTTTCCCGCAAACTTTTGTACACATCCCCTTTTCGTAAAAATATATTTGTATTTTCTTATTATCATTCACCGCCTTTTCCCTTTCCCTATACTGAATGTTGGTGTTGTAGGAGCCAAGTGTAATCTTACGAGCCTTAAATAAGCATCTAGTCACTGCAGTCTGTACAGTGAATGGTATTGTGTCCCCATCCATATGGCCCAGTATACATAGCATTGGGTCTAATCCAAGCGCTTCCCCAAATACTGAATTTACAGTACTGGTAATTTCCTCCCAGTATCTATATAATTTGGGGCACCTCCCAATGACATAGATTTTAATGATTTATTTCTCTATAGGTGAGGGTCTGGTGAAGCAGATTCAGCTGGATGAACTCGGACACTCCCTGACTCCGGAGCTGAAAGGTAATAGATGAAAAATATTAACAATTTTCTCCAAAGTGCAGATCTGGTGGTGCTATGTATTCCCTAAATTTGGACATCCCCCTTAAGGTCATATAATTTACATAACAAAATGTGTTAACATTTATGCTGCCGGATCTATTTTGCATTTTTTTTTTTTGCATGAGTTAAATGCACATTTTTGGCATATTTTCAGTAAAAAAAATTCCAAAGTTACGTTTAGTACACATAACTGCTAGGGTTGTCCCGATACAACTTTTGTAAGACCGAGTACAAGTACCGATACTTTAAGTACTAGCCGGTACCGATTACGATACATTTTTTTAATTTCATGTGGCATGTGCCACTAATATGTACCACTGATGACGTGTGGACTGTGTCAGTGATTTTTTAATTTTTTTTGTGTTTTACAATTTTATTTTTTACAATGTATTTTTTTATTATATTTTACAATTTACTTTTATTGTTATTTTTTTTACATTGTTTTCTTTCCTTTTTTTTGGAGGGGGGGGGGGGAGTGTACAGTGTCAGTGTGTATTTTTTTTATCTTATTTTTTTTATTATTTTTAGAATTTAACCTTTTATATATTTATTTATAACCATTCATTCTTTTATTATTTTTTTTTATTTATTTATTTTATCGAGATATCAGGGGTCTTAACAGACCCCTGACATCTCCCTTTTGAGACAAGAAAAGGGACTGAGGACACAGATGCCCCAGTCCCTTTCTCAGCAGCCTCAGCTGCACTGAAGATGGATGGACAGGAGACAGAGGCTCCTCCCCATTCATACACTGAAGCATCATAAATACAGTTTACGATGCTCAGTGACAGCTATGAATGGACAGGCAGTGATCACTGACTCTGTCCATTCAGAAAAGGAAGGAGTCAGTAAATGACAGATTTACCGGCTCCTTCCTCCGCTCTCCATCCTTAATGATCCCAGGACAGAGGGACCTGAGGAGCAGGGAGGAGAGTGGAGGGACCAGATGAGCACAGAGGGGGATCTGAGCAGCACGGAGGGGGATCGCAGTACACGGAGAGGGACTGGAGAATGGAGGGGGCACTGAGCAGCACAGAGGGGGACTGGAGCCGACGACTC
>BLSH010126842.1:125032-143446 GCA_018402905.1 Glandirana rugosa | reverse complement strand
CGCAGCACGGAGGGAGACTGGAGAATGGAGGGGGATCGGAGCAGCACGGAGGGGGGCTGGAGAATGGAGGGGGATCGGAGCAGCACGGAGGGGGACTGGAGAATAGAGGGGGACTGGAGGATGGAGGGAGATCGGAGGAAAATGGAGGGGGATCAGAGCAGCACAGAGGGGGATTGGACAATGGAGGGGGATCGGAGAACGGAGGGGGGTCGGAGCAGCATGGAGGGGGATCGGAGAACAGAGGGGGATCGGAGGAGGATACAGGGGACAGTCGGGGTGATCGGTGCGGTGCACAGTTCTCTGTGCGAAGATGATTGATTGATTCAGCGGTTCCTCTCCGTTGTATCTGCGGATCAGCTGACTTGGGAGAGGGGGGAGGTGTAGAAGGAGGGGGAGAGAATTTCTGTTCACAACAGAACACATCTGTGAATCAGATGCGTACCCATTGAAGTTATGAATGTGTTGAATGTGCCTGCAATTCGCACCGCACTGCCTAGAAAACGCACACAATGGCAACAAACTTCATACCCAAAACTGTTCATAGGTGACGCCAGTGGTGTATTTTGGTTTTGTTCTGCCCTAGGCAAACCCCCATCTAAATTTGCCCCACCCCTTCCTGTTTAGGCTCCACCTTTTCCTATTAGAGTGCTACCTCTTCCTCTCTGTATATTACGGTTCGGTTATGAGCTCTATAGAAAGGATGGGCTGCACCTAAATGGGGAAGGTGCAGACCGGCTGGGAATAAGGATGGCCGAAAAGCTAGAGGGGCTTTTAAGCTAGGCAATGGGGGGGAGGGTCCAGACTTAGTAATAGCCAGAGGGGAACAGAGTTCAGGGGGTAGTATTGGTGGGAGGAGTGATAGGCCGAATAAGGAATTTAAACCCGAGGCAAGTAGTGTAACAAGTCCTACATGCAAACAAGGAATACCCAGCAAGGAAACAGTAGGTGTCCAGACAAAACTACGTGGCTTGTTCACTAATGCCAGGAGTCTGGCAGACAAGATGGGAGAACTAGAGCTGCTACTGTACGAGGAGGAATTCGATTTTGTGGGAATTTCGGAGACTTGGTTCAACAGCTCTCATGATTGGCTAGCTACCATTCAGGGGTATTCCCTATATCGCAGGGATAGGGAGGGCAAAAAAGGGGGAGGGGTATGCCTGTATATAAAGAATGACATACAAATTAATGTTAGAGATGACAATACTAGTGGATCTGGGGAGGAGGTTGAATCCTTATAGGTAGAGTTACAATGGGAGGATACCAGGGGGAAAGTAATACTAGGAATATGCTATAGGCCCCCTAATCAGAGGGAGGAGGGGGAGGTGGACCTCCTATCACAATTTGGAATAGCGGCTAGGATGGGAAGTGTTATTATAATGGGGCATTTTAATTATCCAGATATTGACTGGGAGGAAGGTACTGCACATTCAGCTAAGGCTCGCCATTTCCTAAATGTCCTGCAGGACAATTTCATGGGTCAGATGGTAAATGTACCAACAAGAAAAAAAGCATTATTGGACCTTCTGATTACTAACAACACAGACCTGATCACAGACGTGGAAGTAAGGGGCAATCTAGGAAATAGCGATCACAGGTCAATTAGTTTTAGTATAAATTACACATCTAGGGAAGCTAAGGGGAATACAAAGACACTGAATTTTAAAAGAGCCAACTTACATAAACTACGCTCCTTGCTGGAAGATGTTAACTGGGATAAAATCCTAGGAACAATGAATGCGGAGGAAAAATGGGAGTGCTTTCAAGAACATACTAAACAAAGGTATTAGCCAGAGTATCCCAACAGGAAATAAATTTAAAAGAGCTAAGCAAAGACCAGGGTGGCTTAACGCCGACATAAAGGCACACATAAAAGCAAAAAGAAGGCCTTAAAAAAATACAAAGGGGAGGGGTCTCAGTCAGATTTTCATATCAATAAAACACGCAATAAGGAATGCAAAGGTGCAATCAGAGCAGCTAAGGTAGAACATGAAAGACACATAGCTGAGGAGAGTAAAAAGAATCCCAAGAAATTCTTTAAGTATATAAATAGTAAGAGAGGGGGGTCAGATCATATTGGCCCCATAAAGAATGATGCAGGTAATCTGGTTACAAATGATGGAGAAATGGCAAAGGTGTTTAAACTCATTTTTCTCCTTTGTATTCACAAAGGAAACGGGGGGGGGGGCTCAATTATTCAGAACCACAATGCTGGTCCTCAAGACAAGTCACAGGAAACACCCTCATGGATGACTGAGGATAAAATCAGGAATAGGCTTGAAACACTGAACGCTAATAAGTCACCGGGCCCAGATGGCTTACACCCAAGGGTCCTTAAGGAACTTAGCCAAGTTAATGCCAGACCTTTGTACCTAAACTTTAAGAGCAGTTTTCTGACTGGTATGATACCAGCTGACTGGAGGAAAGCCAATGTAGTACCAATATATAAAAAAGGACCAAGATATTTCCCCGGGAACTACAGACCAGTTAGTTTAACTTCAATAATTTGCAAGCTCTTGGAGGGAATAATAAGGGATTATATACAAGACTATTGTAAGGAGAACGGTATCATTAGCAGTAATCAACATGGTTTCATGAAAAATCGTTCTTGCCAAACCAATCTATTAACCTTCTATGAGGAGGTGAGTGGCCATCTAAATAAAGGAAGGCCTGTAGACGTGGTGTACCTGGATTTTGCAAAAGCATTTGATACAGTTCCCCATAAACGTTTACTGTACAAACTAAGGTCCCTTAACATGGATCAAAGGGTGAATACATGGATTTCAAACTGGCTACAGGGGCGAGTCCAGAGGGTGGTGATAAATGGGGAGCACTCAGGATGGTCTGGTGTAGAAAGTGGGGTTCCCCAGGGTTCTGTCTTGGGACCAATCCTATTCAATTTATTCATAAATGATTTGGAGAACGGGGTGACCAGCTCAATCTCAATATTTGTGGACGATACCAAGCTAAGCAGGGCAATACATTCTCCACAGGATGTGGAAACCTTGCAAGAAGATCTGAATAAATTAAAGGGGTGGGCAGACAAGTGGCAGATGAGATTTAACGTAGAAAAATGTAAGATAATGCATTTGGGTACCAAGAACCTGAACGCAAACTACTCACTAGGGGGAGAGCCTCTGGGGGAATCTAGGATGGAAAAAGACCTAGGGGGCCTATTAGAGAACAGGCTCAGCAGTGGCATGCAATGCTAAGCTGCTGCAAGCAAAGCTAACAAAGTGTTGGCATGCATCAAGAAAGGGATTAACTTCAGGGATAAATCAATAATTCTCCCACTATACAAGTCTCTGGTGAGGCTGCACTTGGAGTATGCCGTCCAGTTCTGGGCACCAGTCCTCAGGAAGGATGTCCAGGTATTGGAAAGGGTTCAGAGAAGGGCAACAAAGCTAATTAAGGGATTAGAGGACCTAAGTTATGGGGAACGATTACAAGCACTGAACTTATTCTCTCTGGAGAAAAGACGCTTGAGAGGGGATATGATTTCACTATAGGGACAAAACTATTCAGCGCAAGGGAATACACAAAGACATGCGGCCATTCACTGAGAATGGAGGAAAGGCCGTTTAACCTTAAGATGTGTAGAGGTTTCTTTACGGTAAGAGAATGTGGAATTCTCTTCCACAAACAGTGGTTTCTGCTGGGAGTATAGATCATTTCAAAAAACTATTAGAAGAAACACCTAAGGGACCACAACATTGGGGGATATACAATGTAATACTGACATAAAAACACACACATAGGTTGGACTTGATGGACTTGTGTCTTTTTTCAACCACTGACTATGTAACTATGCTATATTAAGGCCTCATACACATGTTACGTAAAAAACTTGATTGTTTGTATGGGGCCATTGAATAACACGGAGAGCTGCAAAAAACGCTCAAAAACACGGCTGTAAAAAAGTCAGTGTGTATAAGGCCTACAAGTGGATAATGAGTGCAGTCCTTCACTTCCCAGCATGAACCCCTGAGATCAAAGAATGTAACCCCCAAAATTGAAGAACTACAAGTTCAGTTGTGAACACCTGAGATTTAAGGATGTGACCCGCCCCCCAAAAGTGAAGGACTACAAGTCCCAACATGAACCCCTTAGATCTAAGGATGTAACTCCCTCCAAAATTGAAGGACAATGAGTCCCAGCATGAACCACTGAGATCTAAGGATGTGACCCCTTAGATCTCATGGGTTCATGCTGGGACCTGTAGCCCTTCACTAGTTTGGCATTCCCAGCTCTGAGGGGCTCATGTTGGGGCCTGTAGTACTTCACTTTGGGGGGTCACATCCCCCAAAGTGAAGGACTACAAGTTCCAGCACGAACCCCTTCTCTTTGTATGGGTCTCTTCAGTGCCCAGCTCCCTCATGACACAAAGGGTTCCAATGCATCCCTGGCACCCGGCCTCACCTGAGTTTTGAGAGTTGCTCTCAACTGAGTCTTGGCAGTTCCCTTCCCTCTAAACATGCCAGAGAAGATGGAGGAGGTGGGTGGAACACTAGGCACGTAGTGGCAGAGGGGAAGGAAGTTAAATTCTCCTCCGCTTTGAATTCTGGGATCTCGACCTTGCTCTGCATTAGGGCAGGGACGTGACATCACTAGCTGTTAGATGCCAGGTGCCATGGCCCTAGCAACCAGTGGGCAGTAGAGGCAGTGGTGGAGGTGGAGCAAGCTACGGGTCTCGGCCGGCTGAGATTAGTCAATTAGTAAAGTGGCCCAGTCTGCCCCTGTTCTCTGCAGTCCTCACTCGTGTCCCTAGTGTCCTTACACTCTGATGTGTGTGGCGATATTTAACATGTGTAGCTCAGTCGTTGTTTTCATATGTAGCTGCACATATATGTGCATACACTTGGGGGCAGCGGGGGTTTAACCACCTCAATACTGGGCACTTTCACCCCCTTCCTTCCCAGACCAATTTTTAGCTTTCAGTGCTCTCGCAATTTGAATGACAATTACTCAGTCATGCTACACTGTACCCAAATGAAATTTTTATCATTTTCTTCACACAAATAGAGCTTTCTTTTGGTGGTATTTATTTACCACTGAGTTTTTTATTTTTTGCTATACACGCAAAAAAAAAGTGAAAATTTTGAAAAATTTATTTTTTCTACTTTCTGTTTTTAAAGAAATGCAATAAAATCTGATTTTATCAAAAACTTAGGCCAAAATGTATTCTCCTATATGTCTTTGGTAAAAAAAAAATCCTGATAAGTGTATGTTAATTGGTTTGTGTGAAAGATTTAGAGTCTACAAGCTATGCTACGCATTATTGAAAATTGATCAATCCTGATGCACTGATGGCCTATCTCATTTCTTGAGGCCCTAAAATGTCAAGACAGTACAAACACCCCCCAAATAACCCCTTTTTGGAAAGAGGACAGTCTGAGGTATTTAGTAAGAGGGATAGTGAATTTTTTTCCCACAATGCTTTAGAAAATGAAGAAATATATATATATATATATTTTTTTCTTCACAAAATTGTCATATTTACAAGTTATTTCTCACACGTATAGGCATACTTGCAATTACACCCCAAAATACATTCTGCTACTCATCCTGAGTAAGGCGATACCCCATGTGTGAGACTTTTCCACAGCCTGGCCACATACAGAGGCCCAATATCCACGTAACACTGTCAGGCGTTCTAAAAGTATAAATGACACATTTCATTTCCTAAGTACCTATCACATTTGTGAAGGCCCTGGAGCACCAGGACAATGGAATTACCCCCAAAATGACCCCATTTTGGAAAAAAAACACCCCAATGTATATTCTACGAGGCATAATGAGTCTTTTGAACATGTCATTTTTTTTCCACAAGTCTTTGGAAAATGTGGAAAGAAAATGAAAACTTATTTTTTTTCCATAAAGTTGTCAATTTATAAGATGTTTCTAACACATAGCATGTACATAGCAAAAATAACACCCCAAAATACATTCTGCTACTTGTCCTGAGTATGACGATACCACATGTGTGATACTTTTCCACAGCCTGGCCATATACATAGGCCCAACATCTAAGTAGCACCGTCAGGCGTTTTAAAAGCATAAATTACACATTTCATTTCCTGAGTACCTATCCCATTTTTGAAGGCCCTGGAACACCAGGACAATGGAATTACCCCCAAAATGACCCCATTTTGGAAAGAAAACACCCCAATGTATATTCTACGAGGCATAATGAGTCTTTTGAACATGTCATTTTTTTTCCACAAGTCTTTGGAAAATGTGGAAAGAAAATGAAAGTGTATTTTTTTTCACAAAGTTGTCAATTTATAAAATATTAATTCAAAAATCACCCTACAATGTAAACATCACATATGTAATGGTAGGTGAAAGCAGCCCTAATTTTTAAACCTGAGTCCATGTATATAATAGTCCATATAATCCAAAAAGTTCATCAATAGATAGGCTGGTTCACTTCTTATTGTCCACCATCACCACACCTTGTGATAAGGCAGCAAAGGGGTTCCCCCCTATGTGGAAAGACTCACCAGCAGGCAACAACCAAAAGACCCAGCTGTCAATCCTAATAACAGTGCTAGCGTACTCTCCTCTTTCCACCGCTTGGTCACGCCCCGGTTGTCAATCAGAGCCAGCTGGGACGCTCCGTACCCGGGAGCACCGCTACAGCCGACACTAGTGGTGAGACGGACTCGTCCGAAGCTGCACTTTATCTTATACCTTGTTTGGGTGACACAGTATGACTATATGCTTTAATTTTATGTGCATCTTGAATAGTCATATGTATATAGGACATATTACCTATTGGCATTACACCAGGGGAGAGAGCGGTGGAAAGAGGAGAGGACGCTAGCACTGTTATTAGAATTGACAGCTGGGTCTTTTGGTTGTTGCCTGCTGGTGATTCTTTCCACATAGAGGGGAACCCCTTTGCTGCCTTATCACAAGGTGTGGTGATGGTGGACAATAAGAAGTGAACCAGCCTATCTATTGATGCACTCTTTGGATTATATGGACTATTATATACATGGACTCAGGTTTAACAATTAGCGCTGCTTTCACCTACCATTACTTATGTGATGTTTACATTGTAGGGTGATTTTTGAATTACTATTGTCGATTTTATTTATAAAGTGGCTGCTAACATTTATTTAATTTTTTATTTTATATAAACCTCCTATAAATTGGATCATATTCTGATTGTAGTTGAGGTTTATACTTTATTAAGATATATATTTTAATTCTATACAAGTGTATGTTTATCCTTGTGCGCTGATATCAGTCACTATACTCTATTTAGACTGTGGGGTTTTTTATTCACTTTCAATTTATAAGATATGTCTAACACATAGCATATACATAGCAAAAATAACACCCCAAAATACATTTTGCTACTTGTCCTGAGTAAGGCAATACCACATGTGTGAGATATTTCCACAGCCTGGCCACATACAGAGGCCCAACATCTAAATAGCACCGTCAGGTGTTCTAAAAGCATAAATTACACATTTCATTTCCTGAGTACCTATCGCCTTTTTGAAGACCCTGGAGCACCAGGACGACAGAATTACCCCCAAAATGACCCCATTTTGGAAATGAAACACCCCAATATATATTCTACAAGGCATAATGAGTCTTTTGAACATGTCATTTTTTTCCCACAAGTCTTTGGAAAACGTGGAAAGAAAATGAAAGTGTATTTTTTTTTCACAAAGTTGTCAGTTTATAAGATATGTCTAACACATAGCATATACATAGCAAAAATAACACCCCAAAATACATTCTGCTATTCATCCTGACACATGTGTGAGATATTTCCACAGCCTGGCCACATACAGAGGCCCAAAATGCAAATAGCACCTTTAGGCTTCTAACACATAGCAGTACACACCAAGAATTACACCCCAAAATACATTCTGCTGAGCAAAGGATAAAAAAAAAGGATTACCTGTGGTTTTAGCAGACAGAAATACCGTCCCAGGGCAGGCAAAGCATTGGTCCAGACAGCCAAATGAAATGTCCAGGAATTGTCCAGGGAGCAGACAGAGATAAGCCAAAGTATTGGTCCTGGCAAGAACATGGTCCATAAGCAGGCAGTTCAGGTAGCGGGCAGAGGCATGGCCAGTTCAGGTGGCAGGCAAAGACATGGCCAGTTCAGGTGGCAGGCAAAAGCATGTCCAATTCAGTTAGCAAGCAGAGGCATGGTCAGTTTAGGTGGCAGCAGGCAGCACTATAAGGCTTCAGGCCTCAGTAAGGTAAGACCTGAGGACAGGGGTAGAGGCTTCTTCCCACGCACCTTTGAAGCCTCCGAGTCTCCAGACCCTAATCCGAGAGAACAAAAACCTGGAGAAAAAGTTTTTTTCCACTCGGAAAATCTATTCTGGAGCCCCCTCACATATGTGAGACCCCTGTGCTGTACAAAGGAAGGGCAAATGATCAGTTCGGGAGGCAGGCAAAAAGCATGGTCATTTAACAGGCCGAGGTCAATTCACATGGAAGACAGAAACATGGATGGCAGAGTCTTAGTCGATAAACCGTCCGGGTCATACACAGGAATAGTGAAAACTGGAAAAATATCTTCAATTCACAGTCGATAAACAGTCCGGGTCATACACAGAAACAGCAGATAGTGGAAACAGGAAAAATATCATCTTCACTTTAATAATAGTGTCGTGAAGTGTGATAGCTCCTGTAGCATGCTCCAATACAGAGGCCTGGCTGGGAAGGACATTGGGGACAGTAATATCGTGTGTCACGGCAAATTCCTCTACTTGAACATACACAACATTTTTGTGGGTGTTTGCGGCCTGTTTGGGTAAGAGGGAGGATTTCGGTAAAGTGCCTTACGTGAAGTCTGGCTAATGCATCAGAGCGAATTAGTTGAGCGGGTTGGCCATGGGGAGAGACAAGAGCTGTAATGACATCTTCTTGAAATTTGAGATAGGTTAGGGAACTTTGGGTACACTTAGAAAAAATAACATACGAATTGAACAGGGCTAGTTGCACCAAATAAATGGAGACTTTCTTGTACCAAAATAGTGATCTTCTGGTGGCCAAGTAGGGCTGCATCAGCTGGTCGTTCATATCCACCCCCCATGAAATGATTATACTCCTGAACACATTTTGGCTTCTGGACAGGACCTCTTCTTGTCTGCAGTTCCACCAAGGTGTTCTCGTGAATTGTGGAAAGGATGTAGACATCTCTTTTTTTGTCTCTCCACTTCAGGGCTAGTACTTCTTCATTCTGCATACTAGCCATTTCCCCCTGCTTCAATATCTCGCTGTCTAGTCTCTGCGGAAAGCCCTTGCGGTTGGTTCCTGCTGTCCCACAGGCCACAGTCTTATTTTGGTACAGATGGTGGAAAAGTGGGAGAGTTGTGTGGAAATTGTCCACATATAGGTGGTAACCCTTCTCAAGCAATGGTTCGATCAGCTGCCAGACAATTTTGCCACTTGTTCCCATATAGGTAGGGCATCCAGGGGGGTTTAGCTGTTTGTCCTTTCCCTCATAAATTTTAAAATCATATGTGTAACCTGTGGCCCTGTCACATAGCTTGTAAAATTTGATGCCACGTCTGGCTCTTTTACTGGGGAGGTATTGCTTTATGCCAAGTCTTCCCATGAAGTGTACTAGGGATTCATCTACACAAATATTTTTATCAGGGATAAACATCTGCTTGAAGCTGGAAGAAAAAAAATTTATTAGGGGCCGAATTTTGAATAACTTATCATAATCGGGATGATTTCGAGGGAGGCACTGGGTATTATTGTTAAAATGTAAAAAACTCATTATCATCTCGTAACGGGTTCTGGGCATCAAAGAGGAGTAAACTGGCATGTGGTGGATAGGGGATGCGTAGACCAGTAGGCATGAAGTTCATTTTTTTTGTCAGCCCCATGTTGAGGGTTAGGCCAAGGAAAATTGTAAACTCTTCCACAGTGAGGGGTTTCCAAACAAAAGGGCGGGCATACAAAGAATTTGGATTGTTGGCTATGTGTTGGCTGGCGTACATATTACACTGCTCCACGATGTGATTTAGGAGATCATCACTAAAAAATAGATAAAAATAATAAATTGGGGTTTCATTTTCCGATTGAAACTGAGGACCTGGCTGGCTGTAAAAGGGGAAATTGCAGGTTCTACTGAAGTTGTGGGCAGCCATGTAGGATACAGCAGAACATCTGGGAGGCTATCGTGGGCCCTGCCTTGTTGTTGATGGGACGCCCCATTGCTAACATCTAGCCAATCCTCTATGCTTGCCACTGCATGGCAACTTGCAGTACTATTGATCGATGCCTGCCTATCCTGGAGTACTGCACTGCTGGTGGATGCCTCCATATTTATTGCACTGCTGGTGGATGGCTGCTCATATCTCCTGGGCCTCTTTGTAATGATTCTGTCCTCCTCTGTTTCCATTTCAGAGCCACTGCTCTCTGCTGGCTCATAGTTCCCTGCTACTCTCGTCCAACATGGTCTGGAGTGTCCGGAGAGCCTCTTCACTGCTATATAATCTTTTAGCCATGTGGAGAGATGTGTACAGATGTTGATCATTGGGATGTGGCAGATGTTCACAGACAGATAAAGCAAATGTTGACAGATAGATTTGGCAGATGTTCCAGATGATGATGGGCAGGTTATTCCTGAAAGATGTGTCAGGTGATGATGGGCAGAGGATGGGCAGATGTTCCAGATGATGATGGGCAGGTATTTACTGAAAGATGTGCCAGGTGATGATGGGCAGATTATGATGGGCAGATTTGCCAGATGATGTACCAGATGATGGGCAGATAATGGGCCAGATGTTTACTGACGTGCGCCAGATGTGCCAGAATATGATGGGCAGATGTGCCAGATGATGGGCAGATTATTACTGGCAGATCTGCTTGATGTTTACTGACAGATGTGTGCCAGATGTGCCAGGTGATGGGCAGATGTGCCAAATACGGAGAGATGTGCCAGATGTTTTACTGACAGATGGGCCAGATGTGCCAGATGATGGGCGGATTATTACTGCCAGATGTGCCAGATGGGCAGATGTGCCAGATGCTGGGCAGATGTGCCAGATGGGCAGATGTGGCAGATGATAATGGACAGATGTGTCAAATGATCCGACAGTTGTGCCAGATGATCACAGATGGAAGTTCACTGGGTGTTTTTTCACTGTGTTTGGGGACACTGTGACAGGAAATGTGTTTGGGGACACTAGCTGGGTGATCAGTGGTCAAAAGCAGACAAAAACCAGCTGATAATTCACTGATCTCCCGGCTGCAGCACAGATCGTATCTTCCTCTCCTCACTGACGGCTCTGTGTGAGGAGAGGAAGATCTGACAGTCCTTGCTGACAGCTGTGTTTACATTTACATGACGGCTGTGATTGGCACAGCCGTCATGTGATCAGGAGGGCCAATCACAAAGCCCTGCTGACATATTGTGTTGCCATGTCTCTGGGGGACACAGGCACGTTGGGATCGCGCCGCTGCCTAGGCACGCGGCCGCGTGATCTCCGTTGTTGTGCCGCCCCCTAGCCTGCTTTACATGATATGATGGCTGTTATTGAATACAGCCATTATGTCATCAGGAGGGCAATGCACAGTGCCCACCTGCCGATCTGAGATGCGGCATGTCCGGGGGACACGTGCGCATCAGGATCCCGCTCCTTCTGAAGGACGTTCAGGAACGTCCAGTCAGAAGTAGGAAGCGCCTACCCGGCCGTATATGTGCAGTGGCCGGGTAGGAAGTGGTTAAGTCATTTTTTGTGTTTTGCTTCTTTTTTTACCTAACTACAGTGCCTTGAAAAAGTATTCATACACCTTGAAATTTTCCAAATTTTGTCATGTTAAACCCAAAAACGTAAATGTATTTTATTGGGATTTTATGTGATAGACCGACACAAAGTGGCACTTAACTGAAGTAGAAGGAAAATGATAAATGATACAAATAAATATGTGAAAAGTGTGGGGGGCATTTGTATTCAGCCCCCTTTACTCTGATACCCCTAACTAAAATCTAGTGGAACCAATTGCCTTCAGAAGTCACCTAATTAGTAAATAGAGTCCCCCTGTGTGTAATTTAATCTCAGCATAAATACAGCTGTTCTGTGAAGCCCTCAGAGGATTGTTAGAGAACCTTAGTGAACAAAAAGCATCATGAAGGCCAAGGAACACCGCAGACAGGTCAGGGATAAAGTGGTAGAGAAGACTAAAGCAGGGTTAGGTAATAAAAAGTATCCCAAGCTTTAAACATCTCACAGAGCGCTGTTCAATCCATCATCGGAAAATGGAAAGAGTATGGCACAACTGGTAACCTACCAAGACATGGCCGTCCACCTAAACTGACCGGCTGGGCAAGGAGAGCATTCATCAGAGAAGTAGCCAAGAGGCCCATGGTAACTCTAGAGGAGCTGCAGAGATCCACAGCTCAGGTGGAAAAATCTTTCCTAAGGACAACTATTAGTCGTGCCCTCCACAAATCTGCCCTTTATGGAAGAGTTGCAAGAAGAAAGCCATTGGTGAAAGAAAGCCATAAGAAGTCCCGTTTTTAGTTTGCAAGAAGCCATGTGGGGGACACAGCAGGCATGTGGAAGAAGGTGCTCTGGTCAGATGAGACCAAAATTTTACTTTTTGGCCTAAAAGCAAAACGCTATGTCTGGCGGAAAACTAACACAGCACATCACCCTGAGCACACCATCCCCACCGTGAAACTTGGTGGTGGCAGCATCATGGTGTGGGGATGCTTTTCTTAAGCAGGGACAGGGAAGCTGGTCAAAGTTGATGGGAAGATGGCTGGAGCCAAATACAGCACAATCTTAGAAGAAAACCTGTTAGAGTCTGCAAAAGACTTGAGAACGGGGCGGAGGTTCACCTTCCAGCAGGACAACGACCCTAAACATACAGCCAGAGCTACAATGGAATGGTTTGGATCAAAGCATATTCATGTGTTAGAATGGCCCCGTCATAGTCCAGACCTAAATCCAATTGAGAATCTGTGGCAAGACTTGAAAATTGCTGTTCACAGAGGCTCTCCATCCAATCTGAGAGAGCTTGAGATATTTTGTAAAGAAGAATGGGCAAAAATGTCCTCTCTAGATGGGCAAAGCTGGTAGAGACTTCCCCAAAAAGACTTGCAGCTGTAATTGCAGAGAAAGGTGGTTCTACAAAGTATTGACTCAGGGGGGCGCTATACAAATGCCCCCACACTTTTCAAATATTTATTTGTATCAGTTATTACTTTCCTTCCACTTCACAATTATGCGCCACTTTGTGTCGGTCTATCACATAAAATCCCAATAAAATACATTTATGTTTTTGGATGGAATATGACAAAATGTGGGAAAGTTTAAGGGGTATGAATACTTTTTCAAGGCACTGTATCTCTGTGCTTTATGAAAAGAATTTGGGATCTGTTTGATGATCCAAACTTGTAAACCATTAGTAGACTTTACATGCGCATCTCTAAAATGTCTGGAAACACTATACTTTTTTCACTTTATTCTATTTCCCTCCTATGTTCGCTGAATCTGGTCCTTAGGCTCCTGATGGTCCTCCCTACATATAGTAGACCACAGGAACATTTTTAGGGCATAGACCACATGATTGGAGGAACCTGTATAAAAATTAGGGCTAGGATAAGTTTTACCATTGGCCTCATAGGCCATTGGGACAAAAGTACACGTTAGGCATTTTTTCTTATGGCACCTGTACATGCCTATTAGATTGGAAAAAATCCACAAAAAAAATGCAGGTTTTTTTAACCACTTCAGCCCCGGAAGGATTTCACACTTTAGGACCAGAGCACTTTTTGCGATTCGGCACTGCATCGCTTTAACTGACAGTTGCGCGGCCGTGCGACGTTGTACCCAAACTAAATTTGCGTCCTTTTTTTCCCAGAAATAGAGCTTTCTTTTGGTGGTATTTGATCACCGCTGCGTCATTTATGATCGCCGCTATAAACAAAAGAAGAGCGACAATTTTGCAAAAAAACCCAAATTTCTTACTTTTTGCTAAAATACAAATGCAAAAAAAAAAAATATAAAAAAACATTTTTTTCAACGGTTTTGGCCGATTTATATTCTTCCTCATATTTGTGATAAAAAAATCCGCAATCGGCATTTATTGATTGGTTTGTGCAAAAGTTGCCGCGTTTACGGATGATAATTAATTTTGGGGTTTTTATTTTTTACTAGTAATGGCGGTGATCTGCGATTTTTAGTGGTACTGCGATATTGGGGCGGACATGTCGGACCATTTTGACACTTTTTTGGGACCATTGGCATTTATACAGCGATCAGTGCTATAAAAATGCACTGATTACTGTGTAAATGCCATTGGCAGTGAAGGGGTTAACCTGGGGGGGGCGCTCTAAGGGTTAACTGTGGTCCCTGGGCGTGTTCTAACTGTGTGTGGGCTGCCCTAGCAGGGGAAGGGGAGTGATCACAGCTTCCATATAGAGGAAGGCTGTGATCACAGCCCTTTCCCCCCTCACAGAACGGAGATCCGTGTTTACATGCACGGACCTCCATTCTTTCACTCCAGGGGGGGATCGCGGGTAGCCGGCGGAAATCGAGTCCGCCGCACCCGCTCCCTGGCCCCCCCGGACACAGTGAGCGCGAGCGCTCACAGTGCACGATCTCGCAGCCGCCATCATATGACGGCAGTTTGCGATATCTAACCACCTTGTCGCCGTCAAGCTGCGGTTGGCGGTCGGCAAGTGGTTAATTTACTGGGGGCCAGCCCCTCTCTTTTAAGGTTCCATCCTGCACTGTGTAATTGTTAGTTAGAAACAAAGCCTCTAAATACCTTTTTGTGAATCACGTGACTCCTGGGCGCTCTGGTACTCCAATCCAGGGCTGCAGCAGGAGGAGCCAAGCTCTCCCTCTCACATCAGCTGGGAGTCACGTGACCACCGAGCTGGCCTCTCAGCTCCTCCCGCTGTAGCCCTGGATTGGAGTATTAGAGGGTCAGGCAGTCACGTGATTCACAAAAAGGTATTTAGAGGCTTAATTTCTAATAAACAATTTCACAGTGCAGGATGGAGGCTTAAAAGAGAGGGGCTGGCAGCAACTTTTTTTTAAACTTTTTAATATTTTATTAACAGCAGTGGGGGGGGGGGGTGTGGAGACAGAGACACAGACTCCCGAGTTGACAGGCAGGGAGGGGAGGTGGGAGAGCACAGAGGAGACACAGGGACTGACGGAGGCACATAAACTGACCACGGTGTCAGGGCTCAGCAGCCATGATAAACTGTAGTCAGTTTACAGATGGGAGGGCAGAAACTGGCAGGGTCAGCCAGGTTTTCTACAGCTTCCAGAGGGGAAAAAGTCTACATTGGCCCTAGTGTATGTATGCATGTGAAAAAGTCACCTTAGACTCTAAGCCAGTAGCGTCACTAGGGTTGGTGTCACCTGGTGCCGTAAAACATGGTGTCACCCCCCCAGCAGGACAGGCAGTAGGGCACTGAGCAGGCTAGTGCATTGCATGCCTCTTGCCCCCCCCCCCCCCCCCAGCCTGCCAAAGTGCTACTTGATAGTGTCACCCAGGGAATTTTTCTCTTCAGGTGGGTGCAGGGTGCAGAGTTCAGGTGGGTGCAGGGTGCAGAGTTCAGGGTTCAGGTGGGTGCAGAGTCCCACTCCCAAATTTCCATCCTTGACAGCACTGTCTTTCCTCTCCCAACACAGACACCCATCCCCCTTCCTGTACATGTAGCACACTATAAAATCTCCCCTCCCATAACAGACCTCAGACACAGCGCGGCTCAATCCAGTGAGTGAGATGCCCCTCCTTCCAGGCTCCTCTTCATGCCTGTAATGATGCACGTCAGAGCCGAGGAGGAGCCGCCTAACAAAAGCTTCCCAAGAATTGGTACATGGGCAGCATTAGTACCTCAGCTGCTCCCAGGGTTCAGTGTGGTGGCCGGACAGTGTTTAGAAGTGACAGTTAGTGAGTGGAAAAAAATGGGCAGCGTCGGAAAATTCTCCCACCATGTTCCAGCTGAAAAAGCCCTGTTGTCACCCCTCTGGTGGGTTTCACCCCGGTACGGGCCGCACCCCCATAGTGACGCCACTGCTCTAAGCTCCCGGAGGGTGGAGACTGATGTGAATGAATAGTATGTAAAGTGCTGTTGGTGATATTTTGTTAATCTATATAATTGTTTATAATCAGAATAAAGTCAATCAGTTTGTTTATACATTTGATCTTCCCTCAACATTCTCATAAGAAGTTTCAATTTTTCTTAGACTAAACATAAGTGTCAATTTCTGACTAATCTGAGCCCTAAAATATTCTCATTATATTTCCAGATATTCAGGAAAAGCACAAACATCACCTGATGGAGAAGACAGAGACTCTAGTGGAGCATAGACCCCCAGGATCTACTCTGGAACCACAAAAATCCCTCATCAATGAGCGCTATGTGAAACTTATTGTAGTTTCCACTGATCAGTTCAGGCAACATCCGCACAATGAGCTAATACAGACCGGGGTAAAACATGAGAAGTTCTTGAAGGAAACAAAGACTGGACTGGAACACATTTCCCCCAACAAGCTCTTCCACTGGAACCAGCGGTCACAATGTGTACCACATGCAGTAATGGTGAGCGGAGTGGCAGGAATAGGGAAGACCACAATGATGCAGAAATTTGTCTATGACTGGGCGACTGGAAAACACTACCAGAGATTTGCCTTTGTCTTCTTCTTCAGATTCCGGGATCTTAATAAGCTGGGAGAGGTCAGCTTAGAGGAGATGATTCTTCATCAGTATCCATATCTGAAGAGTCACATTGCAGATATTTTACAAGATCCAGAGAGACTTCTGTTCATATTTGATGGCTTAGATGAAAATATTCACCAAATGGATTTCAGATCAAGTAGACTCTTTGCTAACAGGGCAATATCGGGTGAGATTGTGGTCAGTTTGGTGAGGCAGAGTCTTCTTAAGGGTTGCTCTGTACTGATAACCAGCCGCCCAACCAGACTGGCATCAGTTGATACCCGTGTGTTCCAGAGAATAGCTGAGATCATGGGATTTCTCCATGAAGACAGAAAGAGCTTCTTTCATAGTTTCTTTGGAAATGAGGAATTGTCAGAGAAGGCTTTTCATTATGTGCAGGAGAATGACACGCTGTACACTTTCTGTTATCTCCCATCATACTGCTGGATCATCTGTACAGTGTTATCAATGTGCTTCAAAGCCCAACCAATCACTGATCAGCTGATGACATCATTACCCAAAACTGTGACACAACTCTTTGTGACTTTTGTCTCCAACATTCTGGCCAATCACTGCCAGAATAAAGATGGCGGTCACACTGACCGGGAACTGCTGACATCTATGGGGTGGATGGCAGAACATGGAGTCATGAGTCACATGATTGTATTTGATGAGCGTTATCTGGAGTCATTCAATGTGAAAAATGACAAACATCTCTTTTCATGTTTCATGATGGAATCTGGTCAGCCTCCCGATGTGGATTTCACCTTCTTACATCTCACTCTTCAGGAGTTTTTTGCTGCTTTTGTCCATTTTATTGCCTATAATCCTGACAGATTACAGGAAACACTTGATGATGCAGAATCTTTCAACGATGGCCGTGCTGAAATATTCCTCCGCTTCCTCTGCGGTCTCTCAGACTCTTCTACTAGATCCATGTTAAAGTCTCATGTGGGAGAATTGTCTTCTCAGGCTGCCAAACAAATCATCACCTGGATCCAGAAGAAAATTGCAGAAAAATTACCTGACAAATCCCAAACAGTCAACAGAGAGCTTCTTAATATCTTCTACTACCTCCATGAGAGCAGGAATAAGGTTCTGGTGTCTCAATGTTTTGGGTCAAATAAAGCCGACTTTGCTACAGTCCCTCTCAGCCCTCTGGACTGCTCTGTGCTGTGTTTTATCCTTCAATCCCTCAAAGAGACACAAGATGTAGATCTATATTCATGTAACATTCAGGATGAAGGAGTGAAGAAACTTATACCAGCTCTACACAACATCGAGAGTCTGAGGTAAATAATAAATATGATTAAAGCAGAACTCTGGGAAAAAACTTTTTTCCATGCTCTTGTTGCTGATCTCCTACCTTCACCAACTATGCTATCCATCTTCTGCTGAGCTCTGTAGTTCCTCTGTAGTAGCCTGCTGAAGTTGCTGAAAAACAAGACGAAATTAGTATAAATAATAAATGGAGTCTGAGAGCTACAACACATCTCGACCATATTCAAAGAAGTGAGGAAGTAGGACTTACAATGTACTTATATCTAGATGTAGAACACAGAGAAACTCCCTAACTTCCTATTTTGTGTCGTGTCTCGTCAGGTCTCCCGACTCTCCCTGACATCGTTTCAGCCGAAATAAACTGGGTTTTGTAACTCTGTGGTCTTGGAATAAGGACGAGAGTACCTCCATCATCTTCTATAATTCTTCGAGAGACAACTGACAAACCCTAAACAGTC
>BLSH010126842.1:76568-92190 GCA_018402905.1 Glandirana rugosa | reverse complement strand
AAGTGAATGGTTCTAAAGGCAGAAGGTTTTTTACCTTGCTATAGGGGCTCTCTATACTATACTTTGCAGCTTGCTATTGGGGCACTCTGAAGGCAGGAGAAGCCAGAAGTGTCAGTGGGGGACCCCAGAAGAGGAGAATTAAAGCTGCTCTGTGCAAAACAATTACAGAGCAGGTAAGTGTAGCACATTTGTTGCTTAAAAAAATATATGCTTTAAAGACTCAGGTAAGATCAGCATCTGAACCCAGAGAAGGTGGAGGCTGATAGAATGGAGGTAATATAAGGAATTACAATTACATTTAAAGTCAACTTTTACCAGTAATGCACATTATATATAATGATCATATCCATGGAAAAAAATACATTTTTGAAAGAAGAGCTTGTTTTTGTATAGCCAGCATGTAATACATTACAGTTCTGTCTGAAAAACTGCAAAACAGTCTTTAATTTTTTTTTAACAAAAATTGTGATCTCTGAGTCTGATTATATTTACCAGATTCAACCTCTAATACGATATACAGTATATCTCTTCTGTCTGTTATTCTCAGTGGATTAGAGATTTTGCTCCCTAACCATATAGTTAGTTAGTTATATAGACCACTGCATAGAGATATGTAAGAATAAATTGCCTTTTTTTAAAAAAAACTTTACATATTAACTAAATTATACACCAATGTTTTTTTAAGGTTATTATCCGATTAATCAAAACAATAATCGGCCATCTAATCGATTATGGAAAAAATCGTTAGTTGCAGCCCTAATCAGTAATCCCTCTTAGTGGTGGTTGATTAACCCTTTCCCTGCCATCCCAGCTATAGCAATGCAGTGAATAGATGAAAAGAAATCTGCAGCCATGGGTTTGTTTTATTTGTATTGCAGCATTTATAGATTCCTATAGAAGAGATCTGAGTGGTTGGACAGTCACCTGACCATTTATAAATGTGGGTGGGCCAGAGATCAGTGACTCCACCCCCTGCGCAGGAACCCAGAATCTCAGACCCCGGGCTCACCTTGCTTTACTGGGACTCCTGGAGGCATTCAGGATGGAGAGCGGATTGGTTGGAACCCAAAAGTCCTCATCTTGGAACACTTCGGGGTTCAGAGTTGTCATTATCACAGCACAGATGTCGGCTGTACAAGAAGCTCAGATTTCTCTCCCCCAATCTGCTTTGGATTGTGATATGAGAGAAATGAGGGATCTAATAGACTCCTGATGTCTCTATAAAGATTACCTGTTGTGATGAGAATGTGAACTTGGCACCCCGAAAACTGTGTGAGAAGACACAGGGGAGACAAGTGGTGTGAAATTCATAAATCAGCAATGACAAGTTTTAGGATTGGAGACAAATAGCAGCAATGACCCCGTTTTTATCAGTTTCATTTTCATCCATTAGGGGTGCAGGGGCACCACCCCCCCATCCATGCATCCAACCCCCTGATCTACATGCAGGGCCGCGGACCATGGAGTCCAAATAGGGGGTGATTTTTCTTTTTGAAGCATGTGAGGCCTGAGGCTCTAATAAGCTTAAAAGCTTGCACTCCAAGCCAACCCAGTTGTGTGACAATAGCCAATGAATATTCTATTGCCACACTGATCCTCCTCTAAGCCAATCAGGAAGCGGGTCAACCCAGGAATGGCCATGAACCTTTCTGCAGTAACCTTACTAAAGGCCCCATACACACGGTACAATAATCGCCCAACAATGGTTGTCCAACAGCCTATTGGCCAATAATCTGACCGTTAGTACGCACGATCCAACAGACACTTTCCAATTGTTGGCCAACAGAAGTTGGCTGACAAGGCTAGAAAACTTTTGTTGGCCAAGGAGGTGTTGGCCAATTGTTGGCTCGTGTGTACAGAAGTTGGAAGTGCAAACACGCATGCTCAGAATCCAGGAAGTACTCAGTCATGTAAACCTGCGTTCCTAATTCACAAATCACATTCACCTGAACTTCCTCATTAGACACTCGTAACACGTCACTACGTTCAGCTTTATTGGCCAATTACTTGACTCATGTCAGTGCGCTAGACAAATCCACACACAGCCAATTTGGACAAAAGTTGGACGTTCAATTGGCCAACAATCTGCGCGTGGGTACGAGGCTTTAGCAGACTAGATAAGTGCAATCCGTTTAGTTCCGAATCTAAATTCAGACACATTTTTAATTATTCGGATGCATCTGAATTACAAAATTAATGATTTTAAACAAATCCGAAATAATAATTTGATTAAAAAAATTTGGGCTGAAATTCGATTCGAATCTAATTTGAAAACAAGTCAAGACTAATTCAGGAACTAATTTGAAACAAATTAGAAAAACATTGATTTTCTAAAATAGAATATAAAATAATAAAAATAAAAGAATAGTAAAGGATAAAATAGAATTTAATAGAAATTAATTAAATAAAATAAAATATAACCAATTGACCATCTTCCGAAATTCAAGTTTTGAATAGTATACATTTTAAATAGATTGGAAAATAATCCAAAACAATGAAAGGCAAAGAAAAAAAAAGAATAGAAAATAGAATAGAAAAGAAATAGAAAACACAGTCTTCCGAAATTCGATTTTCAAATAGAAAAATTTTGACTAGAACAGATCAGATTAAATAATATATAAAACAATCTTCCGAAATGTAAATTTTGAATAGAATAAATTCCTATTTCGAATACACTGAATTTGATTTCAAATATAAAAGATTATAATAGAATAGAAAATAAGAGAATAGAAAAACAATAGAACAGAATAGAATAAAATAGAATATATAACCATCTTCCAAAATTCAAATTTCAGATACAATGAATACAAATAGAAAGGAATAGAATAGAAAAGAGTAGAAAAGAACAGAATAGAGAATAGGAGAATAAAATAGAAAATAATTGAATAGAACAACAATAGAAGAGAAAGAAATATATATATAAACCACTTCAATACTATGCACTTAGAACACTTTACTACCAGACCAATTTTCAGTTTTCAGTGCTGTTGCGCTTTGAATGATAATTGCGTGGTCGTGCGACGCTGCACCCAAACAGATTTTTTATCATTTTGTTCCCACAAATAGAGCTTTCTTTTGGTGGTATTTGATCACCCCTGCAGTTTTTATTTTTTGCGCTACAAATAAAAAAAGACCGAAAATTTTGAAAAAAAAAAATTCTCTATTTTTGTCACAAAACTTTGTAAATAAGTAAATTTTCTCCATCACTGGTGGGCACTGATGAGGCTACATTGACGGGCACTGATGTGGCAGTACTGATTGGCACCGATGAGGCGGCACTGATGAGGTGGCACTGATGATGAGGCACTTATATGCAGCAATGATGAGCACTGTTAGGCGGCACTGATAAGCAGCACTGACGGGTACTGATAGGTGGCACTGATATAGAGCACTGACAGGCACTGATATACAGAACTGACAGGCACTGATATACAGCACTGACGGACACTGCTAAGTGGCACTGATGGGCACTCATAGACAGCACTGATTGGCACTCATAGGCGGCACTGGGCACTGATAGGTGGCACTGATGGGCACTGATAGGTGGGCACTGGTAGGTGGCAATGGTGGGCACTGATATGTGGCACTGGTATGCATTGATAGGGGCACTGGTCAGCACTGATAGGGGCACTGATGGGCATATATACTGATAGGGGCTCATTCCCTGGTGGTCTAGGGTGGCATCTGAAGGTGGCACTGAGTGCCATCCACATTGGGCACTATGTCTCTTACCTGGTGGTCTAGGGGGGTCTCCCTGGTGGTCCAGATCAGCTCCCTGGTCGGCTCCCTGGTGGTCCTGGGTGGGCACATCCCTGGTGGTCCCTGGGCAGGCTCCCTGGTGGTCTAGGGTGGCGATCCGAGGGAGGGCTGTGCTGATAAATCATCAGCACAAACCCTCCCTGTCAGGAATGCAGCCGGTCGGCTCTCCACCGATAAACGGCTTTCCTGTGTTACACTGTGACCAGCCGTGTTTGGTCACGGCTGATCACATGGTAAAGTGCTTCGGATGGAAGCACTTTACCGAGATTGGTATTGCGGGGGATCAGACTGACCTCCCACACCACCGATCGCCACGATGCGCGCCCCCTGGGCGCGTGGCGGCTTGTTATCCTGAGGAAGTCATATGACGTCCAGTCAGGATAACAAAGCCACTTCCCGGCCGTCATTTTGCATACGGCAGTCGGGAAGTGGATAAAGGTTAGTAAAGAATAAAACATAAGATAATACAATAGAATAGAAAAACAATAGAAAAGAATACTGTACAATAAAATATAAAGAAAATAATATATAACACTCTTCCGAAATTCAAATTTAAAATTTTTGTTTTAATCCAGCAGAAATGTTTTGAATACGATATAATTTTTTCGAATGTGGTAGAATTTTATTGGTATAATATAAAACAATCTTACGAAATTGGAATAGACTGGTTAGAAAAGAATAGAATAGAACATGAGAATACAATCGAAAAGAAAAGAATAGAATAGAAAAACAATAGAAAAGATTGTTATATATTATACCAATTAAAAAAAATTCTACTGTATTTGAAAAATTTCTACCCGATTCAAAAAAATTTAAAAATTAGAATTTCTGAAAATTGTTATTTATTATATTCTTTCTGTTTTATTATACAGTATTCTTTTGTATTGTTTTTCTATTCTAATCTATTGCATTCTCTTATGTTCTATTCTTTTCTAACCTTTTCTATTGAAATTCAAATTCATTCTATTCGAAATTGGAATTTCGGAAAATGGATAAATTATATATATATATATATATATATATATATATATATATATATATATTATATTTCATTCTATTCTGTTCTATTGTTTTTCTATGCTATTCTTTTCTATTCTTGTATTCTCTATTCTATTCTACTCTTTTCTATTCTAATCTTTTCTATTTTTATTCATTCTGTTCTAAATTTAAATTTCGGTAGATGGTTATATATTCTATTTTAACCACCGCTATAAAAAAAGATCGTCAATTTTGCAAAAAAAATCAATATTTCTTACGTTTTGCTAAAATACCAATCAAAAAAAATATATATATAAAAAAACATTTTTTTCATCAGTTTTGGCCGATTTATATTCTTCCTCGTATTTTTGGTTAAAAAAAATCGCAATTGGCGTTTATTGATTGGTTTGCGCAAAAGTTGCCGCGTTTATGGATGATGAGAATTAATTTCTGGGGTTTTTATTTTTTACTAGTAATGGCGGCGATCTGCAATTTTTAGCGGTACTGCGATATTGCAGCGGACATGTCAGGCCATTTTGCCACTTTTTTGGGACCATTGGCATTTATACAGCGATCAGTGCTATAAAAATGCACTGATTACTGTGTAAATGCCATTGTCCGTGAAAGGGTTAACCTGGAGGAGGCGCTCTAAGGGTTAAATGCGTTCCCTCAGTGTGTTCTAACTGTATGGGGGCTGGGCTGGCTGGGGGAGGGGAGTGGTCACGGCTCCCATATACAGGGATGATCGCGGGTTGACATCGAGTCTGCCATACCCACTCCCTGGCCCCCCTGGAACAGTGAGCGTGCCTCCGGTGCAGCACGCACGCTCACAATACTCATTCTTATGGCCACCGTCAGGTGACAGCGTTTCGCGATAACGAGCCAAGTTGCCGCCTCCAAGCCGCGGCGGGTGGTCGGCAACTGGTTAAAGAAGGACCTGTGCACAGGATTTGTAATCCACTAGGAAGACGGAGTCTGTACTGACAAAAGAGGGATAAAAACAACTAAATATACTCAAAGATAGGTCTCAGCCTGCTCACCGCCCTTGGTTAGCCGATCACAGAGACGGTCCGTACGCTCAGGCTGTGCTGATGACGCTGGAACTCATGACATCTGCTTGCTCTTTGCTCTTGGGAAAACAGCCTCCACTGTACTGCTTGCAGGCTCTCTCTCTTCCCTCGATCGATGCAGCTGTTGCTGTGTTGCCTGCTGCTCTGGAATGGACCTAGATGTCTGTAAACTGGCTCTGCAGATCACCCACTGGAACACTGTAGCACCGCAGCTGGCTGGGACACTGCAGAAATTCAGCTGGCTGGATTGCTGGAAGTAGGCCTCAGGCTGCAGCCCAGCTGTGAAGGACACACAGGGTCCTTACTCATCAGCCATGCCTTCCCAAGAGGCTGGAGCATGTGTCATCTTCTGCCCAGTCTCTATTACTATTTACCCTGCATGCTGAATTGTGTTATTACCATTGTTAATCCATTTCTATGCTTCCTTTGTTACCAATCAGATCAGTTAATAACATTTATTAAATTTGCCTTTACTAACCGGTTCAGTGGCAGTTTTCTTTGGCATAGAACTACCACTGGGTACCAAGTATTACTTTCAGTGAGGGTCATATTGTAGGTTTGTGCATTCAACCTGGAGTGTCAGGGGGGCTGAAGAACAGAGGACCCCTCCTAACCAACGGCTGATAGGGGGTAGCGCTATATAAATATCTATTGATGGTTTTATAAAGTGATCTGATATTAATGATTCCAATAAAGAGAGAAATGAGTTACATTCATGTAGAGCCGGGGTCGGGAAGCCGATGGGTAGATGACGATCAGGGCGGTGCCAATGCTCCCCCCAGGCTCTGCTGGCATTGCTCTCCATTCACTAGCAGAGAGGAGTGAGAGGCAAAGCCGTGCTGGGTGGAGGGCGGGGCTGGGAGCTGCTTTAGGTAACTTTGCAAGATAACCAGCAGCTGATTGGTTGTTAGGTGGTCCTAGGATAACTAAAGCTCCTCCCCCTCCATTCAGCACTGCGCTGCCTCTCAGGCCCCATTCACTCCTCAGAGTTTTGTAGTTTGAAGCTCTAAACCCTGGAGGGGAAAAATCAATTCTCCTCTATGGAGAAGATTCACAGCTCCACTCCAATCACCTGAAGCCAAATGCCTGAAGCTCAACAAACTTCTGCAGCTGTTTTATGCAGCTTGAATCAGGCAGAAGATTTTGGTGTTTTTACTCCTCATAGAAATGAATAAAAACGCCCCCTGCACGCGATTTCTGGGCGCAGTCACGCATTTTGGTGCAATTTTCTGCTCAAATGTAAAAAATAAAATAATAATAATGAATAAATAAATGTAAAATAAATACACAAATAGCTAAAAATCATCATAAATAAAATAATAATAATAATAGAGGAATCAATAATAACCCCCAACCTTAAATGTATGAAATTATTATTTATTTTGTGTTGGAGTTCGGTGTTTAGTTATTTATTATTATTAAGGGTTTAATTATTTATTGTTACTTAGTAGTGGCAGTAGAAGCAGTAGTAGTAACAATAGTAGTAGCAGCAATAGTAGTAGTAGCAGCAGTAGCAGTAGTAGCAGCAGTAGTAGTAGCAGTAACAATAGTAGTCGTAGCAGAAGTAACAGTAGTAGTAGTAGCAGAAGTAGTAGCAGTAGTAGTAGTAGCAGCAGTAGTAGAAGTAGCAGTAGTAGTAGTAGCAGTAACAATAGTAGTAGTAGCAGCAGTAGTAGTAGCAGTAATATTAGTAGCAGCAGTTGTAGCAGCAGAAGTAGCAGTAGTAGTAGTAGCAGCAGTAGTAGTAGTAACAATAGTAGTAGTAATAATAGTAGTAGTAGCAGTAGTAGTAGCAGCAGTAACAATAGTAGTAGTAGCAGTAGTAGTAGCAGCAGTCACAATAGTAGTAGTAGTAACAATAGTAGTAGTAGTAGTAGAATTAGCAGCAGTAGTAGTAGTAGTAACAATAGTAGTATAGAAAACGATTAAAATAACCCCAACTCCTAATCCTAGCCCTAACCTGTATTGAACTCTAACCCCTTACCCTAAGGAAATAAACCTTATAATACATGAATAATAATAATAATAATAATAAAAGAAGAATTCAAAACCTAATGGAAAAGCTAAAAAAAGCTGAAATACTGAGCAACAAATAATAGTTTTACTCTGTTGGCTAATAATAAAATGCCAAACCTCAAAAACGCTGCATAAAAACGCTTCCAAAGACGCTGCACTCAGGGTGAATGCAGCCTCACTCCTCTGTGATGTAGAAGAGATGAGAGGTGGGAGAGAGAGAACTACAGCTGTGTGTTGGGAGCAACAGGGGAAACCGCTATAGAGGGGCAGAAGAGAGGACACTACTGGGGGGGGGGGAGAAGAGGACACTGCTATTGAGGGAGGACACTACTGTGTGTGGGGGGGCACTACAGTGGGGGGAGGGGCAGAGGACACTCCAGTGGGGGGCATAGAATATTACTGGGGGGGATATGAAGTGGGACAGATGACATCACTGCTATTCTTTTTTGGAGGCTTTATTTTATTTATTTATTTTTTTTAAAGGGTGCCGCTGCCCCAACCCCCCCTCTCCCCAGGATGTTTGATTTCCTCCATGTTGTCAGGTAGATCTCAGCCTCTGCCTCCCCCTGATGTAGAGAATTCCATTCATTCCTGGGGGAGAAATTAATTTTCTTCTGCTAACATTCTTCTCTTCTTCTACAGATTGTCCTATAATCAGCTGACAGACAGCTCCTCCCCCCACCTGGCATCTGGAATAAGAAATAACCGGACACTGAGGACACTGAACCTGTCTAGGAACAATCTGGAGGGTCCTCATTTCAGGGATCTGATGGAAGCTCTGACAACAAGCCCGATAGAGGAATTACAGTGAGTATAACAGGAAGACTGAGACAATCATATTCTGGGGCAGTTTTATATCCAAACCCCATAAATAATATACAAATATGATTAATAATAATAATATAGAAATATGATAAATAATAATAATAATATAGAAATATGATGTCGTCACAACCCATCTTTAGGCTCCATAAATATCCAATCAGAGATGTTTTCTATTTCTTGGATCTCTTATCACTCTGTTATCAGCAATGAAATAATTCTTCCTTAACCCCTTCACCCCCCCCTGTATATAAATCTCCATCCAGCTGTGCCCAGTGCTGGGGGAACGTTTATGAACATTTAATCTTCACAGCTGCCCCCCCTCTGGGGATTGATTGGATCTCTATGGGGTCTCCAGACTGCTTTGGGAGGCTGGAAGATATAATCAGTAATAGAGCTGAAACAACCAATCGATTAATCGACTAATCGATTACTATTTTCATAATCGATTAATCGGCCAGCCGATTAGTTGGCCTGCATACAGAATTCATTATTTGCTTACATATCAGGAAATACAGTGCAGCACACATACAGCTCAGTACACCGTCCATAAATGTCAATAAATGCCTGAGAATGTGTGAATGTGCCAAGGAGCAATGCTCATGGGACATGTAGTCCTGGGCAGGGAGTGAATGGTTCTAAAGGCAGAAGGTTTTTTACCTTGCTATAGGGGCTCTCTATACTATACTTTGCAGCTTGCTATTGGGGCACTCTGAAGGCAGGAGAAGCCAGAAGTGTCAGTGGGGGACCCCAGAAGAGGAGAATTAAGGCTGCTCTGTGCAAAACAATTACAGAGCAGGTAAGTATAGCACATTTGTTGCTTAAAAAATATATGCTTTAAAGACTCAGGTAAGATCAGCATCTGAACCCAGAGAAGGTGAAGGCTGATAGAATGGAGGTAATATAAGGAATTACAATTACATTTAGGCCTCATACACACGGACGTTTTTTGACTCCGGTGTTTTCTGGCTTTTTGGCAGCTCTCCATGTTAGTCAATGGCCCCATAAAAACTTTGGCATTTTTGAGCTGTAGATGGCGTCGGCGGTAGTGAGCTGAAAGTAGAACCCACAGCCAGCGCGTTCTGAGGCTATAATGTTTTGGCGTTTTTTGACGCCGACGCCGCAAAACGCCAACAAACGCCAACTAATATTGTACCGGCGTTAACCGACGCCAACGTTTTTAGGTTGAAAAATAGCAGAGGGATGATTTTTTTTTAAAAAAACGCCTATTAACACCGACGCTCACTAACGTCGGTGCATAACGCCGAAAAACGCAGATTTATTTTCCTTGACGTCGGGCCCGACGTTTTGTTTATTTTTAAGAAACGTCCGTGTGTATGAGACCTTGAAGTCAACTTTTACCAGTAATGCACATTATATATAATGATCACATCCATGGAAAAAAAATACATTTTTGAAAGAAGAGCTTGTTTTTGTATAGCCAGCATGTAATACATTACAGTTCTGTCTGAAAAACTGAAAAACACATTAGGGGTGCAGGGGCACCGCCCCCCCATCCATGCATCCAACCCCCTGATCTACATGCAGGGCCGCGGACCATGGATTCCAAATAGGGGGTGTTTTTATTTTTTGAAGCATGTGAGGCCTGAGGCTCTAATGAGCTTCAAAAAAAAAAATGTGGGATGGAACACAGAGCACTGCACTCCAAGCCAACCCAGTTGTGAAACAATAGCCAATGAATATTCTATTGCCACACTGATCCTCCTCCCAGCCAATCAGGAAGCGGGTCAACCCAGGAATGACCATTAAGCTTTCTGCAGTAACCTTACTAAAGGCCCCATACACACGGTACAATAATCGACCAACAATGGTTGTCCAACAGCCTGTTGGCCAATAATCTGACCGTTAGTACGCACAATCCAACAGACACTTTCCAATTGTTGGCCAACAGAAGTTGGCTGACAAGGCTAGAAAACTTTTGTTGGCCAAGGAGGTGTTGGCCAATTGTTGGCTCGTGTGTACAGAAGTTGGAAGTGCAAACACGCATGCTCAGTCATGTAAACCTGCGTTCCTAATTCACAAATCACATTCACCTGAACTTCCTCATTATATGCTCGTAACACGTCACTACGTTCAGCTTTATTGGCCGATTACTTGACTCATGTCAGTGCGCTAGACCAATCCGCACACAGCCAATTTGGACAAAAGTTGGACGTTCAATTGGCGACCAATCTGCACATGGGTACGAGGCTTTAGCAGACTAGACAAGTGCAATCCGTTTAGTTCCGAATAGAAATTCAGACAAATATTTAATTATTCGGAATTCAGATGCCTCCGAATTACAATATTAATGATTTTAAACAAATCCAAAATAATAATTTAACCACATCAGTACCGGGCACGAAAACCCCCTTCCTGTCCAGGCCATTTTTCAGCTTTCAGCACTATCACACTTTGAATGACAATTACTCAGTCATGCAACACGGTACCCATATGAAATTTGCGTCCTTTTTTTCACACAAATAGAGCTTTCTTTTGGTGTTATTTAATCACTAGGAGGGGGTTTATTTTTTGTGCTATAAATAAAAAAAGAGTGAAAATCTTTTGAAAAAATGCCTTTTTCTCCTACGTTCACTGACAGACGCAGCTCTTCATGACTTTGTGGGGTTTTATGTTCGTCCTACCAGGAGTTAACTAGGCAGGGAAAAGAAATCAGCTGGCCCCTCCCCTTGGGGCCGTCCTCATTTCCTACATTAAAACCCCCCTCCCAGAGGAGCTCTCCAGTTTCAGTGCCTAGTTCGCAAGGAGTTGACCTGGCTTCCCTATAGGGAACTGCGGTCCTATTGTGACCATTTTCTTTTTTATTTTCTTTTTTCTTTTTTCTGCAATCAAGATGATCTGCTATCAAGAAGCCGGTCGGGGCATCGAGAGTCTTAGTGCTCTGTACTTTCCCCGACCTGGCCAACATGATGCGAAGCCGGCCCCAACACAGGGACCCGCCGCATCTTACCCGTTCCGTGCGGGTG
Source organism: Glandirana rugosa (assembly GCA_018402905.1). Taxonomy (NCBI): domain Eukaryota; kingdom Metazoa; phylum Chordata; class Amphibia; order Anura; family Ranidae; genus Glandirana; species Glandirana rugosa. The sequence goes on along the minus strand of BLSH010126842.1, from coordinate 80,558 downwards.
GCCCGGGGCGTGATCCTCCATATTGGTCCCCTTCCCGATTCGTTCGGCAGGGTGACCCTGGGCCTGCAGCGACCCCCCCGCCGAGGGTGGAAAGTCTGCATCCGGGTGGCTACCGTGGCATCGGACTGGTAAGTGAGCGCCCTGCCTTCCTCCCCACATGGGGAGTGAAGAGGGCCCGACGTCCAAAAATGCAATTTTTTCACTGCTCCTGTAGCTGTCCAGGGTAGCCACCGGGTGGGAATCAGCCTCTCATCTTGCCCCCTGCCACCCCCGCCCTCACCCCTCTCCCCAGCGCTGTACCTTCGTTCAGCCTTCTCGTCCAGCATCGCCATGCGGTCTTTCGGCCGCCATTTTGCGGCGGTATGCCGCCATTTTGAGGTGTGCACACCCTCTAGTGCTTCCTGGTGGCCATCTTCACTGCATGCTCTGCATTCTACACGTGGCTGCAGCTTCTTCTTCTCTCTGAAAACGGCGGCTGACAGAGGCAGATTCTGAGCGATTGGCGCTATCAGGCAGCAAAACAGCAAGTATAGCTGGGCTCCCTCTGGGCTGGTGGCGGTGGGGTGCTGTCCTCTGGACCCTGTGGGTGTGTGGCTGTGTGCGGGGCGTCCCTTCCTTCCATCCATCCATCCATCCCTGTTATGGCTGATCTCCCTGCTGAACCTACTGAGGTGGCTTCAGCAGCCACGCAGTCTGACCAAGGGGCTTTTTTTTCTCTCCCAGCTGCGGGATTGAGTTTCTTCCGCGTGGGGAAGCCGCTCCGCGGGCCCCCAGGAAGCGGCCCCCTCCCCCCCCCGGGGGATGATTCTGAGCCGGAGGTGGCTTTAGGGGTCTTAGGGACCCCGGGGGATGGGCAGCACAGTGGTGTAGTGGGTAAAACTTCCGCCTAGCAGCAAAAGAGTTGCTAGTTCGAATCCCCAGCATGACGACCCTGCCTGGAGTTTGCATTTTCTCCCTGTGCCTGCGTGGGTTTCCTCCGGGTACTCCGGTTTCCTCCCACACTCCAAAGACATGCTAGCCTGTCTGATGAGGAAACGGGTGGTGACATGGGAACTGAGGACCAAGAGCCTGTGACTGACCAGGACATTGTGCTGGTAGCCACCATTATCGCTGGCATTCGCACCAAGTTGCAGTTGGATAAAACAGGCGAATTGTGGGCTGTCTATGGGTGCGGGTTTTCTAGGCCCCCCAAGTCCTATCCTTACAATGAATTTGTCGACCATTTCCTATACCGTGAATGGCAACAACCACGCCGTTCTCCCTCACTGACTGCACATTTTTTTCTGAACGCTATCCTTTGAGGAGAGCTTCCGGAAGAAATGGGAATTTCCTGCGGTGGATCCGTCTATTGCACGCCTTACTAGGGCGACTACCATTCCTATGGAGGGGACTCCTTCCTTTAAGGATCCTGCTGATAAAAGAACAGAGGCACTTCTGAAGTCCTTGTTTTTAAATGCGGGCTCCGCGGTGCGACCTACTTTGGCTGCGGCCATGGCAGTGCAGTACCTTTCGGAGTGCATGAAGGAACTTAAGGCGGACCTGACTGAAGGTCGCCTCATGGAGGCACCGCAGAACGCTGAGTTTTTATTCCAGGGGATTAATTACCTCTGTGATGCGGCGGTGGACGTTCTGCCCTTGTTGTCCAGAATTTCTATATCGGCCATTGGGCTTCGCAGAATTCTTTGGCTGCGATCCTGGTCGGGTGACCACTCCAAAACTAGGTTTGGCTGATATTCCCTTCCAGGGTGGGCGTCTATTTGGCTCACGACTTGACGAAAATTATTAAGGCTTCACGGGAGGCAAGAGTACTTTCCTCCCGGAGCCTCGCAGGCGTGAATTCGCCATAGACAGGAGCCTTCTACGTCTGGTCAGCGGAAGCCTTTTCGTGCATCAGGCGCGGCAAGCAAGGGAACATGTCCCAGTAAGGTTGCTGCAGGGGCTGGAGCCGACAGTGGCAGCGCAAACCAGGAAAGACGGAAGACAAGTCTTCCTCAGCCTGATGGGTCCCCCCACCCGATTGTCGGGTGGGGGGGGACGTCTTCGGGGGTTCGCAAACCGGTGGTTGGCTCGCAATTTCGACCGCTGGGTCTGCGAGGTGGTGTCCATCGGGTACAGGATAGAGTTCATCTCTCTACCCCCAGACAGGTTCTTCCCATAAAATTTAAGACTCCCGCTGGAGCGCAAACAGGCCCTTCTCAGGGCGGTGCAGGCTCTCTCAGATCAGGGAGTGATCGTACGGTCCCCCTAGGGGAGAGGTTTCAAGGCTTTTACTCGAATCTCTTTGTGGTGCCCAAAAAGGGGCACGGTTTTCGGCCCATCCTGGATCTGAAGGCCCTAAACAAATTTGTCAGGGCACAGACAGTCCGGATGGAGTCCGTTCGGTCGGTTGCGGCCGTCCTGCACCAAGGGGAATTCCTGGCATCATCGGACATAAAGGATGCGTACCTTCATGTACCCATCCATCCGTGACATCAGCGATTCCTGTGGTTCGCTGTTGGGGATCGCCATTTTTCATTTGTAGCTCTTCCCTTCGGTCTGATCTCCGCGCCCCGAGTGTTCACGAAGTTACTGGCCCCGGTGTTGGCGTTGCTGTGGCAGAGGGGCATTGCCATAGTGGCTTACCTGGACGATCTGCTCCTGCGAGCGGACTCTGTCTCTGCCCTGGAGGAGAATGTGAACATCGCAATGGTCTCATTGCGGGACTTCGGATGGTTACTCAACCTGCAGAAGTCGTCAGTGTCTCCTTCCTGCAGCTCCGGAGTACTTGGGTCTCATTCTGGACACGAACCAAGTTTACAGTCGGCCGTGCGCACCCTACTATCACGCCGCCAGTCTTCTTTGCGGTTTTGTATGAGGGTGCTGGGGCTCATGGTCTCGTCGTTCGCGGCGATACCTTTTGCCCAGAGTCACACTCGTTTGCTCCAACGAGCAATTCTGGTTCAATGGGACAAGTCCCACCGTCAGACCAGGGTGTCCCTCACTTGGTGGTTGCAGGACTCGGCCCTCACTCGAGGGAAGTCGTTCCTTCCCATTCAATGGATGGTGATCACCACGGACGCCAGTCTGACTGGTTGGGGCGGAGTCCTGGAGCAGTTATCAGCTCAGGGTCGTTGGTCGGCCCAGGAGGCCTGTTTACCAATCAATGTGCTGGAGCTGAGAACGATCAGACTGTGTCTTTCTCATTGGACGAGGAGATTGCAAGGCTGACCGATTCGGATTCAGTCGGACAATGCCACGGCAGTGGCGTATGTGAGTCAGCTGCGGAGGCAGCCCTGATTCTGCATTGGGCGGAACTCCATGTTCCGGCAATCTCAGCGGTTTACATCCCAGGCAAGGATCCGTTGGCAGTGGCCACGGATGCTCTGGTGGCTCCCTGGAGCCGTTATCGCCTACTGTACGCTTTTCCTCCCATACGTCTGCTCCCGAGATTGGTGCGCAGAATAGCGATGGAAGGAATTCCGACCATTCTGGTGGCCCCGGATTGGCCTCGGCGCACTTGGTACGCTGACGTGGTGCAAATGGTGGCAGACGTTCCCTGGCGGCTTTCGATGCGAGATGACCTCCTGTCTCTAGGACCCATCTTGCACCCCGCTTTACCCTCGCTGGCTTTGACGGCTTGGCTATTGAGTCCCAGGTGCTGAGGGATAGGGGAGTGGCGACCCTGAGTTATCGGTTCGGCAGTTTCGGTCGCTCCCATTTCGCCCCACGTTCTACCCAGGATCTCTGTCCTCCAGTAGAGCGTAGCTTTCGGCGGTCCCTTGCAGACGGTGGTAAACGTGGTGCAGTCGCATGGTTCACGCGGCTCCGGTTAGGCCCCGGTGGTCTTACCAGCCTTAAGGAAGGTAGCGATAAGACGCGTGGTTAGAGCCCTCGTCTGCATACCCTCCTTTTCGCATGTCATCCGCTATTGCCGAGGTCCCTCGGTGGTCTCGTAGGCACCGGTGACGGTTGCCTAGGAACGGACCCTACATTTGGCGACTCTAACGGCCT
>BLSH010126842.1:67056-73664 GCA_018402905.1 Glandirana rugosa | reverse complement strand
GTCACTGATGGGTGACGGGTGACTGGCGGTGGTCACTGGTGGGTCATGGGTGACTGGCGGTGGTAACTGATGGGTGCCGGGTGTGTGATGGTGGTGGTTACTGATGGGTGACTGGCGGTGCACACTGATGGGTGCCGGGTGCCTGGTGGTGATCACTGATGGGTGACTGGCGGTGGTCACTGATGGGTGCCACGTGTCTGGTGGTGGTCACTGATGGGTGAAGCGTGTCTGGCGGTGGTCTCTAATGGGTGACCGGTGTCTGATGGTGATCATTAATGCATGACGGGTGACTGGTGGTCACAGATGCGTGACAGATGAGTGGCGGTGGTCACATATGTGTGACGGGCGACAGGTGACTGGTGGTGGTCACTGATGGGTGACGGGTGACTGGCAGTGGTCACTGAAGGGTGAGGGGTGAGTGGCGGTGGTCACTGATGGGTGACGGGTGAGTGGCGGTGGTCACTGATGGGTGACTGGCGGTGGTCACTGATGGGTGACGGGTGACTGGCGGTGGTCACTGATGGGTGACGGGTGGTGGTCAGTGATGGGTGACTGGCAGTGGTCAGTGATGGGTGACGGGTGACTGGCGGTGGTCAGTGACGGGTGACATGCCACGGTCACTGACGGGTGATGGGTGACAGGTGCTCTTTATGATGGCAGTCTGAGGACAGGTACACTTTATAATGACAGGTACCCTTTATGGGGGCAGATGGGGTGACTGTTAGGGTGACTGGTGCATTGGGGGGGCAGGGGGGTCAGTGTCAGTGTGATTTCACTTTACAGATCAGTAACTCACTGATCCCAGCTCTTCTCTCCTCACACTGGACTCTGTGTGAGGAGAGAAGAGCTGGTAACAGTGAGTTACCGCTCTGTTTACATTACATGTGATCGGCTGTGAAGTAGATCACAGCCGATCACAAGATACCTGTGTCGGTGACAGGCAGTGTTCCCCAGGAACACACCGCCACCGACACGCACGCGCAGCGCGCTCCCGATCGCGTGCATGCGCCGTGCAAACGGCGGGCGTGCCATTCGTGATCAGTTGTGACTTCGTCGCGGCCGATCACGTGGTGAACAGCCATAACCAATGGCTGTTCACCCCTGTCGGTGAAGCGGCATGTCCTGGGGACATGCCGACACCGACAGAGCCGGGATGCGCGTGCCCGATCGCGCGCAATCCCGGCTTAAAGGGAGGACGTCATATGACGTCCACCCGCTGTGAGAGCAGGACCGCTCCGCCGTCATTTGACGGTGGGCGGTCCTGAGGCGGTTAATTAAAAAGATTTTGGCCGAAATTCGATTCAAATCGAATTTGAAAACAAGTCGAGACTAATTCAGGAACTAATTTGAAACAAATTAGAAAAACATTGATTTTCTAAAATAGAATATAAAAAAAAATAAAAGAATAGTAAAGGATAAAATAGAATTTAAATTGAATAGAATTAAATAAAATATAACCAATTGACCATCTTCCAAAATTCAAGTTTTGAATAGTATAAATTTTAGATTGGAAATAATCCAAAACAATGAAAGCCAAAAAAAAAAAGAATAGAAAATAGAATAGAAAAGAGATAGAAAACACAGTCTTCCAAAATTCGGATTTCAATTAGAAAAAAATTTGACTGGAACAGATCAGATTAAATAATATATAAAACATTCAAATTTTGAATAGAATCAGTTCCAATTGGAATACACTGAATTTGATTTCAAATAGAAAAGATTATAATAGAATAGAAAATAAGAGAATAGAAAAACAATAGAACAGAATAGATTAAAATAGAATATATAACCATCTTCCAAAATTCAAATTTCAGATACAATGAATACAAATAGAGAGGAATAGAATAGAAAAGGGTAGAAAAGAATAGAATAGAGAATAGGAGAATAAAATTGAAAAGAATAGAATAGAACAACAATAGAAGAGAAAATAATATATATATATATATATATATATATACTGTATATAAAAAGGTTAGTAAAGAATAAAACATAAGATAATAAGATAATACAATAGAATAGAAAAACAATAGAAAAGAATACTGTACAATAAAACATAAAGAAAATAATATATAACACTCTTCCGAAATTCACATTTTTAATTTTTTTTTAATCCAGTGTTTTGAATACGATAGAATTTTTGCGAATGCGGTAGAATTTTATTGGTATAAATCTTACGAAATTGGAATAGACTGGTTAGAATAGAAGGTTAGAAAAGAATAGAATAGAACATAAGAGAATACAATTGAAAAGAAGAGCATAGAATAGAAAAACAATAGAAAAGATTGTTATATATTATACCAATAAAATTGTACCGCATTCGAAAAAATTCTACTGTGTTTGAAAAATTTCTATTGGATTCAAAAAATTTGTACCGGATTTAAAAAATTAAAAATTTGAATTTCGGAAAATTGTTATTTATATATTCTTTCTGTTATATTATTCAGTATTCTTTTCTATTGTTTTTCTATTCTAACCTATTGTATTCTCTTATGTTCTATTCTTTTCTAACCTTTTCTATTGAAATTCGAATTCATTCTATTCGAAATTGGAATTTTGGAAAATGGATACATTTTATATATATATATATATATAGATTCTATTTTATTCTATTCTGTTCTATTGTTTTTCTATTCTATTCTTTTCTATTCTTGTATTCTCTATTCTATTCTACTCTTTTCTATTTTTATTCATTCTATTCTAAATTTAAATTTCAGAAGATGGTTATATATTCTATTTTAACCACTGCTATAAATAAAAAAAGAGTGACAATTTTGAAAAAAAAATAAATATTTCTTACTTTTTGCTAAAATACAAACCCCCAAAAAAATATAAAACTTTTTTTTCATCGGTTTTGGCTGATTTATATTCTTCCTCATATTTTTGGTTAAAAAAAACGCAATCTGCATTTATTGATTGGTTTCAAGATGATTTTAGAACACTAATATGGCTCCCTGTGGCTGATATAGGCTTTTCCCACACAATTTGAAGGTGATTTTAGAACACTAATATGGCTCCCTGCGGCTGATATAGGCTTTTCCTACACAATTTGAAGATGATTTTAGAACACTAATATGGCTCCCTGCGGCTGATATAGGCTTTTCCCACACAATTTGAAGATTATTTTAGAACACTAATATGGCTCCCTGCGGCTGATATAGGCTTTTCCCACACAATTTGAAGATTATTTTAGAACACTAATATGGCTCCCTGCGGCTGATTTAGGCTTTTCCCACACCATTTGAAGATGATTTTAGAACACTAATATGGCTCCCTGCGGCTGATTTAGGCTTTTCCCACACAATTTGAAGATGATTTTAGAACACAAATCTTTCCCTTAAAGTAACAGATGGAGGCTTTCCCTGTACAACTTGGAGATGATTTTAGAATCTAAAATCATCTCCTAGTTCTATAGGGAGAGGTTCCTACTGTTGCTTAAAGGGACAGATTATTGTTTCTTGCACAAAATTAAAAAGTGCATCTACATTGCTGGTTTAAAAAAAAAAAAAAATTCCAAAAAATAAAAAAAAACAGTGTTGGCTACCTCCTCCTCCTCCTCCACCGCCACTTTCACCGCCTCCTCAACCTCCAACTCCACATCCACCTCCATTTTTGATTTTTTTTTATGTGATTTTTAGGTTAAAAGTTATTTTAAGTTATTTCCCTATCCCCATTTCTTTGTAGGGCACTTGTCCGACTCTTACCCCCATTTTCCTTCCTTTTGCAGACCTCTAGGACTTTCCAGGACTTTGTTACAGCCATTTTTGTGCCTAAAAGTTCGGGTCCCCAATGATTTCAATGGGGTTCGGGGTCCGTGTCAAAGTTCGGGTCCAGTTCGGACCCGAACCCGGACTTTGTCCGGAAGTTCGGCCAAACCAGCAGAACCCGAACTTCCAGAGGTTCGATCAACTCTAATTACTACTACTGCTTTGAGGGACAGATTGCAGATCTAATAACATCTCAACCTGCATTACAGAACGATCTGATTACAGAACGATCTGATACTGGACTAGGTAGAGATTACTACTGCTTTGAGGGACAGATTGCAGATCTAATAACATCTCCTATTTTTCTTCCAGCCCTCTAGCACTTTCCAGGACTTTTTTACAGGCATTTTTGTGCCAAAAAGTTTGGTTCCCCATTGACTTCAATGGGGTTCGGGGTCAAGTTTGGATAACTTTGGGACCGAACCGGAACGTTTCCATGAAGTTCGGCCGAACCTGAACATCCAGGTGTTCGCTCAACTCTAATAATAAAACATTTTTTTTCATCAGTTTTGGCCGATTTATATTTTCCTCATATTTTTGGTAAAAAAAAAAAAAAATCGCAATTGGCGTTTATTGATTGGTCTGTGCAAAAGTTGCTGCATTTACGGATGAGAATTCATTTATGGGGTTATTTTTTTAAATATATATTTTACTAGTAATGGCGGCAATCTGCGATTTTTATCAATACTGCAATATTGCAGCAGACATGTCGCACCATTTTGACACTTTTTTGGGACCATTGGCATTTATACAGCGATCAGTGCTATACAAATGCACTGATTACTGTGTAAATGCCATTGGCAGTGAAGGGGTTAACCTGCAGGGGGCGCTCTAAGGGTTAACAGTGTTCCCTGTGTGTGTTCTAACTGTATGTGGGCTGGGCTGGCAGGGGGAGGGGAGTGATCACGGCTCCCATATACAGGGAGCCTGTGATCACCGCCCTTCCCCCTCTGTCAGAACGGAGATCCGTGTTTACATACACGGACCTCCGTTCTGTCACTCCGGGGGGTGATTGCGGGTAGCCGACCGACATCGAGTCCGTCGTACCCACTCCCTGGCCCCCCCGGAACAGTGAAGGTGCCTCGGGTGCAGCGCGCACGCTCACAGTACTCGTTCTTATGGCCACCATCAGGTGACGACGTTTTGCGATAACGAGCCAAGTTGCCGCCATCAAGCCACGGCGGGCGGTCAGGAACTGTTTAAAGAAGGACCTGTGCACAGGATTTTGTAATCCACTAGGAAGACAGAGTCTGTACTGACAAAAGAGGGATAAAAACAACTGAATATACTCAAAGATAGGTCTCAGCCTGCTCACCACCCTTGGTTAGCCAATCACAGAGACGGCCCGTATGCTCAGGCTGTGCTGATGACGCTGGAACTGATGACATCTGCTTGCTCTTTGCTCTTGGGTAGAGTTGAGCGAACCTGGACTGTAAAGTTACCGAACTTTGGGGTGTCCGAGACCCGGACCCGAACCCGGACTTTTCAAAAAAGTCCGGGTTCGGGTCCGGGGTTCTGGTATTTTATTCCACGTGTTGAAAAGCTGCCAAGTGCAGCCATTCAACAAGTGTTTCACTAATTTTCCCTAGAAGCCATCACAGCCATGCCTACTAATGGCATGGCTGTGATTGGCCAGTGCACCATGTGACCCAGCCTCTATATGGGCTGGAGTCACTGTGTTGCATGTCATATGCTCTCAGGATAGTTTAGGGAGAGGATGCTGCTGGCTCTGTGAGGGACAGATTGCAGAACATCTCATCCTGCATTACTGAATGATCTGATTGTGGACTAGGGAGAGATACTAGTACTGCTGCTTTGAGGGACAGATTGCACACCTTATCCTGCTGCACAGAACGATCTGACTGGACTAGGTAGAGTCTGTTGCTTAAAGGGACAGATTATTTTTTCTTGCACAAAATTAAAAAGTGCATCTACATAGCTGGTTTAAAAAAAAAAAATCTAAAAACTACATTTGCGGTGCATTTCTTGCACAAAAAATAAAAAAAAAACAGTGTTGGCTCCTCCTCCACCGCCACTTTCACCGCCTCCTCAACCTCCAACTCCACACCCACCTCCATTTTTGATTTTTTTTTATGTGATTTTAGCTTAAAAATTATTTTAAGTTATTTCCCTATCCCCATTTCTTTGTAGGGCACTTGTCCAACTTTTACCCCCATTTTCCTTCCTTTTGCAGACCTCTAGGACTTGCCAGGACTTTGTTACAGCCATTTTTGTGCCTAAAAGTTCGGGCCCCCATTGATTTCAATGGGGTTTGGGGTCCGGGTCAAAGTTCGGGTCAAGTCCGGACCTGAACGCAGGCTTTGTCCGGAAGTTTGGCCTAACCTGCCGAACCCGGACTTCAAGAGGTTCGATCAACTCTACTCTTGGGAAAACAGCCCTACTGTACTGCTTACAGGATCTCTCTCTCTTCCTCGATCGATGCGGCTGTTGCTCTGTTGCCTGCTGCTCTGGAACGGACCTAGATGTCTGTAAACTGGCTCTGCAGATCACCCACTGGAACACTGTAGCACCACAGCTGGCTGGGACACTGCAGAAATTCAGCTGTCTGGATCGCTGGAAGTAGGCCTCAGGCTGCAGCCCAGCTGTGAAGGACACACAGGGTCCTTAGTCATCAGCCATGCCTTCCCAAGAGGCTGAAGCAGGCCGCAGCATCTGCTTAAATAGTCTCCTATGAGGCACTGTTCTTTTTCTTGTGGGAGATGTAGTTCTTCCTGAAAGCAGCTAAAGGGAAACTTCCTGGGAGTGAACTACAATGCCCAGGATGCAATGCTCTGCTGGAATGAAACACTGTGTTGTACAATGTGACAATATGATCTTCTGTCT
>BLSH010126842.1:37579-56687 GCA_018402905.1 Glandirana rugosa | reverse complement strand
CCAATGGAGATTTTTATGTTGCAAAGTTTGTCGCCATTCCGCGAGCGGACGCAATTTTGAAGCATGACATGTTGGGTATCATTTTACTCGGCGTAACATTATCTTTCACAATATGAAAAAAAATTGACCTAACTTTACTGTTGTCTTATTTTTTAACTCAAAAAACTGAATTTTTTCAAAAAAAATCGCGCTTTTAAGACCGCTGCGCAAATACGGTGTGACATAAAGTTTTGCAATGGCCGCCATTTTATTCTCTAGGGTCTTAGAAAAAAAAAAAAATATAATGTTTGGGGGTTCTAAGTAATTTTATAGCAAAAAAACCTGTTTTTAGCTGATAACCTCCAAACTCCAAAAAGAGGCTCGGTCTTAAAGTGGTTAAGGTGTATCCATATAAATGGCCCACCCTGTATATATATATTCTATTTTATTCTATTCTTTTCTATTCTTGTATTCTCTATTCTATTCTACTCTTTTCTATTTTTATTCATTCTATTCTAAATTTAAATTTCGGAAGATGGTTATATATTCTATTTTAACCACCGCTATAAATAAAAAAAAGAGTGACAATTTTGCAAGAAAAATCAATATTTCTTACTTTTTGCTAAAATACAAACCCCAAAAAAATATAAAACTTTTTTTTCCATCGGTTTTGGCCAATTTATATTCTTCCTCATATTTTTGGTTAAAAAAACGCAATCGGCATTTATTGATTGGTTTGTGCAAAAGTTGCAGCGTTTACGATTGATGAGAATTAATTTCTGGGGGTTTTATTTTTTTTACTAGTTATTGCGGCGATCTGCGATTTTTAGCAGTACTGCAATATTGCGGCGGACATGTCGGACCATTTTGTCACTTTTTGGGACCAATGACATTTATACAGCGATCAGTGCTATAAAAATGCACTGATTACTGTGTAAATGCCATTGGCAGTGAATGGGTTAACCTGGAGGGGACGCTCTAAGGGTTAACTGTGTTCCCTCAGTGTGTTCTAACTGTATGGGGGCTGGGCTGGCAGGGGGAAGGGAGTGATCACGGCTTCCATATACAGGAAGCCTGTGATCACCGCCCTTCCCCCTCTATGAGAACGGAGATCCGTGTTTACATACACGGACCTCCGTTCTCTCACTGCGGGGGGCCATCGCGGGTAGCCGGCAGCGATTGAGTCCACCCTACCCACTCCCTGGCCTCCCCGGGCACAGTGAGCACACGAGTGCGCCCACAGTACTAGTTATTGCAGCCACCGTCGTATAATGGCGGTTTGCGATAACGAGCCACCTTATCGCCATCAGATGCCGGTTGGCGGTCGGCAAGTGGTTAATCTATTCTGTTCTATTGTTTTTTTATTCTATAGTTTTCTAGTTTATTCTCTTCTTTTCTGTTCTATTCTATTATTTTCTATTCTATTATCTTTTCAATTCAAGTTCAACTTCAGTCTATTCAAAATTGGAATTCATTCTATTTGAAATTTGAATTTCAGAAAATTGGTATATATTATACCAATAAAATTCTACCGCATTTGAAAAAATTCTACTGCATTCAAAAAATTTCTATTGGATTCGAAAAAATAAAAAATGTAAATTTCAGAAGTTTTGTTATATATTATATTCTTTCTAATTTATTATATAGTATTATTTGCTATTTTTCTATTCTATTCTTTTCTAACCTTTTCTATTGAAATTCAAATTTGAATTCATTGTATTCAAAATTAGAATTTCGGAAAATGGTTGTGTATGTGTGTGTGTATATATATATGTATATATATATATATTCTATTTTATTCTATTCTGTTCTTTTCTATTCTATTCTATTCTATTCTCTATTCTAATCTTTTCTATTTGTATTCATTCTATTCGAAATTCGAATTTTGGAAGATGGTTACATATTCTATTTTAATCTATTCTGTTCTATTTTCCTATTCTATAATTTTCTATTCTATTATTTTCTATTCTATTATAATCTTTTCTGTTCAAGCTCAATTTCAGTCTATTCAAATTTGGAATTCATTCTATACGAAATTCGAATTTCTGAAGATTGTTATACATTATATTTCTGTTTATTATACAGAATTCCATTCTATTTTCTATTCTATTCTTTTCTATTGTATTCTCTTAAGTTTTATTCTATTCTGTCTAAATTGTGTGGATAGCTGTGATTGGAGAGTATAGCCACATGGTACAGACAGGGCCAATCACAGCCCATCTGTCAGGGAAATGACCGAAGAACTGGCATTCTTGCCAACGGCTATCATGGCCGCATCAGGCGTAACGGTGCAAATGGGCACGCACAGATGCATGATGGCACAAATGGGCACGCAGAGGCAAAACGGCACGTGTACAGCTTTATGGATGCTGGTGCCTCCTGGCCTATATAAACCCACTGCTGAGGGCTGTTATTATCATCAGATCCCCTGTGTTCCCGTGCTCCAGTGTATCTTGATCCTTGTGTAGCTCTACCCCGATAGGAGCTGCTTTAGTATGTTCAGTCCATTACTCTGCCTCTCCATCCCAATAACAGCCTCAGTCCCCTCTGGCACTCCTGGCAATAGTGGACTTGCAATGCCCAGTAAAGCAGACACAAATGTAGTGAACAGGAAGTTTATTTACTGGGAGACTTTCCACAACCAAACAAACAATTTACTGATATTCAAATGTCAAAATGGCAGATGGTGATATAAACCAAAACCCAAATGCAGACTTCAGATCAATACAGTCAAAAGGCTTAAATGCCTTTAAAGTGGCCTATGCACTCAGGCATAATGGGGAACCAATTTGACCTAACAGTCTGCTTCCCTCAAATCCTGAAATCACAGACCCAGGCAATGAACATGTGAGGCAATAGGCCACAAAGGCAAATTATCACTGTAACAGTTATAGTGAGAGTTCCCCTTTAAAGGTAGTCACTAGGATCACTAAATTACTGATACCAAGGAAGGAACAACGAGGGCCCTCACAATGGAGATATCCAAGATCTTCAGCTAGCCTGGTGCACTTGGTGTCCTGTTGAGCAGGATAAAGAAAGGGTACTTGTAAGTATCCTGGTTAGGCAAAGTGCAATATAGTGACTGTTCAGCAGAGCGAAAGAACAATGACATCTGTACACAGTGTCTGTCTAAATGGCCTTGTATCCTGAGGCACTACAAGTATCAGCAAGATGACCACCAGCAATGATATCTGCATACAGGGTTCCATATAACTCAGTCTGTGCAGTGTCCTTGTTTCCTGCAAATGGGCACAGATAACTTTTAGAAGAAAACCTTGGTAGTGATTACTGACCTCAGGATATCTGTTAACCACTTCAGCCCCGGAAGGATTTCCCAGGTTAGGACCAGAGCACTTTTTGCGATTCGGCACTGCGTCGCTTTAACTGACAATTGCGCGGTCATTGCACGTTGTACCCAAACAAAATTTGCGTCCTTTTTTTCCCACAAATAGAGCTTTCTTTTGGTGCTATTTGATCCCCTCTGCGTCATTTCTGATCACCGCTATAAACAAAAGAAGAGCGACAATTTTGCAAAAAAAAAAAAAACAATATTTCTTACTATTTGCTATAATACAAATCCAAAAAATATATATAATAAATAGAGTTGAGCGAACCCGAACTGTAAAGTCCGTACCGAACTTTCGGGTGTCCGTGTCCCAAACCCGAACGTTTGAGGAGAAAGTCCGGGTTCGGGTTCTGGGTTCTGGTATTTTATCACGCATGTTGAATATCTGCAGGGCAGCCAATCAACAAGCGTTTCACTGGTTTTCCCTAGAAGCCATCACAGCCATGCCTACTAATGGCATGGCTGTGATTGGGCAGTGCTTCATGTGACCCAGCCTCTATATGAGGCTGGAGTCACAGTACTGCATGTCACATGCTCTCAGGTTAGTGTAGGGAGAGGAGACTGCCGGCGCTGTGAGGGACAGATTGTGAGGGACAGATTGCAGATCTACTAACTAGGTAGAGATTACTACTACTGCTGCGAGGGACAGATTGTTAGGGACAGATTGCAGATCTAATAACTAGGTAGAGATTACTACTAGAGTTGAGCGAACCTGAACTGTAAAGTTCGGGTCCGTACTGAACTTTTGGGTGGCCGGGACCCGGACCCAAACCCGAACTTTTCAAAGAAATTTCCCAAACAATTTGAAGATGATTTTAGAACACTAATATGGCTCCCTGTGGCTGATATAGGCTTTTCCCACACAATTTGAAGATGATTTTAGAACTCTAATATGGCTCCCTGCGGCTAATATAGGCTTTTCCCACACAATTTGAAGATGATTTTAGAACACTAATATGGCTCCCTGCGGCTGATATAGGCTTTTCCCCCACAATTTGAAGATGATTTTAGAACACTAATCTTTCCCTTAAAGCAACAGCTGGAAGCTTTCCCTGTACAACTTGGAGATGATTTTAGAATCTAAAATCATCTTCTAGTTCTATAGGGAGAGGTTCCTACTGTTGCTTAAAGGGACAGATTATTGTTTCTTGCATAAAATTAAAAAGTGCATCTACATTGCTGGTTTAAAAATAAACAAAAAAATTCCAAAAATAAAAAAACAGTGTTGGCTACCTCCTCCTCCTCCTCCACCACCATTTTCACCACCTCCTCAACCTCCAACTCCACATCCACCTCCATTTTTTTATTTTTTTTTATGTGATTTTAGGTTAAAAATGATTTTAAGTTATTTCCCTATCCCCATTTCTTTGTAGGGCACTTGTCCGACCCTTACCCCCATTTTTCTTCCTTTTGCAGACCTCTGGGACTTGCCAGGACTTTTTTACAGCCATTTTTGTGCCAAAAAGTTCGGGTCCCCATTGACTTCAATGGGGTTCGGGGTCAAGTTCGGGTAACTTTGGGACCGAACCCGAACGTTTTTGCGAAGTTCGGCTGAACCCGAACATCCAGGTGTTCGCTCAACTCTAATAGTAAAACATTTTTTTTCATCAGGTTTGGCCGATTTATATTTTCCTCATATTTTTGGTAAAAAAAAAAAAAATTGCAATTGGCGTTTATTGATTGGTCTGTGCAAAAGTTGCTGCATTTACAAATGATGAGAATTCATTTATGGCGTTATTTTTTTTAATATATATTTTACTAGTAATAGCGGCAATCTGCGATTTTTATCAATACTGCGATATTGCAGCAGACATGTCGCACCATTTTGACACTTTTACATATACAGGGAGCCTGTGATCACAGACCTTCCCCCTCTGTCAGAACGGTGATCCGAGTTTACATACATGGACCTCCGTTCTGTCACTCCGGGGGGGTGATTGCGGGTAGCCGACGGACATCGAGTCCACCGTACCCACTCCCTGGCCCCCCCAGAACAGTGAAGGTGCCTCGGGTGCAGCGCGCACACTCATAGTACTCGTTCTTATGGCCACCGTCAGGTGACGACGTTTTGCGATAACGAGCCAAGTTGCTGACATCAAGCCACAGCGGGCGGTCGGCAATTGGTTAAAGAAGGACCTGTGCACAGGATTTTGTAATCCACTAGGAAGACGGAGTCAGTACAGACAAAAGAGGGATAAAAACACCTGAATATACTCAAAGATAGGTCTCAGCCTGCTCACTGCCCTTGGTTAGCCATGCACAGAGACGGCCCGTACGCTCAGGCTGTGCTAATGACGCTGGAACTGATGACATCTGCTTGCTCTTTGCTCTAGAGTTAAACGAACCCGGACTGTAAAGTTACCGAACTTTGGGGTGTCTGGGACCCGGACCCGAACCCGGACTTTTCAAAAAAAGTCCGGGTTCCGGTCCAGGGTTCAGGTATTTTATTCCACGTGTTGAAAAGCTGCCAAGGGCAGCCAATCAACAAGCGTTTCTCTGGTTTTCCCTAGAAGCCATCACAGCCATGCCTACTAATGGCATGGCTGTGATTGGCCAGTGCATCATATGACCCAGCCTCTATATGGGGCTGGAGTCACCATGCTGCATGCCATATGCTCTCAGGATAGTTTAGGGAGAGGATGCTGCTGGCTCTGTGAGGGACAGATTGCAGAACATCTCATCCTGCATTACTGAATGATCTGATTGTGGACTAGGGAGAGATACTAGTACTGCTGCTTTGGGGGACAGATTGCAGACCTCATCCTGCTGCACAGAATGATCTGACTGGACTAGGTAGAGTCTACTGCTTTAAGGGAAAGATTATTGTTCTAAAATCATTTCCAACAAAATTTAGAACAATAATATGGCTCTATGTGGCTGCAATAGGCTTTTCCTATACAAGTTGGAGATGATTTTAGAACAGTAATATGGCTCTATGCGGCTGCAATAGGCTTTTCCTATACAAGTTGGAGATGATTTTAGAATCTAAAATAATCTCCTAGTTGTATAGGGAGAGGTTCCTACTGTTGTTTAAAGGGACAGATTATTTTTTCTTGCACAAAATTAAAAAGTGCATCTACATAGCTGGTTTAAGAAAAAAAAAATTCTAAAAACTACATTTGCGGTGCTTTTCATGCACAAAAATAAAAAAAAACAGTGTTGGCTACCTCCTCCTCCACCGCCACTTTCACCGCCTCCTCAACCTCCAACTCCACATCCCACCTCCATTTTTGATTTTTTTATGTGATTTTAGCTTAAAAATTATTTTAAGTTATTTCCCTATCCCCATTTCTTTGTAGGGCACTTGTCCGACTCTTACCCCCATTTTCCTTCCTTTTGCAGACCTCTAGGACTTGCCAGGACTTTGTTACAGCCATTTTTGTGCCTAAAAGTTCGGGTCCCCATTGATTTCAATGGGGTCTGGGTCAAAGTTCGGGTCAAGTCTGGGCCCGAACCTGGACTTTGTCTGGAAGTTCGGCCGAACCTGCCGAACCCGGACTTCCAGAGGTTCGATCAACTCTACTCTTGGAAAAACAGTCTCCACTGCACTGCTTGCAGGATCTCTCTCTCTTCCCCGATCGATGCGGCTGTTGCTCTGTTGCCTGCTGCTCTGGAATGGACCTAGATGTCTGTGAACTGGCTCTGCAGATCACCCACTGGAACACTGTAGCACCACAGCTGGCAGGGACACTGCAGAAATTCAGCTGGCTGGATCGCTGGAAGTAGGCCTCAGGCTGCAGCCCAGCTGTGAAGGACACACAGGGTCCTTACTCATCAGCCATGCCATCCCAAGAGGCTGAAGCAGGCCGCAGCCTCTGCTTAAATAATTACATAGTTATATAGTTAGTCAGGTTGAAAAAAGACACAAGTCCATCCAGTTCAACCAAAAAAAAAAAAAAAAATATATATATATATATAACCAAATAATCCCATATACAATCCTTCACCCACAGATGATCCAGAGGAAGGCAAAAAAACCCCAGCAAAGCGTGATCCAATTTGCTATAACGGGGGAAAAAATTCCTTCCTGATTCCCCGAGAGGCAATCGGATTCACCCTGGATCAACTTTACCTAAAAATGTTAGTACCCAGTTATATTATTTACATTAAGGAAAGAATCCAGGCCTTTTTTAAAGCAATCAACCGTGCTGGCCAAAACCACCTCTGGAGGGAGTTTATTCCACATTTTCACAGCTCTTACTGTGAAGAAACCTTTCCGTATTTGTAGATGAAATCTTTTTTCCTCTAGACATAAAGAGTGCCCGTTGTCCTTTGTGATGACCTCAAAGTAAATAACTCAACACCAAGTTCACTATATGGACCACTTATGTATTTGTACATGTTGACCATATCCCCCCTTAATCTCCTCTTCTCAAGAGAGGATAAATTCAGATCCTCTAATCTTTCCTCATAGCTGAGCTCCTCCATGCCTCTTATTAGTTTGGCTGCCCTTCTCTGCATTTTCTCCAGTTTCCTGATATCCTTTTTGAGAACTGGTGCACAAAACTGAACTGCATATTCCAGATGAGGTCTTACTAATGATTTGTACAGGGGGGCAAAATAATGTCTCTATCTCTGGAGTCCATACCTCTCTTAATACAAGAAAGGATTTTGCTTGCTTTGGAAACCGCAGCTTGGCATTGCAGGCCATTATTAAGCTTACGATCTACCAAAACCCCCAGATCCTTCTCCACTATGGATTCCCCCAGTTGCACTCCCCCTAGTATGTACGATGCATGCATATTCTTAGCCCCCAAGTGCATAACTTTACATTTATTAACATGAAACCTCATTTGCCACACAGTCGCCCAATTAGACAGTGCATTGAGGTCTGCTTGTAAGTTGGAAACATCCTGCAAGGACGTTATTCCACTGCATAGCTTGGTGTCATCTGCAAACACTGAAATGGTACTTTTAATCCCAGACCCAATATCATTTATAAATATATTGAAAAGTAAGGGTCCCAACACTGAACCTTGGGGTACACCACTGATAACCTTAGACCATTCAAAATAAGAATCATTAACCACTACTCTCTGAATTCGGTCTTTTAGCCAGTTTTCTATCCATTTACAAATTGATCTTTCCAAGCCTGTAGACTTTACCTTACACATTAGCCGTGTGTGGGGAACGGTGTCAAATGCTTTTGCAAAATTCAAGTATACCATGTCCACAGCCACCCCTCTGTCCAAGGTCCCAGCGTGCTTCAAGTCCTCCATCATCGTCCCTGTCCCCAAGAAGCCCCGGATCACTGGACCTAATGACTACAGGCCGGTGGCGCTGACGTCTGTAGTCATGAAGTCATTTGAGCTGCTGGTTTTGTCCTACCTCAAGTCCATCACCTCCCCCCTCCTGGACCCCTTGCAGTTCACCTACAGAGCCAACAGATCTGTAGACAACGCCATCAACCTGGCCCTCCACTTCATCCTCCAGCATCTGGACTCCCCGGGAACCTACACCAGGATCCTGTTTGTGGACTTCAGCTCTGCCTTCAACACCATCCTCCCTGCTTTGCTCCAGGACAAGCTCTCCCAGCTCAATGTGCCTGACTCCACCTGCAGGTGGATCACTGACTTCCTGTCGGACCGGAGGCAGTGCGTGCGGCTGGGGAAGAATGTCTCGGACACCATCACCATCAGCACAGGAGCTCCACAGGGCTGTGTACTTTCTCCTCTGCTCTTCTCCCTGTACACCAACTGCTGCACCTCCAGCCATGAGTTTGTCATACTGATTAAGTTTGCGGACGACACCACCCTCATTGGGCTCATCTCAGACGGTGATGAGTCAGCCTACAGGAGGGAGGTGGACCGGCTGGTGTCCTGGTGCAGTGCCAACAACCTGGAGCTCAACGCCCAGAAGACAGTGGAGATGATCGTGGACTTCAGAAAAGTCACAGCCCCCCTGCCCCCCCCTCACCCTGACAGACCTACCCGTCACCACCGTGGACTCCTTCCGCTTCCTCGGGACCACTATCACCCACGACCTCAAGTGGGAGCCCACCATCGGCTCCCTCATCAAGAAGGCCCAGCAGAGGATGTACTTCCTACAGCAGCTGAGGAAAGCAAAGTTGCCGGTGCAGATGATAGTGCAGTTTTACACGGCCATCATCGAATCCATCCTCACCTCCTCCGTCACCGTGTGGTACGCTGGAGCCACAGCCAGGGACAGACAGAGACTGCAGCGCATTGTGCGCTCTGCAGAGAAGGTGATCGGCTGCAGCCTTCCATCCATCCACGACCTGTACGTCTCCAGGACTCGGGAACGAGCAGGTCGGATCACAGCCGACCCTTCTCACCCTGGACATGGACTATTTCAGCCACTCCCTTCAGGCAGGAGGCTACGGTCCATGCGGACCAGAACCTCCCACCACAAAAACAGTTTCTATCCATCTGCTGTGGGACTCATGAACACTTAACACTTTACACACTGTAAATTTTAGGCTGTACAGTTATATTATCCAACACTGTAAATCTTGTGATTACTTTTGTATTTATCGTGTATTTTACTTAGTATTTTTTATTTTTTTGTATTTTTTGTTATTCTTCTTCTGTGCCAAAACACCAAGACAAATTCCTAATCCGTGAACCTTGTTTACAGATCATAGCAATAAACCTATTCTGATTCTGATTCTGTCCAATTTTTTACTTACCTCCTCATAAAAAGAAATCAGGTTTGTTTGACAACTTCTGTCTTTCATGAATCCATGCTGTCTGTTGCTTAAAATATTTTTATCCAACAAGAACTCATCTATGTGGTCTTTTATTAAACTCTCCAGTATCTTCCCAGCTATAGAAGTTAAACTAACAGGTCTATAGTTACTTGGTAAAGACTTTGATCCCTTTTTAAATATGGGCACCACATTGGCCCTATGCTCAATTCCTTTAGGATCCGTGGATGGATGCTATCTGGTCCAGGTGCTTTATCTACCTTTATTCTGTCTAAATACTTCTGAACCATTTCACTTTTGAGCCATTGTGGATCATTTGGGGCTGTGTCACTACCAACCCCGACGTGGACATGAGCTCCCCCATGCTCCTTTGTATACACAGAGCTGAAGAAAGTATTTAATAAGTTTGCCTTCTCTTTGTCCCCAGTCACGCACTCTAGATTATTTTGTAAAGGGCCTACATGCTCAGACCTGACCTTTTTACTATTAATATATTTGAAGAATTTTTTGGTGTTTGTCTTACTATCTTTTGCAATCTGTCGTTCATTGTGAATTTATGCATCCTTGATTCCTAAATAGTCTCCAATGAGGCACTGTTCTTTTTCCCATCCATCCTTCTCTGCTGCACAGTCTTGTGGGAGATGTAGTTCTTCTTGAAAGCAGCTAAAGGGAAACTTCCTGGGAGTGAACTACAATGCCCAGGATGCAATGCTCTGCTGGAATGAAACACTGTGTTGTAAAATGTGACAATGTGATCTTCTGTCTTTGGCCACTAGAGGGAGTCAGCTCCACATAACAACACTACACTCTGTCTCTGAAATGCAGGCATAGATATGCATTTGCTCCCTGCTAAGAATGCCTGTATACTTTCAGCGGCCACTTGGCAAAGCCTCAGAAATAGCGGGCAGCAAAGCGGCCCCCACTACACTTAGTTTCCCATTACTGACCGGCTTGCCTTGACCTGTTATCCTTACCTCCTGGTTTGACCTCTGGCTTGTACTACTGACTTCGTTCCTGTCTGCTCCACTGTGTTGGATCTTGGCTGGGTTCATCGACTCCGCTTCAATCTGTTTCACCGTGTATGACCCTGGCTTGTTCCAGTCCTGTTACCTGAATCTTCTACTGACTGATCTACTGTATATGACCCCTGGCCTGGTTCCAGGTTCTGTTCCCAGTTTGCTTGTCTGCCAAGCTCACCTGGTACCCCTCAAGCACACCTTCCTTCCGGTGACCAGCTCTTCAACCACAGCAACTGGCAAAACGTGCTTCTCTTTGCACTACTCTCCCTGTACAATTTATATGGGAGTACTGCACTTAGCCACAAGGGGAGCCCTCTCAGTACCTCGGCCTCACACCTGGTACATGACACCATCTGTACCATGTGATTAGCTCTGGCTAATCACAGCTAATCAAAACAAAACACACTGAATCCATTTCATTCAGTAAAATGCTTGCTTATAGTAATGTAATTCACTGCTATAAGCAATCATAATTTCTAAAAAAAAAATCTATGGTAACATTATATTGCTCTGGTCACAGAAAAAAAATCATAAAAGAAGTAAAAATGTAATAAAAAATATTTTAAAAAATTGAAAAAAAATATTTTTTCTCTTCCATTCACTGACAGACGCAGCCTTCTTATGACATATGGGGTTATGCTCATCCTACTAGGAGTAGCCTAGGCAAAACAACAAAAGTGTAGGTTGGCCCCTCCCAGGGGGCCGTCCTCACCTTAGCATATAATCCCCCTGCTCTGTACAGCACATCAGTTTTTATTTGCCTAGTGCAAGGAGTAGACCTGGTTCCCTATGGGAGCAGCGGTCTCCTGAAGATTCATCTAAGGAAGACTGCTATCAAGAAGCTGGCTGGTGGTAAAGAGGATATCTCGAATCCTAGTCTTTCCCCAGTCCAGCCAACACTATGCGAACCCCCTTAGGGGGGCCCACCGCATAGCGCCCGTTCGGTGCGGGCGGCCAGTGGCTAAAACCCACTAGAGCCCAGTGACTGGTTCGCCTGTCCAGTGGCCTGGCCAGCAGCATGCCTTCTTGCGGGAGGTAGGTCTGCTCCGGGTGGCTACCCGCTGCGCCCGTCGGATTGGTGAGTGAACCCCTCTTCCGCCCCAGAGGCATGGAGAGTGGGCACCTGGGCAGCTCTGTGGTGGTCAGCCGGTGGGGGTCTGTTAGAGGCCTTCCCCCCACTCCCTCTCCCCCCTCAATCCCCCGCAGGCACCTTTGCACTAACCGTTCGAATCTGCACCGACCGTCCGGAGCAATGTGTTAGGTGGGTCGTCGCCATTGGATTTTGGAGCACCGCTCGTTCGTGGCTGACCACACGTGTGTAATGGCAGCGTCCATTGTTTGAGAACCATGTGGTTTCCAGCCTGCTCTCTGGCAGCCTCCAGTGGTCGATTGGGAGAACTGCAGTCTTTGTGCAGGAAGTCCTTAAAAACGGGTGTGGGCTTCTGGTTTTTGCTTGGACAGCATGGCTGACACACAGTAACAAGCTCCTGGCGTGCAGCAGTTCGTGGGCATTGCTCTTCGGTTGGAGTGCTGAGGCATCAAACAGTAAGTATAGCTGGCGCTTCCTGGGTGCTGGTAGCGGTGGGTGTAATCCGCCCGGGTCTCCCTGGTTGATTTGTGGGGTAGAGGTGGTGGTTACACAGCGGGGGTGCCGGGCTGAGATGTCAGAGGCCGGCAATTCTATGGCAGGGGTACCTGCAGATCTACAGTCCACCCCAGGAGCATTTGTTTCCTTGGAACAGCTGAGGGCGGTGTTTGGGGAGTTCCTCCCCCTGGCAGGGGTGCCCCTTCTGAGGGGCCCCCAGAAGCGCCCACCCCCCTCTTTCCCCAGGGGAGGATTCAGATCTAGAAAGCGCTTCAGTGGTCACACCTGTGGATATTCGCGACGCTATGCGACTGGACCAAACAGGGGAGTCGCATGAGTCTGCATATGTTTGTGGACCGCTTAGACCCCCTAGGTCCCCTAGGGCTTACCCTTATGATCAGGTGTTTGAACAGGCAGTGTTCAAGGAATGGCGTAAGCCACCAAGTTCCTTGGCTTTGCCTAAAAGTTTTGCTGTTCGCTACCCCTTTGAGGAAAGCTTTACTAAGAGATGAGCTTCCCGGTGGTGGACCCTTCCGTGGCTTGTGTGAATAAGGCAACCACCATCCCCTTGGAGGGGTCGCCATCCTTTAAAGGAGCGGCCGATCGCCACACAGAGACAGTGTCTAAAGCACTATTCTTGTTGGCTGGGTCAGCCATGCGGCCAGCGCTAGCGACTGCTATGGCGGCACAGTCTCTTCGTGAGCGCGCTGCGCACTAGTTTGTCTGGTGAATGTGCACAGGCTGAAGTACAGCGAGTGCAATATTTGGAAGAGGGTCTCCGCTACATATGCCATGCTGCTTTGGATCTTCTCCCCATATTGTCAAAAATGTCTGTTTGTTCAATTGTTATTAGGCGGGTGCTGTGGCTCCGCTCTTGGTCGGGTGACCAGGCTTCAAAGAAAGCTCTGGCAGACCTGCCCTTTCAGGGAGGGCCTCTGTTTGGCCCACAGTTGGATAAAATTATTAAGGATTTCACGGGAGGGAAGAGTACTTTCCTTCCCGAGCCGAAGCGACGAGATCGTTGTCGTAGGCAGGGTCCTGTCTCTTCTGGTCAGAAGAAGTTTTTTCGGGCCCCCGGCCCAGCAGGCAAGGCCGGGAAGGCGTTCACGGGCCACAGCAAGAGGCCCTGGCAGCGTAAGTCCAAAAAAGCGGAGGACAAGTCTGCCTCCGCATGATGGGTTGCCCCCACCTGCCTCACGAACGCGAACCCTGTGATCGCGCCAGTGGTTCTCCTTACGGTTCTGTATACGGGTGTTGGGGCTCAGGGTGTCGACTTGTGAAGCGATACCTTACGCCCAGAACACTCGGCTCCTGCGAGAGGCAATGTTGTCACGGTGGGACAAATCTCCTCTATCCCTGGACAGACCGATTAGGTCGGAGTGTCATTCCCAGGAACCCTTGGTTTGGGGGATTCAGGTTCCGGTCCTAAAGGGGGGAGAAGTTGTCCTCCCCTCAATTGGTCAATGTAGGTACCGGAACTGAGAGCGAGCAGGCTTTACCTGTCCCATTGGACAGAGAGGCTGCGCCGCCCGGTTCTGGTTCAGTCGGTCAATGCCACAGAGGTGGCGTAGGTGAACCATTAGGGCGGAACAAGAAGCACAGCAACAGCCGCGGACGCGGCTCTGATCCTTCGGGGGGCAGTGCTTCACAGGCCTCGGGGTCAGTATCGGTTGCTGTACATTTTTCCTCCTCTAGGGGCTCTACCGCGGGTTGTACGCGGGGTAGAGGCAGGGGGAATCCCGACAATTCTGGTAGCTCCGGATTGGCTCCGGCATCCTTGGTACGCCGACGTAGTACAGAGGGTGGCAGAGGCTCCGTGGCATCTTCCGCTCCGCGGGGACCTACTGGCTCAGGGGCCCATTCGGCACCCTGCTTTACTCTCGCTGGCTTTGACGGCTTAGCTATTGAGTCCCAGGTATTAAGGGAGAGGGGTGTCTCTGACTCCGTAATCCCTACTATGATAAAAGCACGCAAGAGTTCCTCACGTAAGATTTATCATAGGACCTGGAAGGCCTATATTACCTGGTGCGAGGCATGGGGTTGGAACCCCGCTCTTATAGAGTATCCAGAGTACTCTCATTTTTACAGCAAGGACTGGACAAGAACCTGGCGTTAAATACGCTTAAATGGCAGATTTCGGCCCTGGCGGTTCTTTTTCAACGGCCCTTGGCGTCTCGTTCATTGATCCGTACATTTGTACAGGGGGTACGTCATGTGGCTCCTCGGATACGGTTGCCTTTGGCACCGTGGGATTTGAATCTGGTGCTTTCTGTGTTGCAGAAGCCACCATATGAAAGAATTAGGGACATTCCCTTACAGTTGTTGTCGCAGAAGGTGGCCTTTCTAGTGGCTATCACATCCGCGAGGCGGGTGTCGGAGTTAGCTGCATTATCCTGCAGGTCACCTTACTCGGTCGTCCATAAGGACAAGGCAGTTCTGCGGCCTTCCCCTTCGTTTCTTCCGAAGGTGGTTTCTTCCTTTCATTTGAATGAGGATATTGTTCTCCCCTCATTGTGCCCGCACCCGTCACATCCCAAAGAAGTTGAGCTGCATTCTTTGGATGTGGTGAGGGCCTTGCGGATGTATTTAAGTTCTACAGCTTCCTTTCGGAAGTCTGATTCTTTATTTTTGCTGACGGAAGGGTCGCGCAAAGGTATGGCGGCCTTGTCAGCTACCATATCTCGGATACGGAAGACCGTGACTCATGCATATGCTATTCGGGGCAAGGTTCCCCCGTTTCCAGTCACGGCTCATTCCACCAGGGCAGTTAGTACTTCCTGGGCGTTTAGACACCAGGCTTTGGTGTCTCATGTGTGCAAAGCGGCTACTTGGGCCTCAGTGCACACGTTTACTAAGTTTTACAAAATTGATGTTTCGGCATCCTCGGATGCTGCTTTTGGCCGCAAGGTATTGCAAACGGCAGTGTAGGCGCAGTTAGCGCCGCCTGAGAGGGCGTTTTTCTGTTGGGTACAGTTGTTATGATTTGCCCACCGCTCTTGATTGGCACAGCTTTGGGACGTCCCCATGTGTCATAAGAAGGCTGTGTCTGTCAGTGAACGGAAGAGAAAAAGGGATTTTTTGTATAACTTACCGTAAAATCCTTTTCTCTGAGTTCACTGACAGACACAGCACCCACCCCTCTGTGTTGGTTTTGTATGGCTTGTTACGAACTGATGTGCTGTACAGAGCAGGGGGATTATATGCTAAGGTGAGGACGGCCCCCTAGGAGGGGCCAACCTACACTTTTGTTGTTTTGCCTAGGCTACTCCTAGTAGGATGAGCATAACCCCATGTGTCATAAGAAGGCTGCGTCTGTCAGTGAACTCAGAGAAAAGGATTTTACGGTAAGTTATGCAAAAAATCCCTTTTTTTTTCCTGGCCTCACACTGTCTGCTGATACCTTTCATGCTCCATCCACAAGGAGATTATAGCACAATACGAGTCATGTCAGTGGTATTCTGTGCTCATCCTGTGTATGGAGATATCACCGTCTCTACACATGGAGGATAATATTGGGGGGTCTCCTCCATTATAATATTTTTCTTATATATGTAGCCAGGTGCTGGACTGCAGGAACATGGAGAAGGTGACATTTCCCTCAATCGTTTTACTTTCACTTTCTGCTGCTATGCTGAATGTTGCATTATTGCCTCCAGTCAGCAGAGGGAGAACTATAGCCAAAGAAGCCTGTGGAATGTTATGCACAATAATGTGGATCATGGGATTTAAAGTCCAATAAGTAAGCCATATTGTGCATTATAATTCCCAAGAGACATTGAGGCAAGGAGGAGCAGCTTTTCTGAGACTATCCAGTTAGGTTCTTCCTCTTGGCACCCAGGGAACCGATGAGAGCACATCTGCTGCATGCTGAATAGACGCCCTAGAGGCCAGACCAGCAGAGGCAACTGAGGCAGTGCAGCACAGATGGCAGCAATGGTATCTGCCCTGTTGCCTCAGGGAGACCAGAACATCCCCCCACCCTCTACCTCCCACTGCTGAATTTCTTGAGGCATTCTGTGGTGAAACTGAGAGAGCCATCTTTCTACAGAGAGAGATCACAGCTGTACCACAGGGACTGGTGAGAGGGCACTGCCAATTGTTCACACTGTTAGCAGGGACTGATTTGCTGGAGGCAGGACATTAAGTATACTGTACCTATACCACACCTTAATGGCATGCTGGTTTACTAAAACTGTTAAGTGCATTAACACTTCCAAAAGGGCCCAACGATAGCCCACAGAAGAACAATGCAAAGGACTGCCCCTCCCATAAAACCATCCTGCAAGTCCCCTTTGTTCCCATTTCCTTCATTTCTATGGGCAGTGCCCATCCAGTTGGTCTGGGCTTAGCATAGTCACTATCAATGCACTTTGTCTGTATAGTTCCTGTGTTTGGTAAATCAAACTTTATTACTTCCAACTGCTGCACTTCAAGGGATCTTGCTACTGTTTATGGTGATCTGGACACCATGGGGTTGATTCACTAAAGGCAAATAGACTGTGCACTCTGCAAGTGCAGCCGCTCCAGAGCTTAGTAAATGAGCAGAAGATCTGCTGATTTCCATCATCCAATCATATGCAAGCAAAAATGTTGTTTTTTATTTTCCTTGCATTTGATTGGGTATTGTTTGCAAAGTGAAGCATTACCTCATTTACTAAACTTTGGAGTGACTTGCAGAGTGCACAGTCTATTTGAGTTTAGTAAATCAGCCCCATGTGTCATCTTCTGCCCAGTCTCTATAACTATTTACCCTGCATGCTGAATTGTGTTATTACCATTGTTAATCCATTTCTATGCTTCCTTTGTTACCAATCATATCAGTTGATAACATTTATTAAATTTGCCTTTACTAACCGGGTCAGTGGCAGTTTTCTTTGGCATAGAACTACCACTGGGTACCAAGTATTACTTTCAGTGACGGTCATATTGTAGGTTTGTGCATTCAACCTGGAGTGTCAGGGGGCTGAAGAACAGAGGACCCCTCCTAATCAACGGCTGATAGGGGGCAGCGCTATCTAAATATCTATTGATGGTTTTATAAAGGGATCTGATATTAATGATTCCAATAAAGAGAGAAATGAGTTCCATTCATGCAGAGCCGGGGTCGGGAAGCCGATGGGTAGATGACGATCAGGGCGGTGCCAATGCTTCCCCCAGGCTCTGCTGGCATTGCTCTCCATTCACTAGCAGAGAGGAGTGAGAGGCAAAGCCGTGCTGGGTGGAGGGCGGGGCTGGGGGCTGCTTTAGGTAACTTTGCAAGATAACTAGCAGGTGATTGGTTGTTAGGTGGTCCTAGGATAACTAAAGCAGCTCCCCCCCCTCCATTCAGCACTGCGCTGCCTCTCAGGCCCCATTCACTCCTCAGAGTTTTGTAGTTTGAAGCTCTAAAACACTGGAGGGGAAAAATCAATTCTCCTCTATGGAGAAGATTCACAGCTCCACTCCAATCACCTGAAGCCAAATGCCTGAAGCTCAGCAAACTTCTGCAGCTCTTTTATGCAGCTTGAATCGGGCAGAAGATTTTGGTGTTTTTACTCCTCATAGAAATGAATAAAAACGCCCCCTGCACGCGATTTCTGGGCGCAGTCACGCATTTTGGTTCCATTTTCTGCTCAAATTAATAATGTAAAAAATAAAATAGTAATAATAATGAATAAATGTAAAATAAATACACAAATAGCTAAAAATCATCATAAATAAAATAATAGAGGAATCAATAATAACCCCCAACCTTAAATGTATGAAATTATTATTTATTTATTTTGTGTTGGAGTTCGGTGTTTAGTTATTTATTATTATTATTAAGGGGTTAATTATTTATTGTTACTTAGTAGTGGCAGTAGAAGCAGCAGTAGTAGTAGCAGTAGTAGTAACAATAGTAGTAGCAGCAGTAGTAGTAGTAGTAGCAGTAGTAGTAGTAACAGTAGTAGCAGTAGTAGTAGCAGCAGTAGCAATAGTAGTTGTAGCAGAAGTAGCAGTAGTAGTAGTAGCAGACGTAGTAGCAGTAGTAGTAGCAGCAGTAGTAGAAGTAGCAGAAGTAGCAGTGGTAGTAACAATAGTAGTAGTAGCAGTAGTAGTAGCAGCAGTAAAAATAGTAGTAGTAGTAGTAGTAACAATAGTAGTAGTAGTATAGAAAAACTATTAAAATAACCCCAACTCCTAATCCTAGCCCTAACCTGTATTGAACTCTAACCCCTTACCCTAAGGAAATAAACATTATAATACATGAAGAATAATAATAAAAGAAGAAATCTAAAGGAAAAGCTAAAAAAAGCTGAAATACTGAGCAACAAATAATAGTTTTACTCTGTTGGCTAATAATAAAACGCCAAACCTCAAAAACGCTGTATAAAAACGCTGTATAAAAACGCTTCCAAAGACGCTACACTCAGGGTGAATGCAGCCTCACTCCTCTGTGATGTAGAAGAGATGAGAGGTTGGAGAGAGAGAACTACAGCTGTGTGTTGGGAGCCAATGATGATGATGATGATGATAAAAATGACGACGATGAT
>BLSH010126841.1:806174-817374 GCA_018402905.1 Glandirana rugosa | reverse complement strand
TTGGTTGGTGATTAGTCGTTCTGCATGGGAGGCATTTTAAACAGCGATAGAAACCCCTCATATTGGACAATAGTTGTATTTCTCCTGGGGGGTTGATGACATTATGGACCAGTCTTCTGTAGATGAAAGAAGGTTTTTTTGGTATTATTTTTTCCAGCGTTCTGTCAGTTTTTAGAATGGGCCAATATTTTTCCATAATCTTTTCAATCTTCTTGTATTGCTTATTATAACCAGTGATGAATGCAATACCAGAACTTCAGATTGCTCAAAAGATTTGAACAGAAAGGATACCAAAGAAAGGACCTAACTAAAATTAAGGAAGAAATCAAAAAGAAACCCAGGAGTGAAGTTCTACAGGGTAATAAGAATACTAAGAAAAAGAAGGATGGTATTGCATTCATCACATGTTATAATAAGCAATACAAGAAGATTGAAAAGATTATGGAAAAATATTGGCCCATTCTAAAAACTGACAGAACACTGGAAAAAATAATACCAAAAAAAAGTCTTTCATCTACAGAAGAGCCCGGAATTTAAAAGACTGTTTGGTCCATAATGTCATCAACCCCCCAGGAGAAATACAACTATTGTCCAATATGAGGGGTTTCTATCGCTGTTTAAAATGCCTCCCATGCAGAACGACTAATCACCAACCAAGGAAAAAGGAGAAATTTAAATCTAAAACCAATAATAGAGAATACCACATAGAAAAATTAATTACATGTAACAGTACCCATGTCACCTACGTAATGGAGTGCCCATGTCGCCTCCAGTACGTGGGGAGGACCAAAAGACCACTACATAAAAGGATAGCAGAGCATGTGAGAAACATTAAGAAGGGGTACCCAAAACATAATCTATCTAGGCACTTTGATATCATGCACCAGAGGGACCCCAAGAAGCTAACCTTCTTTGGAATAGATCGAATTAAGGACAACTGGAGAGGAAGCAATAAAAGAATAGAGGTCTTACAAAACGAAACACGGTGGATCTACCTCTTGGATAGTCTCAGACCGAACGGACTCAATGTGGACATAGATCTAAACTGCTTTATCTCTAATTTTTAAAACCCTCTCGCTTATGAAGACAGTACTAATGTATTAATGATTCACCATAATACTAGTTTTATCAATTTAGCAATTTTATCAGTCTAATATTCATGACTTACTTTCTCTAAAACTTTTAAGGAGTACCCTCTGATATACATCCATAAGCAAGTCATCCTTTAGCAATTATTTTTACTTTCTACTATGAACATACTTCTTACAATTATTTTATATATTTATCGCCCACACCAACACTTGTTCTTTCTAACTACATGATTATAAATAGTCCTTCTCATCCACATCGGTATTCTTATGGGTTTTATTAAGTTTTTTGACATAATTCTCTTACATATTAACTTCTATAAAAGAGCCTTCTCATCCACATCAATGTGTAAATCCTATATATTAGTTGAAGCATTTATCAGTTGAATATGTATGAGCGCCTTCTTGTTTACATCATTAAGCAGGTCAATTTTAAGTAATTTTTATACATCCGTCCAACACTGATCCTTTTATCACACTCAAGATCATAAGTAATCCTTCTCATTACCATTTTTGAAAGGGGTTTATAAAGGCTGTTGCCTTAACTAATTTTTTTCCCACATGTCAACTTTTAAAAATTAGCCTTCTCGTCCACATCAATATACAGATCCTATGTTTTATTAAATTTACTACTATGAATTTAGACACAACTATTGACCCTTTCGTGCACATCAACATCCTTCTCATCCACATCCTTTCATCCGCACTCTATCCCTGCTCTCATCACGATTACCTGAACACAGGTCTCCTCCACAGAATACTAGCATTTAACAGTTCGCATTGATTTTACCAGTAAGCCTTCTCGTCCACATCCTTGTAATTTTATATGACCTGTTCTGTTCGCATCAGGTTTAATGTATGTCCCTTTACAGAAACCTCTCGTCTACATCATTATTTATAACACGGATCCAATGGTACTATCTTTTAACTATATTAAACATCGGACCTCCCTCCCGCCACAGAATACATTATCATTTTGGACTCTTTTACTTGCATTTCACATCTTATATTCTAACTGATCTTATAGTTTGCTTTTCGTTTGCAAATGACACTAAACTTTCTGACCTTCTCATCCACATCTTATTGACCGCTGATTTTTTGAGACAGGTTGAAAGAGGATAAATCCAGCCCCTCATCTATACCTTGATATATACAGGTTTTGGAAGCTTAATTTGTTGGTTTAAATATATGTACATGACATGAATGTAACGCAGTAATTGTAGGGCAAGGTTGGATCTCTCCCCACCATCTCGTTTCTGACCAATTACGCCACTTCTCCCATACTTGCTTATCTAGGTTATTATCCCTTAGTGAATACAACAATTATGATTGAACACCCATGCAGAACACCACCCACGGATACAACATTTAAAGCACACTGCACATTTACATGGCCACAGCCTCAGACGATGTCAGAGTGACGAAACGCGTAAGTCGTGGCCAAAACGTAATTGCGTCACATCCGGGCAAGGTGGTTCCTCGTGTTGGAACGCACAATCTTTCATAGGAAGGAGATCTAACCTTCCTCAAGCAGGCAGAGCCTGCACAACATTTTACCTTTTGCCCCTGGATGTTTTATGAATGAAGCTGTTTTTTGGATTTTACAATAAACTAGACATTTGATTTTAAACATACTACACTATCGAGGATATCTCTGCCGTGTGTTTTTTCCGCATCCGGATTCGAGGGCACTCATGGGGAAGGACGCTCAGAGCCCCAAGGAGACAGACAAAGGAGAGTGGATACTGCAACGAGATACCTGGACCTGGAGCCAGCTGGAAAAGACCCCATTTACCAAAGGCGGGTTACCCCTGCAGGGGTAGGGAATATCTGGTAAGTGTGGGCACAAAGGGGGAGCACGAGTGGATCCACTTTCGACCAATCATAGTGAGGATAGGAAGAACACAAAAAGTCACTTTTTTCTCAACAGTAATATTTGTATGATACGAACTGTTCTTGCAGCAGGGCATTTTTCTACATTCCTGATCTGGTCATAAACTGATTTACTAGAAACATATAACAATCACAGTGGATGGGACATCCTTTAGTTATGGTTATATTTCGATAAAATTCTGTTATATATTTTACAGACTTTTAACGGACACCTTACGGACTTTTACGGACAACTATCTGTATCCATGGTTTTGTTGGACATTTCTCTTCTTTAATGATATCTCTCAACGTGAAGGGTTGAAGACATATCTATATTTGGGTCTTTTTCAGGATATTGTTCACAATTAGTATATACGGACTTTCACGGACAGTCCCGATTTTTACGGATTTTCACGGACTAGTTAATTTCGATTTTCATTTATTCTCTGTGAAACACAATGCATTTTTATTGTATATATATATTTATTAAGGTGATACACAACAAGCACTTGAGCACTTTGGTTAGCAATTGTAACAGCCCAAATTGATGCTTATATGATTCTTAACATTTGATTTTTACGGATTTTCTCATTTTTATTTATTCTCTGTGAAACACAATATATTTTGATTGCACATGTATATGTATTAAGGTGATACACAACAAGCACTTGAGCACTTTGGTTAGCAATTAGCAGCACAAGAATCACAACATCTGATTTAATATTTAATTTTACTCACATTACATAGACAGCGCCACCTCCTGTTTATTGTTTTTATACCCATTACCTCCCTCTTATGAGTGAGGGGCCCGGAGGGCAGCAGTCTTAATTTACTCGATATACCTTATCTAAGCGCAGGAAACCACTTATATTTATGGGATATTTTTATTTATATGTTTTACTTATTTACTAGTAATAGCGGCGATCAGTGACTTACAGTGAGACTGCGATTTTGCGGCAGACTAATCGGACACTAACTGACACTTTTGACACTCTGGGGACCAGTGACACTAATACAGATATCAGTGCTAAAGAATATGCACTGTCACTGTACTGCATGCCTAGCTGGTGTTTCAGTGTAGTGGGAGAGGTGCTTTTACTAGTGGAAGCCATGGATCTGTGTTTCTGCTTTACTGGAATACAGGATCCATGCCTTCTGTACTGACAGTACGGCAATTTGCCTTGTTTACATAGGAAGATCGCCATTCTGCCTCTGTACCGAAGCATTGGCGGGTGCTGATGGACATCGAGTCCGCTGTACCTGCCAGTCAGCTCCTGCTGTGTATAATCATAGCGGGAGCTGGCCGCTGGTAACACGTTAGCCTCAGACCCGGAACTTATACAGTTGGCAAGCGGTTAATAGTAAAAGTGCATTCAGAGCTGCAGCTCTGTGTAACGTATCTGCCAATGCACTGTATAAATTAAAACAATGGCAAATACAATACATAGAGCCACAGCTCTGAGTGATTTTTTAGACCCTTTTCACACTGAGGCTCTTTTCAGGCGCTTTCACGCTAAAGAAAGTGCCTGAAAAGCTCACGAAAACCTAATTCCATTAAAAGCAATGCATGCTTTCACGTCTGGCAGGGCGGTGAAAAAACGTCCCTCTCCTTTGAAATGAAAGCTACAAACCACTCTACACATCCATTATTATGCCAACATCCCTGATTACTAGGAAAAGTATGGTACTCACCAGGTACAGAAAATAGGAATTTTTAGGCACGATTTAAACACAATTTTAAGATTTTATAAAGTTTATTGGTAAACAAATTATTAAAAGATTGGTGCATACATCACCATAAAAGCATACAACATATATACAACCACATTTGATTGCGGAACCATAGATGTGTTCATATATTTTCTCCTTAAAGATGTACGCCCAACATGTTTTGGGAAACAGTCCCTTCATCAGGGGCAGATAAGTACAATAGGAGCTTATGACATCAGTGAGGTTCTATAAAAAAAGCACCAAATATTAGCATAGAAAAAAGCAAACATTGAAATGAATGGAAAGCTCTTCAAAAGTGCATAGAACGTTCTTCAAAAGAGCCTGAAAAGCTTTTCAAATGGGTTCAGTGTTTTACTGGCAGTTTAAAAGCGTCATAGGGGGGAAATGGGCCAAACTATTATGAATGAACAGAAGCAACACAGTTCATTCATTCATAATAGTGACGATCAATCATCGCTGTGGCTCTGTGCAGCTGCCTTTACACTGGCCAATGGATCACACAATGCTACAGCAATGAACAAGCTTTCTATTTTTAAGAATTAAGGGTCAGCGATGTCAGGATTGGTGCAGTGTATAGCATAGTCCAACAGCACTGATCACTCATTCAAAAACCTGAAAGATCACTCAGAGATGCAGCTCTGTATGATCGAACAGCCATGCTGTGTATGTTAGAGTTATCAATTATCAAATGCTCCAGCTTCTTAGCTTATATAGAAAAGATCAATAAAGGAATTCCTAAATTTAATTCCGATTAATATCTATTAGTTTTTGTGACTTACTTTTCTGAATTTTGTGTCCCTGTGCTTTCTCATTTTGATTGTGAGCATCTGAAGCCCACTCCCACCATCTTCTACCTTCTTGCTGGAAAAGGTGCATGCTGGGTAACCTCCCGATCTCACGCATGCACAGTAAATCGCCGGACGCAGCGCTGATAGTTGAATATTTAAGCACAGTAATGCCCACTGCCTCCTGGGAAATGATAACTCACATTTCCCAGGAACACGTGGGGGCAGGTAGTGATGCATGGCGCCACGGACAAGGAGGTGGCTGAATACAAGCCACCCTCTAGCAACAGAGAACTTAGGGTGAGTGGATTTTTTTTATTTTTTTGCTCCAAAAGTGATTTCTAGTAGTTAGAGGATGTAGAAGATGTAAACATTGTTTTGTGTATGGAACTCCGCTTTAAAGTCCGTGTAAATGTGAAAAATCAAAACACATTATAGTCCCCACAACAGGTGAATTCATCTTCAAATCTCACATCTTTCCTTTGTCTCTATGCCCCCCGATGTGAAGAAACTCTCCCCAGATATTCTGACCCTTACGTATCAATGGATCGAATCAGGCTCAATGCAAGTATCTTTCTGGCCTCCAGATGACTCCTTTTTTTCTTGCTGATAATTTTCAGATATTCTACTGTCGTTATGGCACTCAGAAACGTTTCATGCAAAAACTAGAAATACCACATCCCTAGTGTAGCAAATCCTATTAACCAGTGTAAGGCCCCTTTCATACCGATGAGGTCCACCTGTCAGTTTTTTAGGCAGACCCCATCAGACCAACCAGTGCCCTCTATGGAGCGCTGGATGTCAATGGACATCCGATCTTATCCACTAAAAACAGACGGATGGGAATTCGTTCCCCATTCCTCTGGCGGATCGGAACCAGACAAGTGGTCCATTTCCATTTGACCGCCCATACAGGACAGCGGGCTATGTCCATAAGCGGACACAGATCTGTCATCTACCTGCTCCGCAGTGATTAGCGGACAGATTCCCCGCTGAACAGGTGGATCCGCTGTTGGAGTCCGCCTGTCTGAAAGGAGCCTCATAAAAAAATGATGCTTACATTACTTATAAATTCAGAACTACCAAAATAGTGCTATGTGCGTGTCTGCAAATCCATTTCACAACCACCACCATGCTGGAACCCCATGCAAATGGATTCTCACCAGATTATGTGACCCTTGGTCCTCATAGGGTCCAAACAGGCTCAATACATAGGGAAACAGACACAACTTGCTAAATTTCTGTGCTCCAAATGTTCCAAGGACCCCTCAGATTACTTAAAAGAATAGTATGGGAAAACACAGCTCATAGTGTAGTAGGATTAAAACCACTATTTTTCTTTTTTTCTTTTATAAAAAATGTGTTTACATTAGTCCAGAAGACAAAATCACAAAATCACATGCAAAAAACAAAGAATGGCGGACCCCCAGCTTCCAGTTCCGGCCTGTGTGTCTGATGTCACTTCTTCAATATGTTTTGTTATGTGACTTTTTAAAAACTGTGTATGTGTAAGAGAAGGCACAGATAGAATGTGTGCTTTTTTATTTTTTTTTTTGTGAATGGCTTATTGGTCTCCAGAGAGGCCTTTGCTACCAGAGACCAGAGCTATCAATCACAAATCATTCTCCTTTCTAACAACCTTGTTAGGTGGGGGAATGTGGGGGGAGAACCTGTCTAAATACGCTGCTTAGAATCTAAGGGGCAGATTTAAACGGGACAAGGTGCTATATACATTTTGTCCCCTGATGATTTAAAGAGGAAGTAAAGCATTCCCTTTTTTTTTCCCCTGACCTGCAAAGTAAAGGCATAATGTGCTAGCATGCGTCGCATGCTAGCACATTGTGTGAAATTTACCTACAAACAAAGCCCTCCACTGATGCGTTGTCACTGCTGGAGGCCGCATCCATCTTCACCCGTCTTCATCCGCAGTCTCCAGCTGTGTGACTGGCCGGGGCTATGTGACATCACGCCGGTCACGCCACAGGGCTCTTAAGAAACAGCATGGGTGGCCATTCCTTCAGATCGCATGCACCGATGACATCATCGGCTATATATACATAAATACCTAAATGCAGGTTTAGGAGATATTTACCGTACCTATAGGTCAGCCTTATTCTAGGCTTACCTATAGATACAAATAATCATAGAAGCTTACAACCACTTTAATCACTTGCCGCCCGCCCGCCGTGGCCTGACGGAGGCAAAGTGGTTTGTTATCGCAAACCGCCGTCACCTGACGGCAGGCGTGAGAATGAGTATTGTGAGTGCACGTGCAGCCAGATGCACGCTCACTGTGTTCCGGGGGGGCCAGGGAGCAGGTAGGGCGGACTCGATCTCCGCCGGCTACTCGCGATGGCTCCCCCGCAGTGAGAGAATGGAGGTCCGTGTAAGTAAACATGGATCTCCGTTCTGACAGAGGGGGAAGGGATGTGATCACAGGCTTCCTGTATATGGAAGCCGTGATCACTCCCCTCCCCCTGCCAGCCCAGCCAACATACAGTTACACACTAAGGGAACACAGTTAACCCTTAGAGCCCCCCTCCAGGTTAACCCCTTCACTGCCAATGGCATTTACACAGTAATCAGTGCATTTTCATAGCACTGATCACTGTATAAATACCAATGGTCCCAAAAAAGTTTCAAAATAGTCCGACGTGTCCGCCGCAATATAGCAGTACTGCTAAAAATCGCAGATCGCTGCCATTACTAGTAAAATATAAAAAAAAAATAAGAACCACATAAATTAATTCTCACCATTCATAACTTTTGCGCAAACAAATCAATAAACGCTGATTGCGATTTATTTTACCAAAAATATGAGGAAGAATATAAATCGGCCAAAACCAATGAAAAAAAATGTTTTTTTATATATTTTTTTTTGGATTTGGATTTTAGCAAAACATAAGAAATATTGTTTTTTTTGCAAAATTGTCGCTCTTTGTTTGTTTATAGCGGTGATCAGAAATGACACAGGGGGGGTTAAATACTACCAAAAGAAAGCTCTATTTATGGGAAAAAAAGGACGCAAATTTTGTTTAGGTACAATGTCGCACGACTGCGCAATTGTCAGTTAAACAACACAGTGCCCAATCTCAAAAAGTGCTCTGGTCCTAAACTAGGAAATCCTTCCGGGGCTGAAGTGGTTAAATAATATACAAAATTGTATGATAATTCTTCTTCATGACCAGGCCACTTTTTGTGATACGGCACTGCACGGTCATGCAACAATGTACTCAAAAAAATTTATGTATTTTTTCCCCACAAATAGAGCTTTTTTTTGGTGGTATTTGATCACCTCTGCGGTTTTTATTTTTTTGCGCTATAAACAGTAAAAGACTGACAATTTTGAAAAAAAAAACAATATTTTTTACTTTCTGCTATAAAACAATTGTCAGTAAAAAAGTTGAAATAAATCTAATTTCTTCATAAATTTAGGCCAATATGTATTCTGCTACTTATTTTTGGTAAAACATCCCAATAAGTGTATATTGATTGGTTTAGACACTAACAAACTTAAAAATTGGGAGTTTCCCATTTTTTTAGTTTGTTAGTGTCGATGCCAATTAGGGATGGAGGCATAGGACCTGTCCAGGCCATGCTTCACTCAAAGTCCCACTTCCCTTGCCCCTTCAGTATTGATTGGTTTACGCAAATGTTATAGCGTCTGCAAAGTATGAGATAGATTCATGGAATTTTTTTTTATACTAGTTAAGGTGTCAATCAGCGACTTATAGCAGGGTTGCGATATTGCAGCGACAATCAGACATCTAACTGACCCTTTTGACACTTTGTGGGAACCGGTGACACTAATACAGGGATCAGTGCTAAAAATATGCACTGTCACTGTACTAGTGACACTGGCTGGGAAGGGGTTAAACATCAAGGGCGATAAAAGGGTTAACTGTGTGCATATCCAGTGTTTGTGTTTACTATGTGTGCTGCTTTTGCTAGGGGAAGAGATAGATTTTGAGTCCTTGCCTGACGATCGACGCGTGCCAGTGGACATTGAGTGTCTGGCACCCGCAGATTGGCTTCTGCTGTGAATAATCACAGCAGAAGCGGCGTGTCTCCTGCAGGCAGAAGTGCAGCATCACATATACAGTATCTCACAAAAGTGAGTACATCCCTCACATTTTTATTATATCTTGTGCGACAAGAAATGACACTTTGCTACAATGTAAAGTAGTGAGTGTACAGCTTGTATAACAGTGTAAATTTGCTGTCCCCTCACAATAACTCAACACACAGCCATTAATGTCTAAACCGCTGGCTACAAAAGTAAGTACAACCCTAAGTGAAAATGTCCACATTGGGCCCAAAGTGCCAGTATTTTGCGTGGTCACCATTATTTTCCAGCACTGCCTTAACCCTCTTGGGTATGGAGTTCACCAGAGCTTCACAGGTTGCCACTGGTGTCCTCTTCCACTCCTCCATGACGACATCATGGTGGATGTTAGAGACCTTGCGCTCCTCCACTTTCTGTATGAGGATGCCCCACAGATGCTCAATAGGGTTCAGGTCTGGAGACATGCTTGGTCAGTCCATCAACATTACCCTCAGCTTCTTTAGCAAGACAGTGATTGTCTTGGAGGTGTGTTTGGGGTCGTTATCATGTTGCAATACTGCCCTGCGGCCCAGTCTCTGGAGGGAGGGGATCATGCTCTGCTTCAGTATGTCACAGTACATGTTGGCATTCATGGTTCCCTCAATGAACTGTAGCTCCCCAGTGCCGGCAGCACTCATGCAGCCCCAGACCATGACACTCCCACCAACATGCCTTATTGTAGGCAAGACACACTTGTCTTTGTAATCCTCACCTGGTTGCCGCCACACACGCTTGACACCATCTGAACCAAATACGTTTATCTTGGTCTCATCAGACCACAGGACATGGTTCCAGTAATCCATGTCCTTAGTCTGCTTGTTTTCAGCAAACTGTTTGCGGGTTTTCTTGTGCACCATCTTTAGACAATGTTTCCTTCTGGGATGACAGCCATGAAGACCAATTTGATGCAGTGTGCGGCATATGGTCTGAGCACTGACAGGCTCACCCCACACCCCTTCAACCTCTGCAACAAAGCTGGCAACACTCATACGTCTATTTCTCAAAGACATCCTCTGGATATAATGCTGAGTATGGTGTTGGCCACCATGATGCAGCTCAGTTTCAGGGTCTTGGCAATCTTCTTATAGCCTAGGCCATCTTTATGTAGAGCAACAATTCTTTTTTTCAGATCCTCAGATAGTTCTCTGCCATGAGGTGCCATGTTGAACTTTCAGTGACCAGTATGAGAGAGTGAGAGTGATAACACCAAATTTAACACACCTGCTCCCCATTCACACATGAGACCTTGTAACACTAATGAGTCACATGACACTGGGGAGTGAAAATGGCTAATTGGGCCCAATTTGGACATTTTCACATGGGGGTGTGCTCACTTTTGTTGTCAGTGGTTTAGACATTAACCACCTCCCACCTGGCCACTGTATATATACGGCCGGGTGGGAGCTTCCCCATTCTGACAGGACGTGTATTTACCTCCTGCAGAACGGGAGCTCGCAGCGCGGCCACGCGGCGCGCTGCTGCTGGATCCTGTGATCATTATGATCACAGGATCCAGCTGAGCAGAGATCGGGATACGGGCGCAGTGACTGGCCCTCCCGATCATGTGACGGCTGTATCCAATCACAGCCGCCACATTGTAAACAGAGATGAACATCTCC
>BLSH010126841.1:795520-806164 GCA_018402905.1 Glandirana rugosa | reverse complement strand
CAAACTTACTGTTAACGCGTCAGCACGCCGCAACATGGGTATACTGTAAAAAAAGTGTGTTAATCTCGAAAGAAAACCACCATAAATTAGTGGGGACCCAAAAAATAAAAAACGCGATATTTAATTTTTTTCTGACTTGTAAAAGTTTTTGTTACGTAAAAGACGCAAAGACAATATTTTAAAACGTTTATTCATTAAAGAGAAGTATTTAAAACTGGTTTTTACTATGACGGTGTAAAGAAACCATTTTTATTGGGTTTAGCCTCAAATAAACCACAACCGCCTGCATCTGTCACAGTCCCCGTCACATCTGTCTGTCCGCCAACACCAAATAAACTCCGATTTGGGTTATTTTTACCAAAGAAATGTGGCAGTATCATTTTTGGTCAAAATTTATGAAGAGAAATTACTTATTTGCAAAATTTTATAACAGAAACGCAGAAAATGCATTGTTTTTGAAAATGTTCAGTCTTTTTTTAATTTATAGCGCAAAAAATAAAAAACCCAGGGGTGATTAAATACCACCAAAAGA
Source organism: Glandirana rugosa (assembly GCA_018402905.1). Lineage (NCBI taxonomy): Eukaryota > Metazoa > Chordata > Amphibia > Anura > Ranidae > Glandirana > Glandirana rugosa. The sequence continues at coordinate 805,632 of BLSH010126841.1, read as the reverse complement.
AAGCTCTAATTGTGTGAAAAAAATGTCATATGGGTACAACGCCGCACGACTGCGCAATTGTCATTCAAACTGCAACATCGCTGAAAGCTGAAAGTTGGTCCGGGAAGGAAGGGGGTTTAAGTGCCCAATATTGAAGTGGTTAAGGCTGTGTGTTGAGTTATTTTGAGGGGACAGTAAATTTACACTGTTATACAAGCTGTACACTCACTACTTTACATTGTAGCAAAATGTAATTTCTTCAGTGTTGTCACATGAAAAGATCGAATAAAATATTTACAAAAATGTGAGGGGTGTACTCACTTCTGTGAGATACTGTATCTACAACAGTCAGTGTGAATAACCTTACACATCCCACCTTGAGCTGCAGTGAGATAATTTAGCATTGATCTATGTTCTAAAACTACTTTTTTTAGCAAAGAGACCAAACAGCATTCATAAATGTCCATGGTCATACAAGAATGCATATGCTTTACACAAGTACTGGCACATACCCGTATATAGTTTCATCTTGTAAGTGCTATCTCTACGCAGCATTTGTGGGTCCCTTGTGTAGCACCACCACCGAAGGAGCCGCTGTTAATGTACACAGGTTCTTTCTCTAATTAGAGAAGAGCAGCCAGGCTCACAGCTGCCATCCATCCACTTCGGCTCAGTAAACACTCTAAGGGTTTCCTTTTGAAAATGTATTGCTTGTAAAACTGGAGAGGGGATCTGATAGTGATGCAAGTGTAGCGCCCCCTGGTAAGTGGGAGCTAGTGTGATTAGATTTTTGGTAGGTGAGAAAAATTTAGTCAGGTCTGACTGATGTGCAGGGCTGGGAGTGGCTCAGGGAGTATTGAGTGATTCACAGATGAGGTCACCAGGACCTCCCACTTCTCTCTAGAAACCGGTGGAAGGTTTCTGGACAGAGAGCTGGGGGGAGATGTAGTCATGTGGAGTATTCTATGGAGCCCTGAACAATCCCCAATCTGGATTGGCAGGGGGCAGGCCTCCTTAAATACTCAGGGTCAGTCCAATCTGGGAGGAGTTTGGGTGGAAGAGCTGGAGCTGAGATGTAGCTGAGGTTGCTGAGGCCTCACCTGGGAGGGAGCCCCAGTCTGACAGGGGGTAACTTTAAGGCCTGGGTTTGGATGCAACCAGGAAAAGAGGAGAGAGATTTTGGAGCAGCACAAGGGAGCAGGAGAGCAACAGACAGCGCTACTGGAGAGGCTCAGTCAGGAGTCCACGGGTGGTCGGTTAGTGGCACACACCCTGGGAAGCTGTAGAGGCATGCCGGAGTGGATTGGGGTGAGAGACAATCTGGGAAGGATGCAGAAGTCAGTAAGGGACAGTGGTGTCACGGTGGCAGTGGAGAAGGCAAACGCAGCTGGAGTGGCTGGCAGGGCCTGAAGAAGATGGGCTGGGAATAGTAGACGGCAGGCTGGCTAGCACATCAGTGTACCTACACACTAGGGTAGTGGTTCTCAACTCCGGTCCTCGGGACCCACTAGCAGGCCAGGTTTGCAGGATAACTGAAATGCATCACAGGTGATATTATTTGCGGCTCAGTGATTGCAGTATTCTAGTCTGCATCTCCCCAAGGCAATACTTAAAATCTGGCCTGTTGGTGGGTCCCGAGGACCAGAGTTGAGAACCACTGCACTAGGGGATCAACTGTTCCTACCTGTAATGGGTGGTTCTGAGGCCCTGAGCACAGCAATGCAGGCCTCACCGTGTGCTAGTCAAGCTGGAGGAATGGAGAAAGCCTAATAAATTTCCTTCTGGGCCTGGAACAAGTAATGTGCAGGAGAGAGGAACCGGAGTATAGAGAAACAAGTAATGTGCTGGAGGAAGAAGTGTAACTGGAGCAAGCAGTGTGCTGGAGGACAAGAGGAGATGTATATACGGAGCTGTATATAGTGATCCTGTGCAAGTTTGCAACCTATTCTATGGGCATCCCATAACACCCCTAATCCCCATCCAAGTTAATTTCCCTAATAAAACAAACAAAAACAAAGTACCAGCCTGTTCTGTGACTCCAGGTCCAGTATGGATGCGATTTAGGGCAGTGTGAGCAGATGAACCACAACACTCAGCCACCCCTAAGGCGGCCATTGGCTACACAGGATATCCCTAAATGAAACAGATTGCTAATGGAGGACACTTCTATTTTGATAGTAACACTAGTAATTCCCAAGGAAATGATAGTCAGCTAGGACAGTCTATATGTGCACAACTGAGGCCCATGCACCAAAAATGTAGCACAAGTCATAGAAGACTAAGGTATTCCACGCTTTACAAAGAAACTCGAGCTCAAGAGAGGAAGCTTTACAGCGTACACAGTCCATAGGCACCAAATACCATATTCCTCACGCACACATTCTTGAAGATGGCTATTCGTTAATGATGGGTACTGCTGTAATGACCACAGGCTTGGAACTGTAAATGATCCAAGTGAAGAATTGTCATCAGCACACCAAGGATTCCTCAAGAAGGGTCCAAAGCTTTATTATCATGGTCACATGGTACACAGAAGGCAACGTTTTGGAGCCACGCAGGAGTGTCACTTACCTGATGAAGGGACCCTGTGTGGCTCCGGAACATTGCCTTCTGTGTACCATGCGACCACGATAATATAACTTTGGACCCTTCTTGAGGAATCCTTGGTGTGCTGATAGCAGTTCTTCACTCAGTCCATAGGCATGACACCAAAGTCTAGCATCTAGGGTCTAGGGCAAGCAACCACTGGAGCTCACAGATCCATTCCCACACAGGGGAAAGACACTCTCCTCTGGACTCCAGACTATTTACCAAGAGTCTATCCACCAGCTGGGCACACTTCCCTAGGGATTGGATAGGCCCTACTAAATATTCAGGCTAGGTATCCTCCCATCCTAATCTCCAGAAGCTTCTCTTTGAGTCAGGGGGAGATAATCAAACCCCCAGCCTGTCTGAGTCATGAGCAGACCAAACTAAACAATACTGGCTCCAGTGACTACAGCAGAAGCCCCAAACCAAATTTACCTCACAGCCTATGTAGGAAAGCGCTACACTGGGAATTTTTTATGTAGGTTGTGGATGCTCATACACGTTGTGTGGCCCCCTTGCAGCAGTTTGTATGAGCCTTCAAACAACCCATAGGTAGAAAGTAAATAAACTAGCACACAAAATAGCCCTTTTCTTATAAAGGTATTTTTAGGTAGAGTTTTACAAACACTGTAAACATCTATAATGTCACGCACCATCCAGATAACCATTATACATAAATCTCCTATGGATAAAGCTATACAATATACACTGAGATACTGGAGGGTACAGGAATCAAAATATACGACAATAGAGGCAAACAGCATGCAGACAGAACCTGGTGTCATCTCAGATGGAAATAGATGATGACATTTTAGGGCAATACCCCTTACTCAAATCCTATTCCACCTGACAAAGCCCAGTAACACTTATATACAGTACTAAACATTACATAGTGTACATACTTACTGTAGTGTGCTTAATGTTGACTTAGATTCTATTTATTCCTTTCATACTCTATCCAAAAGTAAAAAAAAAAAAATCTTGAACTAAACATACACTGTAAAGAAGTACCCCACCCAGCAGCTCAAAAATTGAATGTCAGAAGCTACAAGTACTGTTGTTGCTGACTTAATCACCAGTCCAAAAAATCCAGTGCTGTCTTCTTCACATGGGAAGCCTTCACAGCTTTTTGTTCTTGCAGCGCCATCTTGTATTCAGGAGCCGACATTGACTTCCTGAGTAGTCACAGCCAGCCATCTGTGTTTGTCACATCCACTGGGGATGACTATACCGACTGTCCTCCAGGGAAGTGTGAGGTTTATCCCATCCTTACCGTATCTGAAGTGAAAAAAAAAAAGTTTTGCCTTTAGTTCTACTTTAACGCAGCTTCACCTTATCAAAAAATGAAGTTGAATGTTCACTTTGCCACGTCAGCTTTCCAGGTATAACTCCTGCTCTACTTTAGTAAAGCAACCTCACAGTCTCAAAGAAAGAGGATGGAGACACACAAACACAGAGGAACAGGATGTGACTATACCAAACAGAGTTGGCTATATCAGGGCCTCTAAACTATGGCCCATGGGCCACATCCAGCCCACTACAAGATTTGCAGCCTCCAGCTAGGGTCAGTGACATATCCCTAATGTGCACAGATTGAGGATTAAGATCAGTAGAGTCTGCCTTTGGCCTCTGCTTCAACCTTCTCCCCTTTGATGTAAGGATGGCGATTTCAATGTAAGGGAGACTTTGATGGAGGCCCTGATGTAGGCAGAACTCTGAGGGGGCTCTAAAGTAAGCAAGGACTCTGATGTAAGGAAGGACTCTCATGTAAGGGGGACTCTCTTAGGGGCTCTAATGTAGATGTAGCCAATGGACCCCTTAGGGAGGGCTGGTGTTGTGGTCCACCTGATCACACTGCCCTCAATCACATCCATAACGCATCCAAAGTCACTGAACAAGTAATTTTGTTTTGTTTTATTTATTAGGGGATTAAACTTGGATAGGGATTGGAAAGTTGTGGGATGCCCAACAAATATATTCCATTTAGTTTGGGACCTTCTATATACACTTCCAGTATATACACTCCTTTCTATTCCTCCAGTACATCACTTGCTTCTCAGACTCCTGTTCCTCTCTCCTGCACAATACTTGCTCTCATTGGTGAGACCTGGAATGATATTTACCAGGCCTCCATATCCTCTTGTTTGGCCTAGCTAGTACATGGTGAGACCTGCTGTAGTTGAAGCAGGGCCTCCGAACCACCCATTACTGGTAGGGACAGTTGGTCCCCGAAGTGTGGAAAAAGTACTACTGTGCTAGCCGGCTTGATGGACTACTGCAACCAGCCCATCCTTTTCCAGGCCCTGTCAGCCCTCCTGGCTGTGACAGCCTTCTCCACTGCCACAGTGACACCACAGTCCCATGCTGGCCTCTGCATCCTTCCCAGACTGTCTCTCACCCCAATCTGCTCTGGCATGCTTCTACTCCAGCTTCACAGGGTATGTGTCACTCACCGACACCTATGACTTGCAGTTCCTCTTAGAGATCTCTCCAATAGCGTACTCTCCAGCTGTCCTTTCCACTCTCCCTTTTGCCTGCCACCAAGATCTCGCTCCTCTTGGCTGCACCCCAAGCTCTACCCATCCAAGGTCACCACCCCCCCCCCCCCCGACTGAGGGCTTCCCGGGGCCACGACAACCTCTACGCTATTTCATCTCTCCTGCTTCCACCCCTAACTCCTCCCTTGATTGGGCTGACCCTAGGTATTTGAGGAGGCCTGCCCCCTGCCAATCAAGATGCCCAGAATACCCCAGATGCCTAAGATTATGATTAAGCGAATATCAATTTGTGAAATGCATTAATCTATCTGCTATACTTCTCATCATCTGTATGTCTACGGACACAAGGTTGTAGGTATCGCATATGGCTATATTTTTGCAATAAAAGAAGCTTTTTTCACCTTCAACACCTGGAGTGCGGTCTACACCTTCTTTTGATTGAATTACTACATGGTTCGCGGACCACATCTGCACCATAGAAGCAAGGTGTTTTGACATTCTCACCTGGAGTGGTTATACCTGCCTTCTGACTACATACCCCAGATGCCTACACCCACCCTTCCACCTCTCTTTCCATAAAGCTCCAAAAGCTTCCCTGGAAAGAAGTGGGAGGTCCTGGTGACATCATCTGTGAATCACCCAGTCTTTCCCTGAGCCAATGCCAGCCCAGAATTCAAAACAACCAGGTCTGCATATTTCACCTCACCTAACCAAAAATCTAAATCTAGCTCCTACCTAAGTAGAGGGCGCTACATAGGGAAGATTCAAATGGGGACCCTGATGTAAGGGAGGTCTTTGATAGGAACCCTGACTAAATTGGGGCTTTGATGTACAGGGGATTCGCATGGAGACCCTGATGTAAGGAGGATTTTGATGGAGACCCTGGTGTAAGGGAATACTCTAATGGGCATCCTGATGTATGGGGAGCCTCTGACATAGATTTTTTTTTGGCTTGTGAAAGTTTGTGACATTTACAATGCAACCCTGATATAGGAAGGACTCTGATGGGGATCCTGATGTAAGGAGGCATCTGACGGGGACCCTGATGTTAGGAAAACTCTAAAGGGGACCTTGATGTATAGGAAGACTTTCATGGGGACTCTGAGGAAAGGGGGGAGGGGTTTGATGGGGAGTCTGATGAAAGGGGGGGCTCTAATTTAAGGGGACTCTGAAAGAGCATCACAGTGGCTAAATTTTTAGTACTTCAGTACCACTAGAGTCGTCAGTTTGAATCCCAACCATAACATTACCTGTATAGAGTTTGCTTGCTCTCCCTGTGCCTGTGTGAGTTTCCTCCAGGTGCTCCAGTTTCCTTCCACACTCCATAGTCATGCTGGTATATTAATGTTTAAAAGGGCCCTAGTATGTGTATGTATAAATGTGAATTAGGTACCTGAGATTGTAAAGGGCACACGTACAATATACAGTATTGTGCAAAAGTTTTAGGCAGGTACGAAGAAATGCTGTAAAGTAAGAATGCTTTCAAAAATATATATTTTGATTTGTTTATTTTTATCAATGTACAAAATGCAAAGTGAGCGAACATAATAAAAATCTAAACTAAATCAATATTTGGTGTGACTACCCTTTGGCTTCAACCAGCATCAACTCTTACACTTGCACACTTTGTACACTTGCAAAAGTCAGGGATTTTGTAGGATGAGAGTCAGGTGTATGAGTAATCAATTACACCAATCAGGTGCTAATGATCATCAATTTCATATGTGAGTTGAAACACAATCATTAACTGAATCAGTAGCAGCTGTATAGGAGGCTTAAAACTGGGTGGAGAACAGCCAAACTCTAATACTAAGGTGAGGTTGTGGAAGACAGCTTCATGCCACAGGTCATACACTATAGCAAGAGCACAGCAACAAGACACAAGGTATATTGCAAGGTCTCTTCCAGGTAAAGATTTAAAAGCAGACTGGGATCTCAAGATGTGCTGTTCAAGGATTTTTGAAGAAGCACAAAGAAACGGGCAATGTCGAGTAACGTAGACACAGTGGTCGATCAAAGAAACAATGCAGCAGATGAAAGACACATTATTCTTACTTCCCTTTGACATCGGAAGGTGTCCAGCAGTTCCATCAGCACAGAACTGGTGGAAACCAGTGGCAGGTCCACCCATCTACTGTCTGGAGAAGCCTGGCCAAGGTTAAGCAACTCAACTATGCATGAAAACATAAGAACTGAGTTGAAGAAAATGGCAGCAGGTGCTCTGGACTGATGAATCAATATCTAAAATATTTGGCTGTAGCAGAAGGCAGTTTGTCCACCAAAGGGCTGGAGAATGGTACAATAATGAGTGCCTGCAGGCAACAGTGAAGCATGGTGGAGGTTCCTTGCAAGTTTGAGACTGCATTTCTGCAAATGGAGTTGGGGATTTGGTCAGGATCAATGGAGTCCTCAATGCTGAGAAATACAGGCAGATAGTTTTTCATCATGCCATACCCTCAGGGAGATGGGTGATTGGCCCTAAATTTATTCTGCAGCAGGACAACAACCAAAAACATACAGCCAAAGTTATGAAAGTGGTTCCAAATGTTCAGTTTTTTTACCTTAAAGCATTATATGCATTAAGGTAAAAAAAAACCTTCTGGATGCAGCTTCACCCTCCCCCTTATATTTACTGAGCCCCATCTCGATCCAGCAATGTGCATGAGAGCAGCGGCTCTTCCGGGTCTCTCTCTCCTCATTGGCTCACACAACAGTGGGAGCCATTGGCTCCTGCTGCTGTCAATCACAGGCACTGAGCCGAGGGCGGGGACCAAGCTGCGTTCATGTGTGAATAGACACACAGAGCGCGGCTCGGAAGCAAGCCGGCTCAAGTGCCCCCCTAGCAAGCAACCTGCTATTGGGGGCATTCGACAGGTGGGAGGAACATGAGACCCAATGAATAGAATTGAGGCTGCTCTGTGGAAAATTGTTGCACATAGCAGGTAAGTATAACGTTTGTTATTTAAAAAAAAAAAAATCCTTTAGAATCACTTTAAGAATTATCTTCAATGTAAAGAAGAACAAGGAGTCCTGGAAGTGATGGTTTGGCCCCCACAGAGCTCTGATCTCAACATCATGGAGTCTGTCTGGGATTACCTGAAGAGACAGAAGGATTTGAGGCAGCCAACATCCACAGAAGATCTGTGGTTAGTTCTCCAAGATGTTTGGACCAACCTACCTGCCGAGTTCCTTCAAAACCTGTATGCAAGTGTACCTAGAAGAATTGATGCTATTTTGAAGACACAGGGTGGTCATACCAAATATTGATTTAATTTTGAATTTCTTTTCTGTTCATTTACATTCCACCAGTCAGTGTCCCTGATTACCGACACACCACCAAAATTGTGATTTTTTTTTTTTATTATTTTCTCATTTTTCAAAAAATTATGACAACAAATTACAACTTCAAAAAAACTTGCCATGCCTTTTACTAAATACCTTAGACTGTCTACTTTCCAAAAAGGGGTCATTTGGGAGGTATTTCTACTGTCCTGGCATTTTAGGGCCTCAAGAAATGAGATAGTCCATCAATACATCAGGATTCATCAACTTTCAAATAAATACCATAGTTTGTAGACTCAATGACTTTCATACAGACTAACTAATATACACTGATATGGGTTATTTTCACCAAAGAAATGTAGCAGAATACATTTTGGATTACATTTATGAAGAACAATAATTTATTTGCAAAATGTGTTAACAGAAACAAAGAAAAATATGTTTTCCTTTATTTTGCAAAAAAACAAAAACCCAGTGGTAATTAAATACCACCAAAAGAAAGCTCTATTTATATGAGCAAAATGATAAAAATGTCATACGGGTACAGTGCTGCATGACCGCGCAATTGTCATTCAAAGTGCGACAGTGCTGAAAGCTGAAAATTGGCCTGGGCAGGAAGGGGGTAAAGGTGCCTTACCTTAAAATGATGACAGGGCTTTTATCGTCACCTGGTCTTCGGTCCTTTGATTGGACAAACCGCAATGACATCACTCCCACGCATGCGCGTGGAAGCCGCTGTTCAAGGCACAGGACTCTAAAGGAATGGCACGGTATGCCGTTCCTTCAGAGCGAATGCGTCAGTGTCATTACCGGCGGCTTCACAAGTAAATATCTATTAAACGTGCATGTTTAGGAGATATTTACTGTACCTATAGGTAAGCCTTATTATAGGCTTTCTCATAAGTAAAAATTAACCAAGGGAGTTTCCTCCCACTTTAATTGAAGAAAAAAAAAGGGAACATTTCTATTTCAGAAAGCATTCTTAATTTACAGCATGTTTACACCCCTGCCCAAAACAAAACTGCTGCTAAATTGTTGGTGCTCTATACTGTAAATAACTGTAATAAATAAATACCTGTAATATATAAATAAAGGAACCACGATTAAGAGAACTTTGATGGGGACTCTAATGTAAGAAAGGGGATTGATGAGAACCCTGACCTAAGAGAGAACTCTGATGGGAACCTCAGTGGGGATCTTGAGGTAAGGGGGGGGGGGCTATCATGGGGATTCTTTCAGCAAATATTTGTAAAATACATGATGTGCATGTGTCCCTCATACTGAAAACTTCCGAAACCCTGGTCTCTGTAATGCAGAGAGCTGTGTGTAGAGAGGTGGCTGCTCATGGAAAACAGGAATATAATATAGAGGGCAGAGGAAATCACTGAGCAAGGAACTGCAGAACAGGAGTGCAGAAACCATGACATGAATCTACATACAGCATGCAGAGAATGAATCCATCTACACATACAAGTATCAGGATCTTTGTATGAGGAGTGCTGACTGCCAGGACACACACAGTCATTGCTGCCAGGGTCCAGAGCTCAGGATCATTGCAGCCAGCTGCTCCATGCCTCTTGGCATCCCTTTCTCTCTCCTCCACCTTTCTCTCTCTCTCCTCCATCCCCCTCTACCCCTCTCCCCCCTCCATCCCTTTCTCTCTCCTCCACCTTTCTCTCTCTCTCCTCCATCCCTCTCTCTCCTCCACCCATTTCTCTCTCCTCCATCCCTCTCTCTCTCTCTCCCCTCCACCCCCTCTCTCTC
>BLSH010126841.1:772930-787206 GCA_018402905.1 Glandirana rugosa | reverse complement strand
TAACACGTTGTTTGTACACTTAGGACCGTTCAGATCGTTATCGAATCGTTCAGTAAAAGTTTGAACGTCGTGTTAACGAACGATAGACCCTACGTCGTAGGTATACTTGATGTCCTCTTAAGTCACCCCCACGTCGGTAGAACTTATTAATGGAGGTGAGAGGTTCCAGAGATTTGTCCTCGTAAAGATCCCAGGATTGTCTGGTCCTGTGGAGACCCTTGTATCTAATTTTCGAACTCCCCGACGACCCTATGGTACTACTGGTGAAACCTAGTAGTTCATATGGATGCTGCATCCCAGATAGCAAGCAATTGTGCTGCAAGTTTGAAAATGACTTGCTAAGCTATTGCTAGACTTGCCAGGATTCACATGTTTGTTGCACAATCACAGCAAAAGTCTGCAGTGCATGCCTCCAGATCAACTTTCTTTGCAAACATTCTGCAAGTGCAAGTTCTGGTGCAGTTATGTTGTGCAATAGTCATCCCACCACAGGGGTCACTGTGCCTGAATTATAATGCTGTAGCCTTGCAGAGCTCTTGCTGTTGACTCACCACTGCAACTTTGCTCTTGCTGGAGAATTGCCATGCAAATTGGAAAAGTGTCAACTAGAACTTTTGCTTCAAGTGCTCTGCAATTGTACAAATGTTCAGCAAGTAAACAGAATTACAATTCAACACAAATTTGTGGCAAGTTATCCTTGCTATCTAGGATGCACAATCTTGCTGACAGGTTCTCTTTAAGTATGCCATGAATGATCATGATGATTGATAGGAAACATCTGGTATGCTAAAAATGTTCTGTTTTACTAGTGTGTAGTCCAGCCATTCTCAAATATGGTTCTTCCAGAGGCTGCTAGGTTTTCCACGAGTTGTAGCTGATTAACCTCCCAATAAATGGTGGCTGCATAGACTTGGAGCCAATGCCACTTGACAGAGCCAACGGCATGACACCAGAGACCTTTTTCGTTCTATAAGGGTGGCAATTTTTCCAAATCACCACCAATGTACATTTCCCACTGACCTCCAAAGAGTTGGTTTTAGCAGGAGTGAGGTGAGACCTGAAAATTAATTTAAAGTTTCCTCTGGGGTAAAACGTTTGAGAAAGGCTGGTGTAGACCTTTGAGCAAATTGGTGCTCAGAAGGAAACTTTTCTTCTATTTGTGCTTGTCGGTTATTCTGAGCATTGGCTATCTTGCTGCAATAAATGACAGATCAGCCAGTAAAGCAACACCCATGCAAGCTTATGTTTTCACGTACAAGTATCCAATTGGTTTCAGTGGGAGTTAAAAAAAAAATCCTTAACCCCATTGGCTGCTTGAAGGCACTGCAAGTTTTCAGTATTGGCGTAAAACCTATGCTCTCTAATAAGTCATCCACATGTGACCTGCCTAATTATGATGATGACTACACAGCCCTGCTGTTTGCTGCTGGTGTTTTTTCAATAGTGTCAGTTCTGAAAAGGTCAAAAGACATCTCTAGAGCTATGTGAACTGCAGCCTGTATTCAATGCATCTCAGACAGCTTTATTGTGCTTGGATTGCTCTGGATGAATGGTTTATAAATCCTTGTCAAATGTTGGAATCTGATTGAAGCGATTATATACGTAACTGTTTTTGTTTGCATCATATGTATTGTGTGATTATTATTCTGTTGCTTTTACTGATAACGTCCTAGATTCATGATATATGAATTACTGCTTGTCAGAGATTGCTGAATTAATGCCGTACACTATGTTGATTAGCAGCTCCAGAATATTTTTTTTTTATGTGAATGGGATAAACAACACAGCAATGTAAGCGGAACTCTGCTGTTATGCTAAGGCTGACTATGTACTTCATCTTTAGCTGGGAATGTTGTTGCCCCCAAGCGTTTTCAGGCAGGGATACTGATGCTGTCATTTAAAAGGCTAAAATATGACGAGCAGGAAATCGCACAAGACATATCACACACAGTGCTTGTCTTTTTACAAATGAGCTTGCCATCAGTGTACAATGTTGCAGTGCTTGAGTATTAATAATAATGTGTGGAGTCCATCCTGTATGTTGCTCTATTGTTGCTCTATTTTATTATTTATCTCCAAGGCAATTGTCTAGTTATGCTGGAAGCATGTGTAACTATTTGTATGTTTGCTATGAAGATGTTTAGATAGATAGATTTGAATATATACACACAGTATATATATTTATTATATACATACTGTATATACTGTAAATGCTGTGTATATATATATATATATATATATATATATAAATATATATATATATATATATCAACTAACAATCCCATTTACTTAACAAGGACACATTATCTAGCTTCAAATGCAAAATCATAAAATCATATTAAAATTATTTTTTTTAATTTACTAAAGGATTGTGAGAACTGTCGTTTTATTTACCTTGAATTTAAAGTCAATCGGCAACAAGTAAAGTAAATGACAAAGAAATAATAGTGTTGCCATGTACACATTGGTTTAACTTTTTAAATTCAAGCTGCCAGGGATTGAAGGTTCTGCCTTCAGTAGTAAGTAATATTTTATTTCTACATGGATCCTGAAAGCTTAATCAGCAACTGGCTTTCTATATATATCTTTAATAGTCCAAATGCAAGGTCTCCCTGCCACAATTCCTAGCTGTGTTCTGGTCCATCGTCCCTAATAATTGTCACAGCAGGTGTAGGCTCAGGAACTCATGTCCATATATCCCACCAATAACATCCAAGAGAAAAGATAGTAGATGGTTTGACCACTTCAACTTCTACCACAAACTGATATCTCAATTGTGGTTGAGGACGAAGTATCCGACTCAAGGTTCTTGATTGTCACCTATCTACATTAAGCATATGAAGTTATGCAGTTTATTTTCAAATACTGACTATGACATACCTTTGTACCTGCAATTATTCTTGTACAGTATTTTGCTCAAAACTGTAATAAAACATTGAAAAATAAACTAATATCTCACTTTTGTGTGGATTGACCCCTTAAGTGGAACATCTGGACTTTTATTTGTTCTGTTTGAGCGCCCCATTCACACCAGTACCTGGTTTGGCTATGCTGGGCATCCTTGCCCGGAGCAGTCCCAATACACGGACAAGGAAAATAACCTTATGTCCTTTTTGTTGCCTTATGATTTTTTTGTTTGGTTTATATCAATGTGCTGCAGTGGTGTGTGCGGGAAAAAAGTAGGCTGTGACTTTTTTCACAGCAACATATTGCCTCGCACTACACTTCCTTGCAACATGCTGCTGTGAATAAATATGAATAGAATGTCATTTTGTGACATTCCAACAAAGTTGTAAAAAAAAATAAAATAAATTGTGCAGTGCTTTGTATTCAGTACATGGGCACTGTGTTCTCCAAAGCACACCCCAGGGTCAGGAGCTCACAAAGTGGTCTGGTGCAGGACACTACACACATATACACTATATTACCAAAAGCAATGGGACGCCTGCCTTTACACGCACATGAACGTTAATGGCATCCCAGTCTTAGTCCGTAGGGTTCAATATTGAGTTGGCCCACCCTTTGCCTTTGTTTGAACATTCTTCTAGAAGCGCATTTGTGAGGTTAGGCACTGATGTGGACGAGAAGGCCTGGCTCACAGTCTCTGTTCTAATTCATCCCAAAGGCATTGAGGTTGAGGTCAGGACTCTGTGCAGGCCAGTAAAGTTTCTCCACCCCAAACTCACTCATCCATGTCTTTATGGACTTTGCTTTGTGCACTGTTACGCAGTCATGTTGGAACAGGAAGGAGCCATCCCCAAACTGTTCCCACAAATTTGGGAACATGGAATTGTCCAAAATGTCTTGGTATGCTGACGCCTTAAGAGTTCCCTTCACTGGAACTAAGGGGCCAAGCCCAACCCCTGAAAAACAACCCCACACCATAATCTCCCCTCCACCAAATTATATGGACCAGTGCACAATGCAAGGCCCATAAAGACATGGATGAGCAAGTTTGGGGTGGAGGAACTTGACTGTCCTGACCTCAACCCCACAGAACACCTTTGGGATGAATTAGAGCAGAGACTGTGTGCCAAGCCTTCTCGTCCACCTCACAAATGTGCTTCTGCAAGAATGGTCAAACATTCCCATAGACACACTCCTAAACGTTGTGGACAGCAATATGGCACTGTGTCACTTTAACTGACAATTGCGCGGTTGCGACATTGTACCCAAACAAAATTGATGTCTTTTTTCCCCCCACAATTAGAGCTTTCTTGGTGGTATCTGATCACCTCTACAGTTTTTATTTTTTGCGCTATAAACCAACAAAAAGCAACAATTTTGAAAAAAAAAAAAGCATTTTTTTTTTTACTTTTTTGCTATAATACATATCACAAAAAAAAAATAAAAAAAATAATTTATTCATCAGTTTAGGCTGATATGTATTCTTCCTCATATTTTTGATAAAAAAAAAATTGCAATAGGCATATATTTATTGGGTTGCGCAAAAGTTATCGTGTCTACAAATGATGGGAATAGATTTATGGCATTTTTATTTTTTTATTTTTTTTTTACTAGTAATGGCGGTGATCAGCAACTTTTAGCGTGACTGCGACATTGCGGCGGACACATTGGACAATTTTGACACTTTTTTGCGACCAATGACATTTATACAGTGATCAGAGTTAAAAATAGCCACTGATTACTGTATAAATGTCACTGGCAGGGAAGGGGTTAAACTCTAGAGGGCGATCAAGGGGTTAACTGTGTTCCCTCAGTGTGTTCGAACTGTGTGGGGGCTGGGCTGGCAGGGGCATGACAAATCTAACTGTTCCCGATCACTGGGAACAGTAGATCAGTGTCATGCCCCCTGACAGAACGGGGATCTGCCTTGTTTACACTGGCAGATCTCTGTTCTGCCTCTGTAAAAGGTGATCGAGGTTTGCCGGGGGACATCGAGTCCGTCCGACCCGGGGGCATGCTCATGCAGTGGGTGTGAGTGCGTGCCTGTGGCGTACCATGACCATGACGGCGGTCCACGCAGGAGAGCTGACCTGCCGCTGTAAAACGACAGCGGCTGGTCGGCAAGCTGTTAAAGTTCATGTGCATGTAAAGGCAGGTGTCCCAATACTTTTGGTAATATAGTGTATATATAAAAGGGCTACAGCCCGTGTGATTTTTGTATTACATATATGTAGACAATCTTGATTTTTTTTTTTTCATGCTGATGCCGTTTAGCGGAACAGGAAATGAGCAGCTGCCAATAGGGTCTTTAGTATATCTCAACTTTCTGTACTGGGAATGCAACAAAAAGCAAGGGAAAATCACCCAACCGGGATGCAGAAAACAATAACAATGAAACAGAGGTTCTGCCCTGTCTAAAGCAAAGTTCCAGTTTGGCTTTGCTGTTTGGATTAAAAAACAGTCAATAAACTACTATTAAATAAGCCACTGTTTTTGATATGTTTACATAATTCTTTGGCTTACCATCTTAGATATTAATTTCACTACTGTAAATAATAGCATTTTTTTGTAACGCTGCCCATGTATGAATAGTTACATAGTTAGTCTGCTTGAAAAAGACACAAGTCCATCTAGTTCAACCAATAAAAGAAAAAAACAAAAATCCTAAAAAAAAAAATCATTCAATCCTATACTCACAGTTGATCCAGAGAAGGGAAAAACTCCAGCAAGGCATGATCCAATTTGCTTCAGGAGAGGAAAATATTCCTTCCTGATCTCCCGAGAGGCAATCGGATATTCCCTGGATCAACTTTATCTATAAATGTTACTATCCAGGTATGTTATGTACATTTAGGAGAGACCCAAGGCCGTTTTTTAAGCAATCTACTGAGCTGCCCACAAACAGCTCTTGAGGAAGTCTATGCCACATGTTCACAGCTCTTACTGTGAAGAAACCTTTCCGTATTTGGAGATGAAATCTCTTTTCCTCTAGACATAAATAGTCCCTCTTTATCCTCTGTGATGACCTTAAAGTGAATAACTCAACACTAAGTCCACTATATGGACCTCTTATGTATATATACATTTTGATCATATCCCCCCTTAATCTCCTCAAGAGAGATGATTCCCTCATTCCCACAAGCGAGGTGCGTGGAGGAATCCTCCCTGCTCTGTTATTGTATTCAGAAACTGGGTACTTCTCCTTCGTCAGAATATGCTGATCATTTGGATGCAGCACTGATTGAAGGAAAATTTTCCAACAAGCCGGCTCGAGAGAGAATGGGAATGGTCATATATGGATTGAAATTAGGCCGGTTCCTGTTCAACTGGCTGAATTTTGGTCCTTCTATAGCCAGCTTTAGTATTTCCATGAATGAAAATCAAACTTGTTATTGTAAGCTCCTTAAGTTTAACGTGTGGTGTATACCAGGAATTGATAGTTTTACAATGTAGGTTGTTTAAGGGCCATTTCACACCACACGCAGTCCAGTATGTTTTTATTCTGCATCAAAAGTAGGAAAGTAGGTTAAATGGTTTCCAATGGCATAGTTCACACCAGTGCAGTCAGTCCCAGTCAGTTCCAGCTCCAGAAAAAAAAGTAGAACATGCTGCATTTTTCATGCACTGAACTGTACTGGAAAGCAGTAAAATGCATCAAAAACGCACCGGAACGCACCTACATGCACCAAAAACGCACTGAAATGCACCTACATGCACCAAAAACGCACTGGAATGCACATGTCCTAAGAAAAAAAGGGGGAAAACTGCACTGGACTGCATCAAAAACGCACCGGAACGGACCGGAAAAGCGTCAAAAACGCGCATGCAGAAAAGCATCCGGAACGCATCCGGACTGCGTTTCTATGGTGTGAATTGGCCCTAAAAGCATCCAGTCATATACTGGACACGTACCTGTATATCCATCTCAGCCTACAATGGACATCTGCTGTTTGTTTTTGAAATCTTAATAGTGCTCGTTTTTCAGCCACCTAGAAGTGGATCTCTTGCGGGGTGTCCCGGGTGCTGAAGCTATGACCAGCCGCCTATCATAATGATGCTGTATCATCCAGGGCAGACTGGGTAGAGTGCATTTGTCCCCCAGGAAGGTGCCCACATAGTGGCTGCTGCAGCCTGCTTCAGCCCCAAAGTCTGTCAGCTGCTATGGTTGTGCCCCACACACAGAAGGCAGCATCCCATACTGAAGTGCCAGATGCCAGAGGACCCCCTTCCATATTCAGGAAGTGACCTTCTAAACCTTGTGGCACTTTTAGCTTTTCAGGCAGTGAGAAAAACCTGCCTGCAAAAGAAAGTGGAGCAATGCCCTGGAGGTAAGCCAAGTCCTTCATATACGCACTCAGAATGTGAGCCTAGCTAAGAAAACATGGTGTAGAGTCCAATATTAAAATATATCATGAAACTGTATTTACCAATAAGGGCTTTATGTTTTCTATACCACACCACATTATTTATTTATTTCAGGTACTTATATAGCGCTGTCAATTTACGCAGCTCTTTACATATATATTGTACAATCACATCAGTCCCTACCCTCGAGCTTACAATCTAAGGTCCCTAACTCACATTCATACATATACTAGGGTCAATTTAGACAGGATCTAATTTACCTACAGCATGTCTTTGGAGGGTGGGAGGAAACCGGAGTACCCGGAGGAAACCCACACAGGCACAGGGAGAACATGCAAACTCCAGGCAGGTAGTATCGTAGTCGGGATTCAGACCAGCGACCATTTTGCTGCCAGGCGAAAGTGCTATCCACTACACCACTGTGCCGCCATTATTCTGTACTCTGCAATGTACATTCCCTATTTCACATCACCTGATTCTGTAAGCTGTGCTTTACATACCTATTCCACTGTATATTATTGTGTATGTTGTGCTGCACATTCTCTATTCCACACCGTCTTTTTCTGTATTGCATTGTATGATCTCTGTTCCACATTGCGTCTTCTGTACTCTGCACTAGAAATTCCCAATTCTACATTACCTCATTCTGTACCCTGTACTTTATGTTCCCTATTCTGCGCTACCTGATTCTGTACTCTGTGATATACGTTCCCTATTCCACATCCCCTCATTCTGTATACTATGCTATGTATTTCTTATTCCACAACATCAATGACCAATGCTGAGCAGAACCTAAAACAGCATTTTCTTGTAGAAAGGAAAGTATTACATTTCTTCTATTGATCCTTATTTATCCATCCCAGCACTTTTGGCAATTTACAGTGGCTTATTTACAAACCTGTCATCCATTTGAAACTTTTAAATATAAAATTGATGTCTATTTTGGAGGAAAAGGCCAGATAAATGTACAAGATGCATAGAGGACCTCTGCTATAATAAAAGATTAACAAAACTGAATTTAATACCCCCATCCTCCAGGGGAGAGCAACTAAAGTAAATCTATCATTAGAAAAATATGGGGGCTGCCATGGATGATTTCTCCTTTGCAAATCCTAGTTCCCTGCCTACTTCAGCATCAGCACATTTTGAGTCACTGACCCTGAACAAATACAGAGAAAGGAAATCTGAGCTTACGTACAGAATACTTATCCAAGTTCTGTGTCTCAAAAGTATTGAACCAATTCAAGCCAAGCCACTAGCTTTTTGAAAAGAAGGTCACCAATGGTCACTCATCTCTATGGGGCTAAGGTCTGAGCTCTGACTACATATTTTTTTAAATGACAGAGCCATTTTAAGGAAGGATGTTGATTACCATATGCAGTATATATATATATATATATGTGTGTGTGTGTGTATACATATATATAGTCTCAGTCCATGTATTTCAATAAAGGCCCTTCAAATCTATGCAACTTAAAGTCGCAGCAACATTAAAAAGGTTCCTGCACTACATTGATGTGACTTTCATGTGACTGGGCACTCAAGGAGCATGTAAACTTTCAAACGTTGCACGAAAGTCGCACCTTAATGTTATCGATGCGACATTTGTGCAGCAGTCAAAGACAAAGCCGCATCCAAGTCACACTCATCCAAAGTCGCATCAAAGTTGCAAAAAAATCACAATGTAAAGTCGCAATGGAGATCGCACGTCTTTGGAGTGGCACACGTGTCAAGGAAGCCTACTGGAAATATTTGGATTGTGTTTTTGAATTAGGAAGATATGTTTTCTCTCTTGGGGCAAATTGAATCAGTTGCATTCTAAGAGAATTAAACTTTTTTTTTTTCTTAACTGGATGCCACTATAAATGGGTAACAATGTTACCTGCTATTATTTTATCTGTATAGTAAAAACTTGACTTCAGGGCTAGCTCCTGCTCCCGCCATTCCCATATCAATGAAAGAGCCTTTATTGGCCACTAGAAAACGTCACTTGACAGGTAGTTTGTAAGGGGGTAGGCGGATGGCACTTCCTCCATGTTTCCTGCCTCGTTGGGCACCAAATGTGGGTCACATGGAAGGCCTAAGTCGGGCACCTTGAACAGGGTCACTTGCCTTGCACATGGGGCACCTTTATTTGTGCTCTGCACTGTGTACACTTGAGCAAGAAACTCTCCTCCAGTTAACTTTCTCATCTTCATGTCAATGTATACTGTGCTGTCTCTGTTGCACTTTGAAGGGACAAGCCTATGCCCTCTGCACCTGTCTGGCATATCTCCTTACCTCACTACTAGTAATGGAATGGGGTCCCGCCGAGCGCATAGTGCATGTTCTGCATTACCTCTTTCTTTTCCATACCTGTGCACAGGCTGAGAACCTCTGTGGCGCTGATCTGCTCCCATTGCTAAGGGAGACAGACTGCTCACAGAAAGAATGTGGACAACAACTCCCTCACTACAAGAGGCTGCCCTACCTGTCATAGGCACATGCTTTATGACAGGCTGCTTAGTAAACCTCCATTACCCCAAGTACCTCTTGCATTACTTTGCACCATTATTCCTGCAGTGCAGTCTTCATACCCCAATATGCTTTCTGACCCAGGCTGGAAACTACATGTTACATAGTTACATAGTCGGTAGGGTTAAAAAAAGACTCTGTCCATCCAGTTCAACCTGTGAACATGTGTGCGCTGGTTACTTGCATTACACCTCTTTAATAACTTCAGACCAGGCAAGGGCTACGTTTCAAAAGCTTTACTGAAAAACTTGGTAATTCCAGATAACAACAGTAACAGTATTTCCCCATCTTTACTAATGCCTAACTCAGGCTTGTGGCTGCCCCAACATGCCTGCATATGATGAGGGTCCATTCATGGAAGATTCCATAGTGGCAGATCTCCATAACTAGTGCCTTTAAGGACTAAAGCTCCCAGTAATTCCCCTACATCAAGGGCAGACAACCTGTGGCCCTCCAGTTGTTGTGGAACTACATTTCCCATGAGGCATTGCAAGGCTGGCAGTTACAATTACTCCCAGAGGCTTGATGGGACTTGTAGTTCTGCAACAGCTGGAGGGCCGCAGGTTGCCTACCCCTTCTACATGGTGGATGTGACAGCAGGCAGGCTTGCTCTCTGAGGTGGAACTGCTCCTCCCCCTCTCTTCTCTTTAGGCAGCTGGAGATTACATGCTGTGGCTTGTCTGTGTTTTCTTTCTAATATGGCAGACTGTCTGCCTGGGCAGAGCCCTCCCCCCTTTTATTATCAGCACAGGGAGAGAGGCAGAGCTCAGCAGAAAGTGCAGGAAATCAGGTTAACTGTTTCCCTCCAAGCTGGGGCAGCTGCTATCTCACTAACCAGCATGTCAACCTGCTTACAAGTTGGGCAGAGCGTAGTCTCGCAATCAGGAAAGTCAAACCCTGGGTAAAAGAGAAACACATTTTCATAAGGATGCAAAAGACAAGATTTTTGTTTTTAAAAGTTTAAAATCACACAGCAGGTTTACCAAAGTCAACATCTATGCATCAGTCTATTTAAGGTCCCAATAGTAATCAAGCTTTTGGTGGCTTAGTATTTAAAGTTTGCATTTATTGCTCTGTGATTGCTTGCTGCTTCTCTTTCAAATAATGAATATCAGTTACTTTTTTTTTTTTAATAAAAGCAATCCATTTGTTTTTTTTTGCGTAGTATTGTTGTGCATACCATCCACTATTAAGTATACTTGTAACAAAAGGTCACCTGAAGTGTCCTTTTGTAGTTTCATACAGGCGATGGACTGTTCTCCAGCACACAGTTCTTAGAAAGAAGTGACTCATTCTGCTTTTTGCTAGTTTTATGTGAAAAGTGAGTGAAAGCATTTGTATTGTTGAATCAGAATAGGCTGAGAACTCATTAGATAATTATATGGAACATGTTTGAAAGAAAATCTGAAAAACAAAGATATACATTGTAAACCTGGATGCTAAAGGCAGCTTTTCTATTTCTGAATATGATTTTAAATGGCATATTGGCATTGGCAATATTATTGGGAGCCTTAGGCCCCATTCACACCTGAGTGTTTTGTAGCTTGAAACCTGAGGGAAAAAAAGCAATGATTCTCTATGGAGATGGTTCACATCTCCACTCATGCCTGAAGCTTGAAAAAGTTCTGGAGGTATTTTTGTAGCTTGATTTGGGCGTTTTTCTACTTTTTACATTGGTGACCTGTACAAAATCCCGGTAAAAATCGCAGCAAAATCACGTCAAAAATCGCAGTAAAATTTTTTTTATTTCTGCATGAAAACGTTACGCCCAGGTGTGAATGCAGCCTTAGAAGTACATCATGGATGCTTTTATACGTACTGATTTGAAGTGAAGTCTGTTGTAAGTGTTGTAAATGCAATATATTTATTAAATAAACTTTTAAGGTACTGCATTATAAATTGTGTTTTGTCTGTTCCCGAGTTCCATGGGTGAGGTGTGACGGAGGAGAGTGACAGCAGGTTGTGGGGAGACCCAATATCCCTGTGCCCAGTGCCCACTTATAATCTGGTGGTCATACCTAGCTGGTAAGCAGTTTGTTCAACTACACACTGGGTGTGAAGTGGGACTCTTTCACTCTCTCTGGTTATAGGGATTCCACCTTCTCTTCACTTTATTGTATATTCTATCACACAGAGCACGGATGAGGAGCCTTTTATTGTTTGCTATATGGACTTGATATATGGACTTTTTCATGACGGTAGTTCCTTAGATGCTCCAATATATGAATTATGCTTTTATTATATGAATGTTGTTCTTTATGCGGTTTATTAAATATTCCTTTGGATTGTGATCATACACATCAATTTTTTTTATGTTTTAGTGCTACACTTTTGGTTTATTACAATTATTGTGAAGTCTGTATCTTGGCTTTTTTAGTGCTGGCTGCTATTTTAATAATAATAATTGTATAAATAAGCCAGGACATTTGTTGCTTACATGCTTGTCAAAAAATAATGTATTATGAAATAATAATGTTTTATGTAAGTGCCAAACCAAAAAGATGTAACCTCGTCTGCTGAAGTCATACTATCAAATAGAAAGCTAAAAGTGTGCTATTAAACTTACGGATGATACAATATTACCATGTAAATTCAGCAGAAGGCATTATAAGGTGACTCTACATATGGCCCCTGAAGGTTGAAGTGCTATCTTGTTGAACGCAAGTCTATTTCATACAAATGCTTGCTTTAGAAAGTCAGTACTTCCATAGTATTTCAGGAGCAGTGATCACACTATGCAAAGACAGGAATGATCAACGAAAGGTATATCAAGTCATCTTAAAGGGGTAGTAAAGCCTGTTTTTCTTTTTTTTTTTAATTTAACCATTTGAACCTCGGGCCAATTCTTACAATACCCATACATATGCAAAAATCAGCATTTTCTCTCACATATATACGCCAAGATCTGGGACCCTTGGTTGAAATTTACTCAATCCCAATCCCACCGAGTTGTTGTATAGAACACCTCGTCCTTTGCCTAACCGTGGAAGATGCAACAACATTATAGCTATTTTACTGCCCTGACTCTGCACTTGTATATCTTCTTTTCCTTATATACCCCCCTTTTCCAACCCCTCCCTCCTCCCTCTCACCCTGCCTTTTTTTTTCTCTTCCCCTCCCCCCCTCCACCCTCTCCCTCCCCCTTTAAACCTATTAGGCTCTATTGGGTCCTTGAGGACAGAGACTGGGAACGAGTTACTGGACGTGAGCCACCTCTCCCTCCCGAGTTCTCCGATCCTAAGGGAACCCGTTTTCCTACTGGCTACTAACCCTCCTACATAGTCCTTGGAAACACCCATCCAACCCACTCCAAGAAAATAGAGGCCAGACTTATGATATACTGTTGACCTAGATCATGGATCTAATACAAAAAGTACATTTCTATGAAGATGCCCGGGTTGCCCATATCCTGAGGAAGACTAACTAGTCTAGCCATACATGTAACCTTTTATTGAGCCATTGATCCCCTTTACTTTCTGGATGCTCGACTCTCTTGCATTATTCTAGTTATGCCCCAAACCCACACGCACCTACTATCAAATACACCATGGCTTTAACTGCTAGGAATTGTACTTTTATTGTACCGCTATTGTAATCACCCTATGGCTATGATGATATGTTAGGTTCTAGGCCTTATACTTGAGTACTGTGTTCCCTGTTGTACTTGGTAATCTGTATCTTTGAGATTTTTTCAATAAAAACCTTTTGAAACAAACAAAAAAAAATCAGCATTTTCTTTTGCTAGAAAATCACTTAGAACCCCCAAACATTGTATATTTCTTGAAAGCAGAGACCCCGAAGATTAAAATGGTGGTTGTTGCAATTTTTTATTTCACACAATAGTTTTGCAGGCATTTTTCAAAAGCAATTTTTTAGGAAAAAATACACTTTCATTCATTTTAGTGAACACAGTAATATACCCAATTTTTTGGTAAAGTATAAAAGATAATGTTACGCTGAGTAAATATATATCTAACATGTCACGCTTTAAAATTGCACACGCCCATGGCGACAAACTATGATATCTAAAAATCTTTATAGCTCATGCTTTAACCACTTCAGCCCCGGAAGGATTTCCAGCTTTAGGACCGGAGCCCTTTTTGCGATTCGGCACTGCGTCGCTTTAACTGAAAATTGCGCGGTCGTGCGACGTTGTACCCAAAAGAAATTTGCGTCCTTTTTTCCCCACAAATAGAGCTTTCTTTTGGTGGTATTTGATCCCCTCTGCGTCATTTCTGATCGCCGCTATAAACAAAAGAAGAGCGACAATTTTGCAAAAAAACCCACATTTCTTACTTTTTGCTAGAATACAAATCCAAAAAAAAATATATAAAAAAACATTTTTTTTCACCGTTTTTGGCCGATTTATATTCTTCCTTATATTTGCGATAAAAAAAAATCGCAATCGGCGTTTATTGATTGGTTTGCGCAAAAGTGGTCGCGTTTACGGATGATGAGAATTCATTTTTGGGGTTTTTTTTTTTTTTTTT
>BLSH010126841.1:713365-748857 GCA_018402905.1 Glandirana rugosa | reverse complement strand
GTCATATTGAGTAAATATATATCTATATATAAAAAAAAACATTAAATATGTATACAGTATCTATATAAATCAGTCATTTCTGCACCATTTCCTTGCATAGGTTTTAGCTGCTGTTCTTTCTATAAGGGAACCCACCATGAGCATGCATCCGCTGCTGGCCCACGTGTATGCACATTATGTTTGAAGCGGCTGGGGAAGATAAGCAACACTGAGATATAACAAAAACTATCGAAAAAGAAAAGTACTAAAAGGATTGGGTACTGCGCTTAGGATAATCTATGGTGCTCAGTTATATCCAAAACTAGGCTTGCTGCCTCCCAATAGATTACTCCCACAGGGGGAATATAAGAGTGATAAATGAGTTATACTGGGTCTGGCGCTGCCTGGTCAACTACACTCTGCAAGTAGTGTCTGGAGGGGTAATACTAATGAATGCCCATAGGGATTGTGATAAATTCCATAGATCAAATATATAAAAATGATGCTAACATTTAATGTAGATAGTGTGTACAAGGAGTATGCGGACACCCCCTAATGGTGAAAAGTGATACCTTACTCCTGAAGTGTAAAATAAGTTGTGTGTCTTCGTGACTAGTGCAGTATCACAGTTATCTATCTTATAGATCCAATGGATGACCCAGAATGATATAATGATAAAAGTGCAATTAAAAACAAGGTAAGAAAAGTGTAATGTACACAACCTATGTAAATCAAACACTCCCACTAGGACGGGATATGCTGATTGCTAATAATCAGAATAAATGTGCAACTCTTGCAATAAAGGATAACACAAATATATAGATGCAGAAAAGGTGCTAATATATAGGGTTAATAAATATGTTAATAAATAGTCTGGTCAGTTCGAAAGTGTTCATTCTTCCAAAGTGCACAGTGTAGTTATTTAACAGTATTACTACAGTTAACCTATAGTATCTATATGTAGTAGATCCCAAAGTGCACAGTGCTAATAAAGTGTGGTGACTAGTGGTAACGGGTGATCAATCTTGCTACTGGCTGTACAACAATCTTCCAGTGCTCTTGGTGCAGGTCACGCGTGCTCCCCTGGGGATACCCCACTTACCAGACGGTGCCACCCCTGCAGGGGTAAAGCACAAAGACACCTGTCAGGTAACGATAGGGGTCCCTTTGACTTCTGGTAGCGGTGGTTCCGGTGTCCTCAGTGCAGGTAGGTAATGGCCAAAATACGGGAGGAAAAGAAAAAACTCCATAGCGTAATCCTTTTTTTTAAAAATCCATGCTCTTTATCCATCCAAAAAACAGCTTGGTTAAAAACTATTGAGCAAATAAAACCTCTAAATCCTAGGTCACTTTCTCGGTGTGGTGCTGGGGACGAACTGCTCACTGTTTGAAAAAGCCCCGCTTGCTTCCCATGCAAATCGGCATAGCTGTACAGTGGTCCCTGCACAGGAGATAGCAGGCGCATGCGTGCAGAGCGGAACGTGCCCGTGGGTCAGGCGGACTCGATGTCTGCTGGAGACCTGCAATCGCGTTCTACAGAGACAGAATGGGGATCTGAAAATGTAAACAATGCACATCCCCGTTCTGTCACTGGACATCTGTTCGGGATCAGGAATAGTTAGATCTGTCATGTCCTTGCCAGCCCACCCCCACACAGTTAGAACACGCTGAGGGAACACAGTTAACCCCTTGAGCACCCCCTAGAGTTTAACCCCATTCCTTGCCAGTGACATTTATACAGTTATCAGTGGCTATTTTTAGCTCTGATCACTGTATAAATGTCAGTGGTCCCAAAAAAGTGTGCAATCTGTCCGCCGCAATATTGCAGTCCCACTAAAAATCGCAGATCACCACCATTACTAGTAAAAAAATTAAATAAATAAAAATGCCATAAATCTATTCCCATAGTTTGTAGACGCGATAACTTTTGCGCAACCCAATCAATATACGCCTATTGCGATTATTTTTATCAAAAATATGTAGAAAAATATATATCAGCCTAAACTGATGAATACTTTTTTTTATATTTTTTTGGATATGTATTATACCAAAAAGTAAAAAAAAATGTATTTTTTTCAAAATTGTCGCTCTTTGTTTATAGCACAAAAAAATAAAAACCACAGAGGTGATCAAATCCCAGCAAAAAAAAGCTCTATTTGTGGGAAAAAAAGGACGTCAATTTTGTTTGGGTACAGCGTCGCACACTCGCCCAATTGTCGGTTAAAGCGAAGCAGTGCCGTATCGCATAAAATTTGCCTGGTTAATAACCACTTCTGCCCCAGAAGGATTTCCCATGTTAGGACCAGAGCACTTTTTGCAATTCGGCACTGCGTCACTTTAACTGACAATTGCGTGGTGGTGCGACGTTGTACCCAAACAAAACTTGTGTCCTTATTTTCCCAAAAATAGAGCTTTCTTTTGGTGGTATTTGATCACCTCTGCGTCATTTCTGATCACCGCTATAAACAAAAAAAGCGACAATTTTGCAAAAGAAAACAATATTTCTTACTTTTTGCTAAAATACAAATCCAAACAAAAAACAAATGTATTCATTGGTTTTGGCTGATTTATATTCTTCCTCATATTTTTGGTAAAAAAAATCACAATCAGCGTTTATTGATTGGTTTGCACAAAAGTTGCCGCGTTTACAAACCATGAGTATTAATTTCTGGCGTTTTTATTATTTTTTTTTTTAACTAGTAATGGCGGCAATCTGCGATTTTTATCGGGACTGTGATATCGCAATGGACATGTCGGATATTTTTTACACTTTTTTGGGACCAATGACATTTATATAGCAATCAGAAATTTAAATATCCACTGATTACTGTATAAATGTCATTGGCAGTGAAAGGGTTAACCTGGGGGGCGATCAAGGAGTTAACTGTGTTCCTTGGGTGTGTTCTAACTGCGAGGGGACCGAGCTGTCAGGGGCACCAGAGACCGAGTACAGGGATCAGTAGATCTCTGACATGCCACCTGTAAGAGCGGGGAACTGCCATGTTTAAAATGGGGGGGTCCCCGGTTTTCTTCTCTGTCAAGCAATCGCAGCTCGCTGACGGAGATCAAGTCTGCCCGAGCCACGGCCAGAACTCTGCAGAGTGCAGCGGGCACGAGAGCGTACTGCTTCCACCCGCTACAGCGCACGCGCGAGTTGCCGTTTATAGACGACGATTCCCGCTACAGAGCCACACTGCAGCAGTAAATGTATGGGTTAAGGGGGCAAATCCTTCCGGGGCTGAAGTGGTTAAGCAATTTCTCATGGGGCAATAATTATACTTTGCTATTCAGCTATCACTAAAGCAGTGCTAATAGTAGTAGTCTGACATAAAGGTATGCTTTACTGAAAAATGCATCCATTTTTTAAAACAGTGCATAAAATACCAAACAAAAGCTTCTCTTTGGTAATTATGGTTTAGAAAGAAGGTAAAGGTTGGCTAATGTCATCTTTGAATCCTGGTATCAGAATATTGGATCGAAGAAAGTCATTGAAGCATAAATCAAGGACTGTAAAGGACATTGGAGTCAATACCTTAAATGACTTAATGATAGGGAGGCAATATTTCAGAGTGGTTGAGTAGCCATCAAGGTGCTCTTTAGTACAGTAAATGCACACTGTATTATTGGCAGCATAAAGAGAGAGGTGGTAATGTCATTTTATAGATCATTTGTGAGATCTTAAATTAGTTCAGAGCGCATTTCTTGAGGCTACATCTGCAAAAAAGTCAGACATAAAATACAGAGAAATGAAAAGAAACGTTATTAAGATAATCACGCTCTGAACAATGCTGCTCTGAAAGAACAATACGTAGATCCTGAAACAGTGACTACAGCTAGAACATTTTAAAATGACTCAAATGGTTTAAATGCGTTTATAAATTCTGCAATTATTAATGTGGCACAACAGCCATTTGCATTTACAGATTACTTGTCTGGATTGCCAAGGGACAACGAGGTGTGTGTGCTCTTCAGAAAGCATTATAAATATGATAAATAGAGGACAAAGTGAAGAGCTTGTAGGGTGTTACTCATCTCCTGATATATAAATTTACACTAATAACCAATTTATAAAAAATATTTCCAAAATGTATTAGGCACAGCGCCAGAACACAATAAGGCTCCATGCACAATGGACGTTAAAAAAAGATCTAAAAACGTCAGTAGCTTTGTAGTGAGCCTTTCAGCTTTTATCAATGTTAATGCACTAGCGTTTTGGAGCGGTTTTGAGCGTCAGCTTTTTTTTTTTTTTTCTCAATGGATCCAAAAGGACCAAAAACGCTGGTGAGCAACATTTTTGAGCATTTATGTGCTTTTATCAGTGTTTTAAGGCCTCATCTACACAGGCATTTTGAAAAAAACGAGCTGTAACGTCAGGTCTGACGTCAGGGAAAAAAATCGGCATTAAAAACGCGA
Organism: Glandirana rugosa; assembly: GCA_018402905.1. Taxonomy (NCBI): domain Eukaryota; kingdom Metazoa; phylum Chordata; class Amphibia; order Anura; family Ranidae; genus Glandirana; species Glandirana rugosa. The sequence goes on along the minus strand of BLSH010126841.1, from coordinate 744,465 downwards.
CTTCATCTGCGTTTTGCATTGGCGTTAATGCGCGTTATTGAACGTTAGCGCTAAGTCACATTTTTAAAAAGACATCCCTCTGCTATTTTTGGACATTTTAAAACATAAAACGCCGGGGCTAAAAATGCCAGCTAACGCTGCTACGGTGATAATGAGCGGTATTGGGCATTCAGCGACAAAAATGCCATAACGCTGCAGCTTCGGAATGTGCGGGTCCTGCGTTAGATTTACAGCTTAAGAACGCCAACGCCATCTACAGCTCAATAACGTCAATGTGTATATGAGGCCATAGAATAACATGGAGTGGCGTTCTTAAGCTGTAAAAACAGCTCAAAAACACAGCATTAATAACGCTCGTGTATATGAGGCCTTAAGCGTCCAGCATTTTTTGTGGTCAGAAGAACGACACTTGAACGCCAATTCAGGGTGTTCAGATAACAACCCATAAATGCCACTGCTGTTAAACGACAATAAACGTCCATGTGTGCATGGACACAGGATAACATAAAGGGGCGTTTATGGGTTGTTAAAAAAAACACCCAAACGACCATAAACGGTTGTTTATCAGCTTCAGTGTGCATGGAACCTAAACATACATAAAAACACAGGGCTACAAAAGCGGTCCATTAATAGATAAAAACAATTCATTTAGAAAAGGTTGGTGTCAAAGAATATTTTGCCAACATTCTAATATTTGCTTCTTCAAAGCTATAATCCTTCTCACAACACCTATATATAATAAATAGATGTAAGAAAAAAGATAAGAAAACACAACACATGAAAAAGAATGGTGCATAAATACAGTGCTGCACGTATACATATTATATTACTCCTATGGTACTCCTTTTTCTTTTTTAAGTGGTTACCCCTTTGGCTCGTTGGTATAATTGACTGAGATATCCTCTCCTGGTACTAAAGCCTCGTACATACGGTTCGACGGTCGTACGAGGCTTTAGTACATTGGCTGTTGTATCTAGCATACTGACTGCACTACACGATCGAACGACCAAAGAAAGGACGTGTAATTGGCATCCGGCCGTTCCTGACTACTGAGCATGCGTGTTTTGTACAATACAACTTGTTGTACCAACTTCTCTGTACACACGATACAACGGTCGTATAACCACTTGGTACTACCAGGTTTTCTAGTTTGCTCATACAACTCCCGTTGTACGACCGTCATACCTCGGCTGTTCTAATCGCACGTACTAATGATCGATTTCTCATACAACGGTCATTTGTACGACCTGTTGTATACGTTCGTCGTCCCGTGCGTACGAGGCTTTACACACCAGACAAAGTCTAGACTTTCCTGACTATCGTGGGGTAAGTGTTTATTGTGGGTTTTTCTTTCATACTAGGAGGACAGGTCTATGAGTAGCTTTTCTATATATGTGTACCACTGTATTTATGCACCATTCTTGGTCATGTGTTGTGTTTAGGATTAGGATTATATATAGCTTTAAATAAGCGAATATTAGGTTGGGTTCACACCATTGTGAATTGAATGCCGGTTCCCAGCACCCAATTTGCAATAGCAGGAGATTTTGACCGTCTCTCTATGGAGCCGGTTCACATATCTCCGCAGCAGGTCCGGTACGTTTTTCACGAAAACGCTGTGCGACATTTGGTCCGTTTCAGGTCCGAATTCAGCACAAAATTCAGACTGAAATTGGACCTGAAATGGTGAACCAGGATGCACTGTACCCCTGCTGTGAGCCGTTCATATGTGAACCCAGCCTAAGAAATCACGAAGCATGTTGGCAAAATATTCTTCGACACCAACCTTTTCTAAATGAATTGTTTTCATCTATTTATGGACCACTTTTTTAGTCCTGTGTTTGTATGTATGTTTATTGTGTTCTGGCGCTATGCCTAATACATTTTGGAAATATATTTTATGAATTGGTTATTAGTGTAAATTGATATACCCAGAGGTGACCAGTAACACCCTACAACAGTGGTTCTCAACTCCTGTCCTCGGGACCCACTAACAGGCCAGGTTTGCAGGATAACTGAAATACATCACAGGCGATATCATTTGCAGCTTAGTGATTGTAGTATTCTAGTCTGCTTTTCCCCAGGTAATACTTAAAATCTGGCCTGTTAGTGGGTCCTGAGGACCGGAGTTGAGAACCACTGCCCTACAAGTTCTTCACTATATTGACTAAGGGTTGGCACTCCGTGGCTGCATACTTAATGGGATGCTGAGAGCCTAATATTTTGTATACAGCTTTTTCTTCTTCTCAAAAATATACATTATAAATATGATATGGCTTATTATTTTTTTAATGGAATTTGTCATTGATCAGAACTGCCCAATTGCAAAGGGTGAAAAGCAGCATGAACAATTAATGCAGATAATAAAGACACAAATTAAAGTGGTTTTAAAGGCAAAGCATTTATTTACCTTAATGTATCAACCCAGCCCTGTGTCCATCTGCAGCGGCTCTCTGCTCTCTCACCCCTCTCACAGACAGATGTAGAAGCCATTGGCTCCTGCTGCTGCCAATCAAATTCAATGAGCAGAAAGCAGGACGTGGGACTGAGCCTCGCTGTGTGTGTCAATAGCCTGGCTTTGGAGGAAGCCCGCAGGTGCGCCACCATAAGGAACGGCTTCCTATGTTGGTGCACTGAGAAGAGGAGAACCAGAGCACCAGCGGGGGACCCCAGAAGAGAAGGATGGGGCTGCTTTATAATCACTTCAATATGGCTCTGTAATTTAAAAAAAACATCCTTAAATGTATTGTTATTGCCTGAATTTGACTTGGTATCAGACTCCTACAGTCTACTATATAGCAGCAGAGCTTAAAGAGGGTGGGAAGTAGTAGCACAAGGAGCCAATCGGGTGTGCTGCAGTGCAAAGAGCATACTCACAGTAGGAAAGAGCAGAGTGACAGAAAGGTGAGCTTATTAGACATGTGCAGAAAAAATGTTTTGTTTTCGTTCCGATTCGTAATTTATTATTTTCATTTTGTTTATTTGAATTTAAATCACATTTTTCAAATTCCATTCGAATTCGAATTAAATTGCATTCAAATTCCATTTAAATTACATTCAAATCAAATTCCATTCTAAATCAAATTTATGTTATTCGAAATTTGAATTTTGATAAGATGGTTATATTCCATTCTAGGTATTCTATTGTTTTTTTTCTGTTCTATTGTTTTATTTTCTGTTCTGTTTTTCTTTCTTTTCTACTATATTCCATTCTTTTCTATTTTATTTAAATTTATTCTATTTGAAATTCGAATTTCGGAAAACAGTTATATTGTTATATTATTTTTATTTTTATTCTATTGTTTTCTATTGTTTATTCTATTCTATTATTTTATTTTCTATTCTATTATTTTCTATGTTATTCTATTCTATTCAAAATTAGAATTTCAGAAGATGGTTATATTCTTTCTATTCTATTATATTACATTCCTTTATTTTCTATTCTTTTTTGTTCTGTTTTATTCTATCCTTTTATTTTATTTTCTGTCCTTTTTTTAATTTCTATTATTTTATATTCTTTTATTTTCTATTCCGTTCTGTTTTACTCTATTATATTATATTCCTTCATTTTCTATTCTATTCTATGATATTCTTTTCTATTCTATTCCATTATTTTCTGCTCTATTTTATCCTCTTTGGGAATTCAAATCCGATTTGAAAACTATTCTAATTCGATTCCAAAACTATTCAAGTTCAAATTTCTTACAAAATTTTGATTCATTATTTCAGATTCATTTAAATTCATTACTGATGTGATTCGAAAATTTGGATACATCCAAATCTCCGAATAACAAAAAATTTGTGTTAAAATTTGTTTCAATTTCTGAACTAAACAAACCGCCCATGTCTAGAGCTTATCAGTCTGCTGCTTGTTCTTTTATTGTCAGGTCACAGGCTGGGGGATGGATATGACCTGCAATCCTGGCCTTTCCCTTGCCAGGCAGGGTTGACCTAGGTGAAAGAGCTGTATAAATATCAAGCCTGGATGGCCAGAAATACAGATCCATCTTTAGGTTAAAAAACACCCTTACATGTATTTCTTCTGTTTTAGCTGTTGAAATTCAGCTTTAACATTCCGGGCTGTCATCTGGTACATGGCTTGGTCAATTTTTGGCATTAGTATTATTATGTTCTGCATCACATTTTAGCTGCTTGTCAGCCTTCCACCTGAGCATATGTATAATATTTCTAAGCCCTATATATACAAGCAGAGTTTGGAAATGTTAGTCCCAAGAACATCAGTTCCAGCGAGCATCCCAAAGCTTTTAACAAGATTGAAGCTGCTTTCTTGAAACCCATAGTATGACTATTTAGCTTCAGTCTGGGCTGAGCTGAGCTGGCTGAAACTTAAAGTAAAGCGGTCATAGAGGGGTACTCCAGGGCTGCCATTGCCAATAATTCTTTCTGAAAATGCTAGTTCCCTGGCTCTCATGATGACCTTATTGCTTCAGTATAGTGAGTAACTCTACTGAAACATACAGTACATGCAGTTAGCTCTTTTCAGAAAGCTGACACCCCAACATAGGGTTCATTATTTTCTAAAAAAAAGTGACAGTTCTCAGTTGAGTCCAATGAGATATATAAATAACAGTCACATGGCTGAAGATAGAGAGCCTTAGGCTTGTGTAAAGCTTTCTGAATAGAGTCTGGGATTTTTCTATGGCTTTTCATAGCTGCAACTTTGTTTCAGGTCACTCAGAAAGTGTTTAAAGCTGAGTTCCACCTTTTGTAGCTGCTGACTTTTAATAATCAGACACTCACCTGCGATACGGCCGTCCGAAGCTTCACTGCTCTCCCCCTCCTCCACATGGCACCGGCATAGCAAGTGTGAGTGCCCGGATTTGGCTTCAAAGCCGGGTGCGCACTGTGCTTGCGTGAGCCGCCCTGCGTGTTGTGAATGGCCAGGCAATCTTCTGGGACCTGTGACGTGTCCCAGAAGATTGCCAAGAGGGAGGGGTAGAGGTGAACTTCCTTCCGGCTCCGCGGCGCCAGGAGAGGAAGCGGAAGCTGGATACCTGTAAAAAAACAGCTATCCCCCCCCCCAAAAAAATGACATGCCAATTGTGGCATGTCAGGTGGTCATCTTTACTTAAAGCGGAAGTTCCTCTTTTGGGTGGAACTCTGCTTTAAGCTGGTGAGCTAGTATAACAGCCTGGCAAATAGCATTTTCAGAAGACCAGCAGTGTCAGCCCCCATTTTGTTGCTGTGTAAAAACCACAGTTTGGGGTTCATTTGGGACATTTATTATTTTCTTTCAGGTATGTGTGCCAATTCATACTTTAGAGCAGGGATATGCAATTAGCGGACCTCCAGATGTTGCAGAACTACAAGCCCCATGAGGCATAGCAAGACTGACAGCCACAAGCATGACACCCAGAGGCAGAGGCATGATGGGACTTTTTGCAACAGCTGGAGGTCCGCTAATTGCATATCCCTGCTTTAGAGTAATATTTTAAGTTGACAAGTGTTTGCAAGTTAAATGTTCTGTTTCAAATGCCGCTTTATGCATAGACATGCCTCATTAGATCCAGTCTATCCAGACAGTATGGTCTCCTGCTGACAATTTTATACTAAAACTGACTGGGGGAATATGGAAGAAACAGGGAAAACAGGGAGGGTCTGGCTAGGATTGAACTAACTAGCACTAAACAGGAAGGGAAAACAAAGGGAAAAACCAAAATAACATAGTAAATGGGTTGTAGTTGTCCAAAACTTTCACTAGATGCCAGCATAAGAACTATAATAACCCGAGGCAGTTCAATACAGCATAGAAAAAATACATATAAATGGGACATAACACTGAGATTAACCGCTTAACCACTTCAGCCCTGGAAGGATTTCCCCCTTTAGGACCAGAGCACTTTTTGCGATTTGGCACTGCATCGCTTTAAATGACAATTGCGCGGTCGTGCGACGGTGCGAAATTGACGGCCTTATTTCCCAGAAATAGACAAATAGAGCTTTTTTTTGGTGGTATTTGATCACCTCTGCATTATTTCTGATCGCCGCTATAAACAAAAAAAGAGCGACAATTTTTACTATTTTTACTTTTTGCTATAATACATATAAAAAAATATAAAAAAAACAAATGTATTCATCAGTTTTGGCTGATATATATTCTTCCTCATATTTTTGGTAAAAAAATTGCAATCAGCGTATATTGATTGGTTTGCGCAAAAGTTGCAACATTTCCGAAAGATGAGACTTAATTTATGGGGTTTTTATTTTTTTACATGTTTTACTAGTAATGGTGGCAATCTGCGTTTTTTAGCGGGACTGCGACATTGCGGCGGACACGTTGGGCAATTTTGACACTTTTTGGCATTTTTTTTAGCACTGATCACTATATTGGTGTCACTGTTCCCCAAAAAGTGTCACTAAGTGTCAGATTTGTCCGTCAAAATGTCGCAGTCCCACTAAAAATTGCTGATTGCCGCCATTACTAGTAAAACATGTAAAAAAATAAAAACCCCATAAATTAATTCTCATCGTTCGGAAACGCAGCAGCTTTTGCGCAAACCAATCAATATACGCTGATTGCAATTTTGTTTACCAAAAATATGTAGCAGAATACATTTTGGCCTAAATGGATGAAGAAATTCGATTTTTTACATTTTTTTATTGGATGAGTTTTATAGCAGAAAGCAAAAATATCGTTTTTTTCAAAATTGTCGCTCTTTTTTTGTTTATAGCGCAAAAAAAAAAATCCCGCAGAGGTGTTCAAATACCACCAAAAGCTCTATTTGTGGGGAAAAAAAGGACATCAATTTTATTTGGGTACAGCGTTGCACGACTGCGCAATTTTCAGTTAAAACAACACAGTGCCGTATCGCAAAAAATGGCCTGGTCAGGAAGGGGGGAGTGGAAGTGGTTAAACAATTGGTTATTACAAAGCTGCACTTACTCTTTCTGTGTACAAAGTGCTACAATATGTGCCAATGCCAAAAAGTCAATGCATGTAGTTGATACAAAATAATGTGCTACTAGTGTAAATAAAGTGCAAAAGATAAATCAGTAAAGTCCATAAGACATATATAAAGTGGCTATAGTGGCTGACCAGCTGTCTCTTCCAGTATTGCGTCACATCCTCCTAGCGGAGCACACGCCGGCTCCAGGCAGGAAACCACGGAGCATCTGCAGCCATTTTGTAAATCAGAAGATAATTCCAGGTGCCAGGACTGAACACCTTCTTTGTGAGTGGACACATTTTCATCTTTTTGGGTTTTATCAATAAAGTAGAGTTACCTATGATTTTCTCCATGGTCTTTTTGCTTTTCTGAGTTACATTGACATCCTGATCCATTGTTCCTGGTTGACAATGGAACAGTAATTTGAAGCCTTGATGACCTACCTTATTATATACTTAGGGGGTCCACATCAGTGGGGGAATACACACCCTAGTGTGAAGATGGTGGATTACGGTGGAGTATTTGTGGATGCATGGAGTACTTTTTGAAGGTGTTTTTCCATAAGGATAGAGACAGTTGCACAGTCACTATTAGGACTTTATATATTTCTGATGGACTTTTATGCACTTTACTGATCCATCTTTTGCCCTATAAGATCATTTATGTACTTTGTTTGCACTAGTAGCACTTTATTTTGTATCAACTACATGCATTGACTTTTTGGCACATATTGTATCACTTTGTACACAGAAAGGGTAAGGGCAGCTTTTGTAATAACCAATTTTCTTACATGGTGTATGAGTTCATATACCACTTAAAGTGGTTGTAAACTCTTTACAACCACTTTAACCTGCATGTAAGCCTATAACAAGGATTACCTGTAGGTTCCAGGATATCTCCTAAACTTTTACGGTATAGGAGATATACACTGTACTCGCATGTGCCGACATCATGCGCAGTGAAGAAATGGGCCGCCATGCCGTTTCTTCACTAACATCGTGCCGCGATTGGTGGCTTCCGCGTGTATGTGCGGGAGTGATGTCACGCGACTCCGCCCTGTCACAGAGCCGGAGTCTGTGGTCCTGGAAGGAAGAAGGGCGAAGATGGACGCGGCCTGGAGCGGGGACAGTGCAGACTTCAAATGCAGGTAAGTGATACATAATAGGCTAGTATGCAATGCATACTAGCCCATTATGCTTTTAATTTGCAGGGTAATAAAGAGGAAGTAAAACCCATCAGGGTTTACTTCCTCTTTAAAGCAGCAACAACCCAGTTTTTTTGGTTTTTGAAACCCTTGTGTGAGTGATTAATTATATATAGGATTGAAAGAAAGAATTTTTTCTTTCAAAATAACAGGTGGTCTTTATGGGCACAACATGAGGCAGTAATTAAAAATATACATCTTTATTAAAACAGTTGAGTTAAAAGATGACATATAACACATAACACCCTATTGCTTGACCAGGTCAACATATACTCAATAAAGGAAACATAGAGGTATGGATCCTTTCAATAAAAAGGTCTGTGATGAGTATAATAAGCAGGATATATGACTGTCTATAGGTTAAGTCCATAACTCCTCCATGTTTGCTTGTCGACGCGTTTCACTATTCAATAGCTTCCTCAGGACATACTGGGTAGGTGCTGATATAGTATGTACATACATAGGCAGCTTGAACAAATATGCACATATGATTTAGACACACATGGAACATAAATGCTTGCCTGATAGGCCTTGAAAAGCAGGAATAGGGTAACACCTCACAGGACAACTTTAGACTAAAAACAATCCTATGATAAGGATCAACTTGCACGTATAGGAGGCATTCAATCTAGGTGTGTGACATCAGGATTAAGAAAGGAAGGGGAGAGAGACCCATCCTTTAATGAAACAGTATTACTGGAAGCTCTACAAAAGAGGTAAATAGATTTCTAGAGGCCTTTCTCACAATCCTACAACTGAAAGAGTACACCTTATATATACAATATCTCACAAAAGTGAGTACACCCCTCACAGTTTTGTAAATATTTTATTATATCTTTTCATGTGACAACACTGAAGAAATTACACTTTGCTACAATGTAAAGTAGTGAGTGTACAGCTTGTATAACAGTGTAAATTTGCTGTCCCTTCAAAATAACTCAACACACAGCCATTAATATCTAAACTGCTGGCAACAAAAGTGAGTGCACCCCTAAGTGAAAATGTCCAAATTGGGCCCAATTAGACATTTTCCTTCCTCGGTGCCATGTGACTCGTTAGTGTTACAAGTTCTCAGGTGTGAATTGGGAGCAGGTGTGGTAAATTTGGTGTTATCACTCTCACTCTCTTATACTGGTCTCTGGAAGTTCAACATGGCACCTCATGGCAAAGAACTCTCTGAGGATCTGAAAAAAATGATTTGTTGCTCTACATAAAGATGGCCTAGGCTATAAGATGATTGTCAAGACCCTAAAACTGAGCTGCAGCACGGTGGCCAAGACCATACAGTGGTTTAATAGGACAGGTTCCACTCAGAACAGGTCTCACCATGGTCGACCAAAGAAGTTAAGTGCACATGCTCAGCATCATATCCAGAGGTTGTCTCTGGGAAATAGATGTATGAGTGCTGCCAGCATTGCTGCAGAGGCTGAAGGGGTGGGGGGTCAGCCTGTCAGTGCTCAGACCATACACTGCACACTGCATCAAATTGGTCTGCATGGCTGTCGTCCCAGGAGGAAGCCTATTCTAAAGATGATGCATAAGAAAGCCCACAAACAGTTTGCTGAAGACAAGCAGACTAAGGACATGGATTACTGGAAACATGCCCAGTGGTCTGATAAGACCAAGATAAATGTATTTGGTTCATATGGTGTCAAACATGTGTGGTGGCAACCAGGTGAGAAGTACAAAGACAAGTGTGTCTTGCCTACAGTCAAGCATGGTGGTGGGAGTGTCATGGTCTGGGGCTGCATGAGTGCTGCCAGCACTGGGGAGCTACAGTTCATTGAGGGAACCATGAATGCCAATATGTACTCTGACATACTGAAGCAGAGCATGATCCCCTCCCTTCAGAGACTGGGCCGCAGAGCAGTATTCCAGCATGATGACGACCCCAAACACACCTCCAAGACGACCACTGCCTTGCTAAAGAAGCTGAGGGTAGAGGTGATGGACTGGCCAAGCATGTCTCCAGACCTAAACCCTATTGAGCATCTGTGGGGCATCCTCAAACGGATGTCGGAGGAGCGCAAGGTCTCTAACATCCACCAGCTCTGTGATGCTGTCATGGAGGAGTGGAAGAGGACCCCAGTGGCAATCTGTGAAGTTCTGGTGAACTCCATACCCAAGAGGGTTAAGGCAGTGCTGGAAAATAATGGTGGCCACACAAAATATTAACACTTTGGGCCCAATTTGGACATTTTCACTTAGGGGTGTACTCACTTTGGTTGCCAGTGGTTTAGACATTAATGGCTGTGCGTTGAGTTATTTTGAGGGGGCAGGAAATTTACACTGTTATACAAGCTGTACACTCACTGCTTTACATTGTAGCAAAGTGTCATTTCTTCAGTGTTGTCACATGAAAAGATATAATAAAATATTTACAAAAATGTGAGGGGTGTACCCACTTTTGTGAGATACTGTACATCATGTCTTACCTAACACCAATATGTATGAAGGGATATATATCAATCAAGACATAGCATAACTCAATACAATGCAAATGTTATATATATATATTTTATATATATATATTATATTATATGATATATTATAATAATTATATATATATTTTTCACTTTGAGATTAAACAATGCTCACGTGTTTAGGGTCTTACATTCTTCTACTCTTGTGAACACATGCCAAATGCCAATGAATTCAATAAAAATACTGAAAAGCAGTCCAGGATAATGTGTGTTCACCAGAGTTGATGACAAGAGCTGGGCAGCCTGCTGTTATTCTCTATGGTCTGACCCTGATTCCTGGCTCAGCATATGAGCAGGTTCGCAATAGGACCTCCAAGGAGTGGAGATAATAAATTCTGAGCTGGTCCCAACAGGCCTGGCAATGGCAGACTGGCAGCCTATTACATTACTGCAGATGGCTGTACAGGCTTTTATCTAAAGGGGAGGGATATGAAACCCTTAAAAGGTTTTAACAGATACGAGTTTCCTGACAATTATAAGATATTCTGGTCAGTCAAATGTGAGACTAGTTATTATTTTTTCCTGAACAGAAATTATGGAATGCAAATAAAAATAAACTTTCTTTTCACCCAGCATAGATAATACAATAATGTGAAATTGCATTCCCTCCTCCTGATTGCCTGAAGGAATGATAACATTCACTGGAATCTGACAAACAGCCAAAGTCATTATGAAGTTGTTTTGATTGATGGCTCTAATTGAATCAGACACATATTTTCTTTTACAAGGTATCTATTATTGCTGATGTAAAATGCCTATTATTATATTTTATACATACTGCAGCACAGTGGCTTAGTGGTTTGCACATGTGGCCAGGGCTGGTACAAGGATTTTTGACACCTCATTTTGCCACCCCCATTGGCCCCACCCATGACCCTCCCCCTTTGCCCTGCCCATGTGACAGGAGGTGGCACTATACAGGAAGCATCGGCTCTGCTTCCTCTAGCATTGGTTCCAGTGCTGCGCTGCACCTCTAATTACGGTCAGATGGAGCAAATGCCTGAGACTGAGTTAGTTACATGCTGCAGCCTGCAGAGCATGCAGACGTGGAGGGAAAACAGTGGCCGGGTGCCCCTAGGCAGCAGTGAGCCCTAATCGGCTGCGTAGTTTGCCTAGTGTTATCACTGGACCTGCATGTGCCTTGCAGTACTGGGGTCCCTGGCTTGAACCCCAGTCAGGACACTATTTGCATGTTCTCCCTGTGCTTGTGTAGGGTTCCTCCCAAACTCTAAAGACGTGCTGGTAGGTTAATTGGCTCCTGTCCATATTGGCCCTAATGCATGAGAGATAGGGACCTTAGATTGTAAAGCTCCTTGAAATATTCTCATTCTGGGGACTAACAACATACTGAAAGTCTATGAGGACAGTGCAAGACAAGGTATTGTTCATTTTGTGTCCCCTACCATTCTTGATATAGCGAGTGAGGGATGCTTCAGTTTCAATGCTAAGAAAATTGGGTCAGCATTAATGAAAGAAGATATAAAGACACATAGCATATCACTGAACAATTCTGCAATGCTATATAACAAAGCACATTTTATCCTGCAGAGTTTCTACCAAGAAGTAAAAATAATAATTAGAATTAGTATATTAAGTTATTTCATCCATGTCATACTTAACTGACAACATGTTGGCCGTGTTCCGTGCTTTATTGGAATTGGAATTCTGCGGTAGATGGGGAAATTACATTTTATGACCTTGTTCCTAGAACGAGAAAACAAAAATTGAAGCAGCAAGAGAGAAATAGTTATTTTTATGATGAGCGGAGTGGGAATTTAATACTTTACCTTCAGATATTTCTGTAAGAACACACGTTGCTTATGGTTAAATTGGATGCAATTTCAGTGAGGCATAGGTATGAAGATACATAGGCAACCTTTTCAAGAACATGTTCTCTAGTATTGAAGGCATGAATTCTATAAGAAAAATAGACATAGGTGTCTAAAATGTGTCCACCAAACCTATACAGAGAAAAAAAAATGAGAAAAACAGATGCCAGTCTTGGGTGGTTTTATTACATTTCTGTAAAGAGCTGAACTCGATTGTGTAGTTTGTTAAGAGAAAACAAATAGTATAAAATAATAATATTATCTATATATTTTGGACTCCTGGGCTGGTCATTTATTGAAGAGAAACTGAAGCCAGTCATTGAGGACTGCTGTTTTATCATAAATTATATAGGACGGGCGATACTTGTCACCTCGCATGCGATCACGTTGAGGCGACTAGTGAGAGTCTGACCCGGGTTTTGCCAGCCACCGTGGCAGAGCTGGTTCCGGCCCAGACTTTCTGGTCCACTCAAACCCCTCTCTACCTGCATTTAATGGCCAGGAAGGGAGCAGTGGTGAGCTCTATCCAGGATGCAATGTGATTATACTTATGTGAATAGAGGCCTTTCTCTTTTTGCACAGGTCGCATATACAGCATCATGTTTAAGTCGCATGGAGAAGCAAATGTATGTGATTTTTGTTGATGGGAGACCAGTCACTGCACTGTTTGACTCTGGTAGCGTGGTGACATTGGTAAAAAGCAATTGTGTAGATCCTGCAAGGTTACACACTAGCACTGTCGGAGTCATTTGCATCCATGGGGACACTCGTGACTACCAGACAGCAGTGGTTGAGATTGACACCCCTTGCGGCAGTGTGACTCCTTCAGTGGGGGTGGTTCCTTCACTACTGTATGACACCCTAGCGGGCAGGGATTTTCCCCATTTTTGGAGGTTATGGGAAGGCACAAGGAGTCTGGAGGGTAGAGCTCCCCCTGCTGCGAAAGAACGCAACCTCTCGCCAGTCCCGTTTTGCCAAATGGAAGGGGAAACTGGTGGCAGGACCGAAAAGGCCGGAGACCCTCTTTCTTTTCCTGTACTGGCTGGGGAGCCAGAGGAGCTGGAAGATAGCTCACAGCGGGGGGGGGGGGGGGGTCTGGGTAATGACCCAGACAATATCTCTGACCCTGACGGTGAGAGTGAACTGAACATTGTACCTGACTTAGAGGTCCAGAGAGAGGACTTCTGTACAGAACAACCATGGGATGTCACTCTCCTTAGAGCCAGAGAAAATTGAAGGTGGTGTACGAGGAACCTGTGGACGCTAATTAGGGGGTATTTTTTCCCTACATGGCCCTTAAAAATAATTTGTTGTATCAAGTGATGAAACACAGGGAGGACGAAGTGGAACAGCTAGTGGTTCCCAAACCCTTCCGCGGGATAGTGCTAAATCTGGCCAATGGGCACGTAATGGGGGAACATCTGGGTATGGAGAAAACCAGGGAGAGAATAACCCAGAGATTCTTCTGGCCTGGGTTGTATGCAGACATCAAAGAATATTGTGAATCATGCCCTGAGTGTAAAATGATGGCCCGTCACCCCATTTTCGCAGTCCCCTTGTCCCACTTCCCATAATTGAAGTGCCATTTGAGTGAATTGGCATGGATCTCGTGGGACCAGTAGTAAAATCTGCCCGGGAATACCTGCACATCCTGGTGACCCTGGACTATGCGACCCGCTATCCTGAGGCCATACCCTTGTGGAATACCTCTGCTAAGACTATCGCCAAGGAGCTGGTCCAGGTGTTTATTTGAGTGGCGATCCCTAAAGAAATATTGATGGATCGGGATATCCCATTCATGTCCAGAGTGACCAGAGAATTGTGCAAGTTGTACAAAATCTCCCATCTCCGTACCTCTGTTTACCACCCCCAAACTGAAGGTCTGGTGGAAAGGTTTAACAAGACCCTCAAGAATATGCTAAAAATGGTGGTGGATAAAGATGGGCGACATTGGGATTTTTTGCTGCCGTACCTCATGTTTGCCATACGAGAGGTTCCGCAGGTGTCTACGGGGTGTTCCCCCATTGAACTCTTGTATGGTAGACATCCCAGGGGGCTGCTGGATGTCGCAAAGGAGACGTGGGAGGGGAGAGGCCCCCCCATATAGAAGCTTCATAGAGCATGTCTCCTTGATGCAGGATCAAATCGCAGCTGCCCTACCTCTTGTACGAGAGCATATGGAGCAAGGCCAGAGAAGGGTTTACAATTGGGGTGCCAAAACCCAAACTTTCAACCCCGGAGACAGAGTGCTGGTGCTAGTCCCCACGGTTGAAAATAAACTCCTGGCCAAGTTGCAGGGTCCCTTTGAGATTAGGGAAAGAGTAGTGGAAGTAAACTACAAAATTTACCAGCCTGTTAAAAGGAAAACAGAACAGATTTACCATGTTAATCTCCTAAAACCATGGAAGGACAGAGAGACTTTATTGGCAGTGCCCACTTCCCAAAAGGACGGGTTACCCCTGACCCCAGATGTCCCCATAACCGAGTCCTTGTCCCTGATGCAACAAAACAACATTAAGGAGTTTGTCAGTAAGTATAGAGATTTTTTCTCTTCCCTACCCGGACTGACCACTGTACTACAACATGACATCACGGAAGCAGGGGTCCGAGTAAATGTAAAACCCTACCGAATACCTGAGGATGGATGAGAGGCGGTGGCAAGAGAAATAAAAACCATGTTGGAGTTAGACATGATAGAGGAGTCCAACAGCGCCTGGTTGAGCCCTATAGTGCTGGCCCCAAAGCCCGATGGCACTATCCGGTTCTGTAACAATATCAGGAAGCTGAATGATGTGTCTAAGTTTGACGCACACCCTCTGCCGCGGGTTTACGAACTTGTGGACAGGTTGGGAGGTACCCGGTACATAACTAAGGGATACTGGCAGATCCCTATAACGGAGGCAGCAAAGGAGAAAATGGCCTTTTCTACCTCCGAGGGGTCCTTCCAATACAAGCGAATGCCGTTTGGTCTGCATGGGCCCCTGCATCCTTCCAGAGGATGATGGGCAAAACCTTGAGGCGGCATCAGCCCTATGCAGCGGCCTATCTGGATGATGTTGTCATCCACAGCTCAGATTGGGAATCACATCTGCCCCTGGTGCAGGCAGGGGTAGATTCACTGAGGGTAGCAGTTTTAACAGCCAACCCAAAAAAGTGTGCCATAGGTCTGGAGGAGGCCAAATACCTTGGGTATGTTATTGGTCGGGGTCTGATCAAGCCCTAAACCAGTAAGATTGAGGCCATTCAAAAGCGGCCTCAACCGGTTGACAAAAAACAGGTTCATGCCTTCCTGGGGATTACAGGATATTACCGACACTTCATCCCCGACTTTGCCACCATTGCCATCCTTCTGACCGATCTGACAAAGGGTAGAGGGTCAGGAATTGTTAAGTGGAATCCCAAAGCCAAGAAGGCATTCCAGAAGTTGAAGCAAGCCCTTTGGGTGCTCGTGACCCCAGACTTCACAAAGGAGTTTGTTGTTCAAACCGACACCTCTGAGGTGGGACTAGTTGCTGTTCTGTCCCAGATCAGAGACGGTGAGGAGCACCCGGTCGTGTACTTAAGCAGGAAGCTTAATAGGCATGAAAGGAATTATGCCATTGTGGAGAAGGAGTGCCTGGCTGTCAAGTGGGCCTTAGAGGCCCTAAACTACCTTCTGGGAAGGTCATTCAGGCCAGTCACTGACCATGCCCCCCTTAAGTGGATGTGTAACAACCGGGAGAAAAATAGCCGGGTGACTAGGTGGTTCCTGGCCCTACAGCCGTTGAAATTCTCAGTAGAACACCAGGCGGGAAGACTCCAAAATAATGCTGATGGCCTTTCCTGGGCCCACTGCATGGTCGGGACAGTTGCTCCGCCCCAGGGGCTTGAGCAGAGGGGGGATATTTGATGTTATGTGAGGTACCACAATGGACGGGCGATACTTGTCGCCTGGCATGCGATCATTTTGAGGCAACTAGTGGGGGTTTTGCCGGCCACCGTGGCAGAGCTGGTTCCGGCCTGGACTTTCTGGTCCACTCAAACCCCTCTCCACCTGCATTTAATGATCATAAAGAGATCTCCCTTGAGCTTGATCCTGGATCTCAGTGGGAGAAAGCTGAGAGAGCTCTGTGTGCTAATTTGGACTCTAAAAACAAGGTTTGCAATGTGCTTATGTTTTGTGGGTGTCGGGGACAGCCCCACACTGTATAGAGCGGAATCTCTTTGTTTAGTGTAGCGCTAGACGGCAAGGTTATGTTTTCTGTTTCTGTTTTGAACTTGCAAACCCATAAAAATAAACCTGGCAAGCCACCAGACTTTAAAGAAACTGACATCCATGCTGAATCTTTTCCCCTGAAAAGTGATCCCCATCAGCTAATCTCCCACAATATATACAACGTTTGTATTTGTATATTATTAGATTTTAATGGCATAAGACATATCACTTATATTTAGGGAGAAGAAAGGTCAAGTCAAGAAAATCAACTGTTAAGTCACAGGCCCTTGAAGAAAAATGAGTCTCAGGGGCAGCAGACTGATCACACTGAGCATCACAGTGTTGCTTTATCTGTTGTGAATTGGAGACCACACTATCTTATTCCTGGGAGAGTGCATAGCCATGGGCCATGCTGCTGTTTGCAGCCTTTTGGAGTGAATCTATCTGCTTCCAGATCATATGGTCACCATAAATCAAGCTAATAATAGAGAAAATGTGTTACATTGTAACAGTAACAAACCCAGTCTTTGCCTGCTGTGCCGTTTTTCCCCTCAAAAAAAAAAAAACCCAATAAACTTGACAGACAAAATGTGCTTTTAAAAAGCTTTTTTTAAAATAAAAAATATGCTTCTTAAGACCTGGAAGACCAGGGATTCATCCACCCACCCTCAAATGACAAAGGACCCTTTGACACTTGTGCGACCTGAAAGTCGTGCTATTTTGCCACAAATTTGATGCAACTTTAAGCAATGCCTGTATAATCTTGAGGTCTATGGACCTAAAATCACATTAAAGTTGGACCAAAGTAATGCAGGGACTACTTTGAAGTCGCACAGATATGAATGTTACTCATTGGAAATCATGGGCCATGACTTGTCAATGCGACTTTGCAGTCCTAAGTCACAGGACAAGAAGTTGCACACATGTGAAAGGGGCCTGAGGAAGTCTGCAATACTTTATAAGAATATACAAAAGTTCACTGTTTCAACAATGTTATGACGTTGGCTGGTATTTTTCCATATGTGGCTATTTGTCCCATCATGAAAATTATCTCATGGATGAAGCCACACAGCCAGCCTTTAAAACCTCAGTAGTCATTCAGGGTCAATTCACTAAAGCTTCTACCTATTCATTCACCAAAATAAACGTGTCAAAAAGAAATGAAAAAACACAGACACAGTTTCTGACAATTCCTTTATTAAAAATGAAAACACGATGCCTGTCACACCACTGGACCCGAAAAAAGAAAAAAAGGCTACCGCCGTCTGCCTGCTCCGCCATGTGACAGTTCTTAAAGTGTTATTAAACCCAGTAATATGTAAATAGTTCATCTGCCACCCCCCGCTTAGTGCCCACAGCTTATAAATCTTCCTTTTACATTAAAATACTGCCACCTTTTGGGATATCTGTATACCATGGTTTCCTGATAACCTGCACAGTTTGTCTATAGCTGTGTGTTCAGGTAGGAGGAGTTTTCCACTACAGCCTCTATAGACGCCCACAGGTGTGATGTCAACATCATGTGACCTGAACAGTTCAACTGAAACAGGAAATGTACTCTTCAGCATAAGAGACCAAACTGAGCATGTGCAGCTTTACTAGCCTGCTGTGTATTATATGGACTTCCCCAGATTGACAGTGCAGGAGGGTAGGATGTATGGCATACAGGATAAAACAGTCTTTTTTACACAATGGTTAACCCCTTAAGTTCTGCAGTGAGTATAACAAGCATGCTATACAGACTGATTTTACTGTTGTAGATTTAGTAACACTTTAAATAGGTAGGAGGCAGGGCCACCTGGCAATGTCACCTGGTGGCACCCCCACCCCTGTGACGTCACTGACTGGTATAGTTAATGCACTATAACTTCTGTGTTCTTCTCCATGATACCTGTGGCCACATTGCTGCTTTGCTCAGAGGGTGCACTAGTGTTATCATGTATCATTAGTAAGTAACCTAACCACTCACTGTGGCCACATTTTCCCACGTCACCATGCCAATGATTCTGAAAGAATTAACAAAAAAAAACTTACATAGGGTTTAAAATATTAGTCTTTGCGGATCTGTCACTTGCTGGATCTAATCTGCAAAAGCTCCCTCCTCATCTCAGCTCTGGAAGGTTGTTCTCCCAGTGTTCATTGACTGTTAACTCCATATAGAAGCAAATTGCTTATTGTTGCATCTTGCCAATATTAAGACTAACACTTAATAATACTATTGTATAGCATGATATCATTATATTTAGAATATAATAATATATTGTACATACTGTGCGTATTAAAATGAAAATACAGTGCATCTGGAAAGTATTCACAGCGCTTCACTTTTTACACATTTTGTTATGTTATTCCAAAATAGATTAAATTCATTATTTTCCTTAAAATTCTACAAACCATATCACATAATGACAACATGAAAGAAGTTTGTTTGAAATCTTTGCAAATTTATTAAAAATAAAAAACAAAAAAATCACATGTACATAAGTATTCACAGTGTTTGAATCAAAATTGAGCTCAGGTTCATCCTGTTTCCACTGATCATTCTTGATATATGTCTACAACTTGATTGGAGTCCACCTGTGGTAAATTCAGTTGATTGGACATGATCTGGAAAGGCACACACATGCCTATATAAGGTCCCACAGTTAACAGTACATGCCAGAGCACAAACCAAGCCATGACGTCTAAGGAATTGTCTGTAGACCTCTGAGACATGATTGTATTGAGGCACAGATCTGGGGAAGGGTACAGAAAAATGTCTGCAGCATTGAAGGTCTTAATGAGCACAGTGGCCTCCATCATTCCTAAATGGAAGAAGTTTGGCACCACCAGAACGCTTTCTATAGCGGGCCGCCAAAACTGAACAATCAGGGGAGAAAGACCTTAGTCAAGGAGGTAACTAAGAACCCGATGATCACTCTGACAGAGCTCCAGCATTTCTCTGTGGACAGAGGAGAACCTTCCAGAAGAACAACCATCTCTGCAGCACTCCACCAATCAGGCCTGTATGGTAGAGTGACCAGATGGAAGCCACTTCTCAGTAAAATGCACATGACAACCCACCTGGAGTTTGCCAAAAGGCACCTGAAGGACCATGAGAAACAAAATGCTCTGGTCTGATGAAACAAAGATTGAACTCTTTGGCCTGAATGATAAGCATCATGTCTGGTGGAAACCAATCACCGCTCATCACTTGGGCAATATCATTCCTACAGTAATGCATGGTGGTGGCAGCATCATGCTGTGGGGATGATTTTCAGCGGCAGGAACTGGGAGACTAGTCAGGATCAAGGGAAAGATGAATGCAGCAATTTACAGAGACATTCTTGATGAAAACCTGCTCCGGAGTGCTCTGGACATGAGACTGGGGTACAGGTTCATCTTCCAAAAGGACAATGACCCTAAGCACACAGCCAAGATAGCAAAGGAGTGACTATGGGACAACTATGAATGTCCTTGAGTGAGCCAGCCACAGCCCAGACTTGAACCCCATTGCACATCTCTGGAGAGATCTAAAAATGGCTGTGCAGCAAAGCTCCCCATTGAACCCGATGGTGCTTGAGAGGTCCTTTAAGGAAGTATGGGAGAAACTGCTCAAAACTAGGTGTGCCAAGCTTGTAGCATCATACTCAAAAAGGCTTGAGGCTGTAATTGGTGCCAAGGGCGCTTCAACAAAGTATTAAGCAAAGGCTGTGACTATGTATGTACATGGGATTTATTTTGTTTTTTATTTTTATTTCATTTGCAAAAATTTCAAACAAACACCTTTCATGTTGTCAATATGAGGTATTGTTTGCAGAATTTTGAGGAAAAATAATGAATTTAATCCATTTTGGAATAAGGCTGTAACATAAAAAAATGTAGAAAAAGTGAAGCGCTGTGGATACTTTCCAGATGCACTGAACATGTAATTGTATAAAATGTAACATGTCATCATAATATAAATCAATAATGCAGCAAATGTTCATTTGGCAAATGTATTGTACAACATCCACCAGAAAATATGGCAGGTGTTATAAAAATATACCCTTATAATGTGCTCTGAATTTTCTGTCCCTAGCTATGTGTTTCTAGACATATTCCTCATAAAATCAGCTTCTCGCCATACCCTAGGAGCAGATCTGCCCAGACTCTAATGTCTCCCCAGTACATTAGGCTTCTGTGACTCAGCATCTGTAATGTGACCCATTTATAATTCGCCAGTCAAGTTTCAAAACTGTTTCCATCTTTATCCTGGCTTAGTAGTCAATGGCAGGGTTGGTGCATTCACAGCAGATTGAATTAACCAGCACATACATCACAGCAAATTGTGATGCTGCCGATGTTCACTTTGGCTAGCACAGGATTTGTTTTTATATTGTACTAAATGAAACCAAATATGTGTTGTATTTTACAAATAAACCATAATTTTTTCTGTGTTTTATTAGTCTGATTTAAATGCAGTGTAGCATCCAGTCCCGTTGGTCACGTTTCAATAATACAATGATTCACTGTCACTCATTCAGTGCAGGTTTTTTCCTTAAAGGGGGAACTCCAGGAGTACAATGTTTATTTAAAGGGCAATTCCACTGTGAAAAAATATATAGTGATCAGAAAAAATAGTATAGCATATATATGTGCTACACAAGCCATATTGTAAAATAATGCTATTAAAAATCGCCTTTCCTTTTCAAACTGCAGCTGCTGTCATTTTCTATAAAGTCAATGCAATATGGCTCCTGGGGGCGTTCTGTACACCAAATGTTATTTCCTGTTTATGTGAAGAACTTTGCACTAAGATACAAATCAATCTTTAGGGATCTTCTGCAACATTTTTTTTTAAGATAGTCCCTAAGGGTTAATCACATCTACATGGATGCAGACACAGCAGATTTTCCCATTAGTGCACTCCAAGTACACCACCTAATTAACATTAATTAGTCACTCCCATTCAGAATCAGTATCCAAAAAAACATGGTGGAACATTCAGCTGTTTCTTCACCGCAGATAGGAATCTGAAACAATATTTCTTAAAATCCTTGCAATCTACATTGATCGCCCAGACGGGATTGTTTTTTTTTTGCAAACAAAAGTGGAGTTATTGTTTAACCAGTAGTGAACTACCAGGGTTGCAAAGGTCACACTAGCAACTGGGCCCTGGCATTCCGCCACCGTGGGGGGAGGGCCCCAAGATGACTGTGTGTCTGGGGAAGGCTACCTGCTGCTACTGATCACTGACATGCTTGATCCTTTTCTGACCAGCTATCCCAGGCTAAATCCTTTGCTGAAGATGGAGGAAATCAAAGGATTACCTTCTGGCACTACTTATGCCATAGTTCTGCAGTGCACAAGGCAGGGAGCAGACACACGGCACAGGGATGAAGCGGGGGCCCCACAGGACCTGCTAAGGTGAGGGCAGCATGGAAGGAGGGAGGAAAACCTGGATTGTCTGTGCTGAGGGCACGGCCTGACTCCCTGCTGTGGACTTGTTGCTATCTAAAACAAGGATGGGGGGAGAGGGGGCTGTCATCCTGCCTGCTGAACCGGGACACATGAAAGGCTCTTCCGATCCTAGTCATTCTGTCATAGAACAGGCAGGGACAGCACAGAGCCACAGGACCAGGTGGCAAGCATTGTAGAGGAAGGGACATCTCTGCCATAGTGTGTGTATGACAGAGTTCAGGGGATGGGGAGCACGGTGTCCCCATGCCATTTTTTGATTGGAAGTGTGGTATCCCCATGCCATTTATTGATTGGAATTGTGGTGTCCCCGTGTAATTTATTGAATGGAAGTGTGGCGTCTCAATGTAATTTATTGATTGGTGTCACTGTGTCGTTTATTGATTAGGATCATGCTGTCCCCATGTAATATATTGATTAGGATTATGGTGCCCCCATGTAATTTATTGATTGAGATTGTAATGTTCCCATGTCATATTTTGATTGGGGTCATGGTATCCCCATGTAATTGACTGGGATTGTGGTGTCCCTGTTGAATTGACTGGGATTGCGGTGTCCCCATGTCAGTTGCAGAACTACCAGGGTTGGAAAGGTTGCACTTGCGACTGGACCCTAGCATTCCACCACTGTGGGAGCCCCATGACAGCAGAAAGGGGCCAATGCAGAGCACGTAAAAAGGTCCCGCTGTGGGACCATAATACAGGGCCCCGAGATGGGAGTAAAGGGATCAGTGTGAAGGGCCCCTGGGTTTGGAGGTAAGGGCCCCAGGACCAGTGGAAAGTGCCCTGGGATCGATGGAAAGGGACCCGGGACCAGTGGCAAGGACCCCATGACCGATGAGATGCGGTCAGGGGTGCCCTTCATTGTTTCTTGCATCAGAGTCCTGAAGGTTCCAGTTATGCCTCTGTGTTTAGCTTCTGATGGGTAAAAAAATAGTTGTAGTAAGGTGTATGCCACATCCTGGATTACTGGCCATTTTTAATAATTCCAGAGTTCTGATGTGAGATGTACGACTCTCTCACACACTGTCCACCCCTCCTCCCCCTTGTTCATTCACAGAATGGTTTATACTCTGTGAACCCATTGACAGAATACAAGGGGTTGTGTGAATGGACAGAGAAGAGGAGTGGTAGACAACATGGCTTGTGTGTGATAGGGCCGGAATTCTAGAATTATATCAAAAGCTATACTTTCCAGTATCAAAATGTAAATTGTAAAGACTCAGGATCGTGAAAGTAGCATACACCTCATTACACATAACTATTCAAACGTAACTACCCTGCAGATTTTAAATAAACATTTTTTACTGAAGTTCTTTAACCACTTGCCGACCGCCGGACGTCCAAAGACATCCTGGTCTTCAAGTGGTGATATCTGAATGATGCTGGCACCTACAGGCATCATTCAGACATCATTTTTATCCACCGGCGATTCTCTGCACCATAAGAATGATCATAGCGGCAGTTCAGCCGCTTGATCATTCTTATCGGCAATGGGAGGGGACTCCCCCCTCCCGCTGCCCTCCGGTGCTTCTCCCGGGCCGCCCGTGCCATCACTGGCGGAAGTTGAGCATAGAGATGACTGATGACCAGATGGTCACCAGTCATCTCCATGCACCTCGGAGACCCGGGCGCGACATATGACCTCACGCCCAGGTCACGTGATGTAAACAATGCACATGAACTCGGCTGAAAAAACCAAGATCGCTGTTTTTTTTTCTGATCTTGGTCTTTCCAGCCTAGAGAAGAGATGTGGGGTCTTATTGACCCCATATCTCCCCATAAAGAGTACCTGTCACACAATATTCCTATTACAGGGGATGTTTACATTCCTTGTAATAGGAATAAAAGTGATCAAAAAAAAAAAAAAAGAAAGCGTAAAAATAAAAAAATAAAGGTAAAATAAATAATAATAAAAAAAATTTTAAGCGCCCCGTCCCCACGAGCTTGCACACAGAAGCGAACGCACACGTAAGTTGCGCCTAGATATGTAAACATTGTTCAAATCACACATGTGATATATCACCGCGTGCGTTAGAGTGAGAGCAATAATTCTAGACCTCCTCTGTAACTCTAAAAATGTAACCAGTAAATTTTTTTAAAGCATTGCCTATGGAGATTTTTAAGTACCAAAGTTTGGTGCCATTTCCTGAGTGGGTGCAATTTTAAAGCGTGACATGTTGGGTATCTATTTACTCGGCATAACATCATCTTTCACAAAATACAAAAAAACTGAGCTAACTTTACTGTTCTTTTTTTTTTTTTGTTAATTCATGATACTTTTTTTTCCCAAAAAAACACGTTTGAAAAATTGCTGCGCAAATACCGTGTGACATAAAAAGCTGCAATGACCGCCATTTTATTCCCTAAGATCTCTGCTAAAAATATATATATAATGTTTGGGGGTTCTGAGTAATTTTCTAGCAAAAAATGATGATTATTATATGTAGGAGAGAAATGTCAGAATTGACCTGGTGGTGAAGTGGTTAACCACTTCATGGCCACCATATGGACAATTTACTGCTACAGGGTGGCCGTCATGTCCATAATAACGTGTATATATATAGAATACGTGAAATATGCGTGATTCTGCACTTCCAAGTAGGGCGAGTGCGTGTACCACCGGTGCATTGCTTCTGCTGCAGTTAGTCAAAGCAAAAGCCAATCAGCGGGTGCCGGCCAATGGATGTCCACCTGCACTTGAGGAAAGAGGCTGGACAGAGCTCTGCCTATGTAAACAAAGCAGAGCTCTGTCCTGACAGCAGGAATGTGATGGATTTTCTTTCCCTGCATCCCTTAGGCTCCATTTACACGGGATGCTATTTCAACCTCCCCTGAACGTTTTATCTTGACAGCTAGAAACCGCTGCCTAAAACGCCCATTTTTCCGCGTTTCGCATGCCACGTTTACCGTCGTTTAGCTGCATTTGCATCTAGGAGAGTTTTTTTTTTTTAAATATATATATTTTTTAAAATGGAAATGCCTGTAAATGAAACGGTCCTAGACATGAGCTACCATGTTTAGGCGCATTTAGCGGCGTTTACAAGCTGTTTGGCATCTTAAATGCCTTTGAACTGGCGTCTGAACCCATTTTTTTGTGTTCCAAAAAAGCCTCTAAACTCAACTGCCTGGAAACGACCTTAAACGACCCTGTGTAAATGTACTGTTAAGATAACATAGAGGAGAGTTCAGGGGCAGCTGAAAAAAAATGCCCAAATGCCTCTAAACGTCCGTTTACCTGCAGCAGTGTAAATGAGGCCTTAGTATCCCTTATATCACTTTTTTCACACAAATAGAGTTTCCCTTTGGTGATATTTGATCACCATTGGGTTGTTTATATTTTGCAATATAAACAAAAAAAAGACCATAGATTTTGAAAAAAAAACAATATTTTTTACTTTTTACTATAAAACATATCCAATTAAAAAAAAATGTAAAAATTGTATTTCTTTAAAAATTTTGGCCAAAATGTATTCTGCTACATATTTTTGGAAAAAAAAAATCCCAATAAGTGTATATTGACTTGTTTGCGTGAAAGTTATAGCGCCTACAAACTATAGAAACATAGAAACATAGAAAAGTGACGGCAGAAAAAGACTGAGTAGTCCATTGAGTCTGCCCCTTTTTATTTATTATTTTTTTTTTTTATGTTTATTTTTTTACATTAACCTTGTTGTCTGACTATAGATTTATGTTTATCCCAAGCATGTTTGAAGCCATTTACTGTTGACTGTCTCGCAACCTCTGTTTGTAGTTTATTCCAATCATCAATCAGTAAAATAATACTTTCTAAGATTAGTTTTGAACTTCCCCCCAGTTAGTTTGAGGTCATGTCCCCGTGTTCTTGATTTTGGTTTCATATTGAAAAGACTGCCCTCCTGAACCTTATTCACCCCCTTGATGTATTTAAAGGTTTCAATCATGTCTCCCCTCTCCCTTCTTTCCTCCAGACTGCACATATTAAGTTCCTGAAGTCGCTCTTGATATGTTTTATCCCCCAGACCTTTCAATATTTTTGTTATTGATTATTATATGGTATATATACTGGAATTTTTATTTATTTATTTTTTTTATACAACTAACTGCCACTAACATCACCAGTAACATTAATAGTGATAATATTATACACTGTCACTCTACTAATGACCAAGGGGGTAAAAATTGTGCCTAACTATGTGCAATGTGTGTAAAGTGTGCTTTTTATTACTAAAAAGATCTCTCCGTTTTGTCATACCTGCAGAATTGACAAATCGCTCCCTCTGTACAGAGCTCTATATTGTTTACCAACACAGAGCTCTGGGCTCTGATTGCACACAGGGGATCAGCAGGTCCCAGCCATGAATCATTGGCCAGGACTTGCTGACAGGCTCCCGCTGTGTACAATCACAGTGAAAGCGTGGCAGGGGGCATGCATTTACGTGCCCTAAACCTGGAGGTAGGGAGCGACGTATGGGTACATCGCTTTGACTACAGCAGCAACTCATCCGCAGTGCAATGCAGGTGGGTGCTCGGGAAGTGGTTAATGAAGAATTATATCTTAATGTGGTTTTCAAACAATTCAAAACTGTCACAAATATTTTTTCTGTAAATTGAGTTAAAAGATTAATACCCCATCATTGACCTTAGGGTTGCCACCTGACCGGGATTCACCCGGACAGTCCAGGTTTTGAATCATGTGTCCAGGTTTCAGACCACCTGAAACCCAGACACATTATTCAGACCAGACTGTGGCTTGCCAAGTAACTAAGTACCACAAACGCTGAGTGCATAGGTGTGCGCACTGGCCAGGTATGCCTATGCGCTCCATAATCACCAGGGTTGCCAATTGTCCGGATGTCTAGCTACAGTTGTCTAAGCCAAGTGTCTATGAGTGTCTATGAGCCAGCACAGTTCCCCCCAAGAGGAGAGGAGAGGAGAGAGGACTCAATCTGCTCTTCTTCTTCCTGCCCCTACCCCTCTGTGTTTTCCTCCGCAAGCCCATTAGCTGGCAGATACATCATGGATGTAAGGTACCGATGCAGGAGCCTGCTTCCTTGGGTGAGTGAGCTCACCATCCACTGGTTGTAGCTGAATCTCCCCCCCCCCTCCCTCCCTTCTCTCTCCTGCTTCTGTGCAAGTGAGCACACTAAGGTAAGGGGGACTCAGCTGTAAGGGGTGCTCTATGGACTCTGATGTAAGGGGGGCTTTGGGGATCCTGATTTAAGAGGGACTCATATGTAAGTGGGGGCTTTGGTGAATGGATGCCCCCTTAAATCAGAGTTCCTCTTTAGATCATAATCCACAGCATTCCCCTTGAAAAACTAAATTGCAGTGTACCGCTGAAGTGTTTGGTTTTGGCTTGAAGAAAAAGTGGCAACCCTAATTAACTTATGTGTTATTGTTGATTGCAAACCTGATGCTAGTGTCCTCCATATCTTCATAAGCTATTTTAAAGCTCTAAATGTCACTCATCATGGTGGAGGCCAGGATGGTGAGGGCAGCTCCTTCACCTATAGCTTGAAGGTGGCCAAAAGGCAGGGAGGTTGGGTGGTACGGACAGGCTAGGTACGGACATAGCAGATGTTGGCCAGCATAAGGATAACAGACAGATGCAAGGTTCAGATGAGCCAGTGTTTGTAGAAGACAAAAGCACGGTCATTTGTCAGCCAAGTGGAATCAATAGGCAGGTCTTGTTTGGAGACAAACCTGACTCAGCAACAGGCAGTGAAATGCAGTCCACAACTATCAGCATGGCACTGTAATGTTGAAGGCCAGCCAGGGTCAGCAACAAGGGTCTAGCAGTGATGTAAGAAAAGGGGAGATGCACAAAGTAAGGAGAAAGAAGCATGCCAAGTCAGAGTTAGGAGAACATTGGGGTACAGGTCACCAAGTCAGCTAACAGCTCAAAAGAACTCAGCAGATAGAAAAGCTGAGCCCAGCTTTTGTCATATGGAAGGTTGGCCCAGTTTGATGGCTTTGTGGGGATCAGGCAATTTAGTTCTACCTTGTTGGGTATAACGTGAGATTTCAAGCTTGCATTCTGAGCACGCATTTAGGAGATTTCCTTTAGCTTTCTGCTGCATCTCTGGGATGGGAAGTAAAGGGACATTTCCTTAATTCTACACAAACAGAAAAAATAACCAGAAGGGTTAACCCTTTTTGCTACTCTATCCAAAATGAAAAAAGGTGTTGGGCTATACATACAGTTCAGGTGTTGTAACGCGATGTATAAAATTCAATTTGCAGCCCATACTATTGGACTTTCAAAGATTTTTATCTGCTTCCTTGTCCATACGGCTATTCACTTGCACCTCTCCTTTATATATTGTTATATTTATGTAAAATCTTTAATACATTTTAGTGCCTTAGTCATCCTTTCTTGTTTTTTTGAGCAGTCGCCGTCGCCCCCCCCCCCCCCCCCCTTGGCCTTTTTCCTTTGCTCATAACTGTCCAACATATTCTCCTATTGCAGCCTTACTTGTCTTTAATGCCCCAATTTGACTTCTTCCTTCTTCTGTGTCCGTTTTGTTTGTACTTTTGTTGTTTCTGTTCCTTCAAATTTGGACATTTGCCTGCCATTTTTTAGCTGGAACTTTGACATTTGCACTTGTTGATGTCTTCACATGTGATAATGATGGGAAGGGTTTTAGAGTATATATGTTGTGTTGCTTCAATGTTGCCCTGAGAAAGACATTGTGGCATGTGTCTCATTGAAATGTTAAAATAAAACTTCATCACTATGGGTTTACCTTTCAAGATCCATAAGTGCTGCTCTATCTTTTGGATTACAGTATAAAGAATGATAGTCAGCTGACAGGCAATACTAGAAAAAGATTGGTTAACCACTTGCCGACCATATAACTTACATATACGGTGGCAAAGTGGCACTGCTGCTCCGGATCACGTACCTAATGAACCTGCACTTCTGAGTAGGGGGCCCGCAAGCACACCCCCTGCAGTCTGCTCCCACATTGTACACAGCCGGAGCTGATCAGTGAGTGCCACAGACTCAATGTCCACCAGCACCCGCCATCAATTCGGTACTGTCTGTGTAAACAAGACAGATCGCCGTTCTGTCAGTAGGGAAGGCATGGATCCTGTGTTCCTACAAAGCAGGGACACGGATCCACCATGCCTTTCTCTAGTAAAAGCACCTCCCCCACTACACAAAATCACTGGCTAGGCACACAGTTAATCCTTTGATCGCCCCTGATGTTCACCCCTTCCCAGCCAGTGTCATTAGTACAGTGACAGTGCATTTTTTAGCACTAATCACTGCATTAGTGTCACTAGTCCCCAAAAAGTGTCAAAATTGTCAGTAAGTGTCCGACTGTTCACTGCAATATTGCAGTCCCGCTATATGTCGCTGATTGCCGCCATTAGTAGTAAAGAAAATTAAAATATGCCATCATTTGTAGATGCTATAACTTTTGCACAAACCAATCAATATATGCTTATTGGGATTTTTTTTTTTTACCAAGAAATATTTAGCAGAATACATATTGGATTAAATTGATGAAGAAATTCGATTTTTTCAATTTTTTTTATTGGATGTGTTTTATAGGAGGAAGTAAAAAATATTGTTTTTTTCCCCAAAATTGTCGCTCTTTTTTATTTATAGTGCAAAAAATAAAAAGAGAAGAGATCAAATGCCACCAAAAGAAAGCTTTATTTGTGGGAAACAAAAGGATATACATTTTACTTGCAGCATTACATGTCCGCGCAATTGTCAGTTAAACTAGCGCAGTGCCGTATCGAAAACTGGCCTGGTCATGGTACATCTTCCAGAGGGCAAGTGGTTAATTGAGTGAATATACAGTACTTTTTGCAACAATAATAGTCTTTTTTTCTCTGTAGGGTACTGATTACCCATTGGCCAAAATGCATCAGGTGATGTCATGAGAACACAAGCATGCTAACTAGCCACGGTTCTTTTTTAAATTTGCATCTTTTATGCTCGTTTTACAAGTTTTTTAGTGAGTATCTTTAATAAATTTTATATGACATTGAAGTACAGGCTTTACTATGCGCCTCTTTATTTTTATTCTGGGGCGCATTTCTTCCATTGAGTAATGGAGTGGAGTGGATGTTAATCTGGTGATCGGGTGTTGGTGATCTCCTGCTGGATCCTGCTGTGAGTTAGCTGATGATGCTGGAGCCTGGATATACTTGATGTGCTATATTGACCCACATGCCAGTTTTTAAAGCGGAGTGCCACCCAAAAGTGGAACTTCCGCTTTAAGGGAAGGTGACCCCCTGACATGCCACAATTGGCATTGGGTTTTCACAGGGTCCTAGGTCCCACTTTCTCTCCTGGCTCCGTGGAGCCGAAAGGAAGTTCACCGCCCCCCTCCCTCCCACCTGATGATCTTCTGGGACACGTTACAGGTCCCAGAAGTTATACCAGCCATTCACAGGGCGCCCACACTTGTGATGCCAATGCTGCACAGAGGAGGGGGAGAAGAGCGAATCGCCGAGCAGCCACATCACTGGAGCCTGGGACAGGTGAGTGTCTGATTCTTAAAAGTCAGCAGCTACACTTTTTGTAGATGCTGACTTTTAATAGGGTGGAACTCCGCTTTAACTGTCTTCTGATAAGGAGATTTGATATAAACACAGTGGAGTGATATGTCGTGACTAGAGTTGAGCGAACTTCTAGAAGTCCGGGTTCTGCTGGTTCGGCCGAACTTCGGGTCAAAGTCCGGGTTCGGGTCCGGACAGAACCCGAACTTTGTCCCGGACCCCGAACCCCATTGAAATCAATGGAGACCCGGACTTTTAGGTACAAAAAGTGCTGTAAAATAGTCCTGGAAGGTCCTAGAGGTCTGCAAAAGGAAGGAAATGTGGGTAAGGGTGGGACAAGTGACCTACAAAGAAATGGGGACAGGGAAATAACTTTAAATATTTTTAAAAAAATAAAAACATAAAAAATGCAAAAATGGAAATCATCTTCAAAATGGGTCTGAAAAGTATTAATTAACATTAGAGGCCATAGAACTGTTCTAAAATCATCTTCAAACTGTGTCAAAAAAGTATAAATAAGCCGGAAGTACCCATATCACTG
>BLSH010126841.1:684605-710385 GCA_018402905.1 Glandirana rugosa | reverse complement strand
GAGAGACAGGGATTAGTTAAATTATTTGTGAACTATAAACATCTTCTAATTGTCCATTTAGAAATCGTTAGGTCTACGGAATAACATGGTTTATGTACTCCGTTAACACTGGACCGATTCTTTTTCGGGTAACGCCAACCGTCCTCTGTCAATTTGACGTCTTGGATAAGTACCCGTAATAAATGTCTTGACCTTCCTACACTGTTTACTGATTCTGAATATTAGTCATATATTGTAATATTTATTATAAGCACGATAATCTTATTTTTTTTGTTTTTTTGTTTACACACTTAATATATTGTCGTCGGTCGTCTTTATAACACGAACCCGGACTTTTTTTGAAAAGTCCGGGTCCGGGTCCGGGTCCCGGACACCCCAAAGTTCGGTACGGACCCGAACTTTACAGTCCGGGTTCGCTCAACTCTAGTCGTGACATTCACTGAAGCTGGTGTGAGGGTCTTGCCTCTCTCCTGTTCACCATCCCTTGAATTCTGTCTATTTCCTACTAATAGCGCTGCGTATGAACTTTTTTATAAACTGTATATTGAAATCAACAATATTTCTGCTGGCTGCTGTTATATAATTCACACATTTGTTTTTTTGTTTTTTTTATTCTAATAGCACGAATATTATTTATAATGTTATATACTGATTATAAGTCTTAGTCATTTGTCACATCCTTCCAGTTCTGTAAATAATGCCCATGAATAGGTTCTGCAGTTTAACTGTCTCCTGCCAACCGCAATGGGCTTTTTCTTAGCCAGGTCACAATTGCCTCATGTATTTGGTACAATAAGGCATCTGGATTGCTAAAGATTTACCTGTTAATCTTCTACAAATATCAAGTGTTTATTAAATTGATTAGGGACAGAGAGATCCCTGTACACAACTTGGTTTGACTCTTTTAGGTTTGTCATGAAAGGTAATACCTGTACCATGAAAAAGAACATGATTTCCCTAGTGCACAGAACTTTGTAGACCGAGAAGCAAATACAATGAAAAAGATCAGTATGTTGTGTTCAAAATGCCATCAAATTGTATTCATTGTATAGTACAGCATATTTCCATCAAAAATATTGCTATTATGAGTGATGGGTCTGTATATGCTTGGTACATTAGCATACCAATCAACAAAACAGTTTTGATAGACTCTTTCCCTGCTTATTGTCTCTCTATTTTGCTATAACAGTTTTATGTTTTTAAAACCTTTTGGCAATAAAAAATATCTCAAGGCTAAATATAAAGCATTACATAGGTTTTTTTTTCTTCTTTTTTTTTTTTTTAGCAAGGATTTTTTTAAATGAATAAATATTAACATTGAATACTTTTGCCTCCTTTTGTTGCAATCATTTACAAACCATTACCTAAGACCTTGCACAAATGGTGCCCAGCACCACCTTTATCTTCACATTATGCTAACAGCCTATACATACCATAAAAAAATTACTGAAAGTTGCCATGCTTTATAGGTGATGAGCTAACTAGACCTTCTAAAATCTAACATTCTGAGGAAGAGGGATTGCACAAAGGAAGACCATGAGTTTGCTGACCATGAGTTGCAATGGAACATGAAAAAAAGGTTTACCGGAACGGGTTGAAAGCTTTCTGAAATTCAATTAAAATATGTGGTATTATAAAAAGCTACTTAAATAACCATAGAGTTGCCATAGCTTCCACATAGAGGGTGAAAAGTTATTGAATATAGAAAGTACAAATGTGTTTCACCAAGAGAGACAAGTAGCAGAGTTATATATTTCTTTATTTTAAAAAAAATCCATCAACTTCAAACTAAAGACAAAAAAATTAGTGTAATAAAATTTAAAAAAAATCTCACATCCCCATAACCCTAAATGTACAGTTAATCCAGAAGAGGTGGTCCAGTGAAAATTCTTAGTCCCCCCGAAGGCAAATGGATACTTCTCAGATCAATATTCTACATCCATGTTTTGTATCCTTTTTGAAACAATCTACATGGTTGTCTAGAACTAGCTCCTGTGAAAGTCCATTCTTCATTTCCACAGCTCCTACTGTAAAGAATCCTTTTTTTTCTTTTTGCGGAAGTTAAACCTCTATTCCTCCTGGCACAAAGAGTGCTCCTTGTCCTTTTTGATAACCTTAACTTGCACAGTTTTTAACAAGGTTCTCTATATTGGACCAATTACAGTATGTACTGTACTGTATTTGTACAATGTGATCATATCGCCCTTTTGCAGCTTATCAAGGGAGAATAAATTCAGGCTAATATTTCCTGACAGCTGAAGTGAATTACATCTCTTAATAATTTCATTGCCCTTCTCTTCATTTTTTCCAGTTGCTCAACACTTTTTGAACTGGTGTCCAAAATGTAATACATACACTGTATTGCCAAAAGTATTGGGACACCTGCCTTTTCACGCACATGAACTTTAATGACATCCCAGTCTTAGTCCATAGGGTTCAATATTGAGTTGGCCCACCCTTTGCAGCTATAACAGCTTCAACTCTATTGGGAAGGCTGTCCACAAGGTTTAGGATTGTCTATGGGAATGTTTGACCATTCTTTCAGAAGCGCATTTGTGAGATCAGGCACTGATGTTGGATAGTTGCATAGTTATATAGTTAATCAGGTTGAAAAAAGACACAAGTCCATCTAGTTCAACCAATAAAAAGAAAAAAAAAACTAGAAAAATGATATATAACCATACAGTCCTTCATCCACAGTTGATCCAGAGGAAGGCAAAAAACCCCAGCAAAGCATGATCCAATTTGCTATAGTGGGGGAAAAATTCCTTCCTGATCCCCCTAGAGGCAATCGGATTTTCCCTGGATCAACTTTACCTAAAAATGTTAGTACCCAGTTATATTATTTACATTAAGGAAAGAATCCAGGCTTTTTTTAAAGCAATCTACAGTGCTGGCCAAAACCACCTCTGGAGGGAGTCTATTTCACATTTTCAAAGCTCTAACTGTGAAGAAAGCTTTCTGTATTTGGAGATGAAATCATTTTTCTTCTAGACATAAAGAGTGCCCCCTTTTCCTTTGTGATGACCTTAAAGGGAATAACTCAACACAAAGTTCAATATATGGACCACTTATGTATTTGTACACGTTGATCATATCCCCCCTTAATCTCCTCTTCCTAAGAGAAAATAAATTCAGTTCCTCTAATCTTTCCTCATAGCTGAGCTCCTCCATGTCTCTTATTAGTTTGGTTGCCCATCTCTGCACTTTCTCCAGTTCCCCAATATCTTTTTTGAGAACTGGTGACCAAAACTGAACTGCATATTCCAGATGAGGTCTTACTAATGATTTGTGCAGGGGCAAAATTATGTCTCTATCTCTGGATGAGAAGGCCTTGCTTGCTTTCTCTGCTCTAATTCATCCCCAAGGTGTTCTATCGGGTTGAGGTCAGGACTCTGAAGGCCAGTCAAGTTCCTTTACCCCAAACTCGCTGATCCACACTATATTTCCAAAAGTATTGGGCCACCCCTCCAAAGCATTTGGTGGAGGAGGGGTTATGGTGTGGGGTTGTTTTTCAGAGATTGGCCTTGGCCCATTAGTTCCAGTGATGGGCACTCTTAAGGCATCAGCATACCAAGACATTTTGGACAATTTCATGCTCCCAAGTTTGTGGGAACAGTTTGTGGATGGCCCCTACCTGTTCCAATATGACTGCATACCAGTGCACAAAGCAAGGTCCATAAAGACATGGATGGGCGAGTTTGGGGTGGAGGAACTTGACTGGCCTGCACAGAGTCCTGACTTCAACCCGCTAGAACACCTTTGGGATGAATTAAAGCAGAGACTTTGAGCCAGGCTTTCTCATCCAACATCAGTGCCTGACCTCACAAATGCGCTTTTGGAAGAATGGTCACACATTCCCATAGACACGCTCTTAAGCCTTGTGGACAGCCTTCCCAGAAGAGTTGAAGCTGTTATAGCTGCAAAGGGTGGGTCAACTTAATATTGAACCCTATGGACTAAGACTGGGATGCCAATAAAGTTCATGTGCGTGTAAAGGCAGGTGTCCCAACACTTTTGGCAATAAAGTGTATCTTGGATAAGTCTTTTGTAATGCTTTGTATAAGGCAAGGTTATTGAACTGAAAAACTAAGAGGGTAGAACATTCTGGCAATACATTGTGTGAATATTTATTTCAGCTTTCCAATCATGTGCAGACAAAATTAGTAAACAGGAATTCACTGTTTACATGATTGGATAATTGATGTCAATATTATCAATCAGCCTTAGTGTGTCTCTGCATTTTGCTTGTTCTAGAAGCTACAGGTTGACATTTTAGGATGTTGCTAAGTCTGTGATATACCAGACTACCAGATATCCCTCCTTCTAGATTGTATCATGCATTCATGCTGTTAGCATCCAAGTGAATTATTTTACATTTATAAGCAGTAAAACAAATTTTCTATGTAGTAGCTGCCCAATCAAAAGTGCATCCAGGTTAGCTTGTAAGTTACAAATACAGGATTGTAAGGACACAATACTACTACATAGCTTTATGTCATTGATAATAATAGAATTTTTTAAATTTCAAACTCTATATTGTTTGTAAACATATTAAATAGTAAGGGTCTCAACATTGAACCTTGGGGTACAATGCTAACAAGTAACAACCTTGGACCATTCAGAGACGGAATAATTCACTATTTCTTACTGAATGTGATGAATTACAGATGGAATTTTCTAAGCCTACAGACTTTAACCTTCATATTAACTAACTATAGGAAGCCATGTCAAACTCTGTAGCAAAGCCCAGGTATTCCACATCCACAGCCACCCCTTTGTCTAGGTTTCTGATTTCTTTCTTATATACAAGGAAGGTAGATTTGTTGAACAACTTTGGTCTTTCATGAATCTGAGCTGGCTGTCACTTATGGTATTGTTTTCCTTGGCTGTGGTGATTGTGTATATCTATATAGCTTACTGATTGCTCCCATCTCCATATCTCTATATATGCATATATATGAACATATGTATATACATGCAGGTGTGCATATGTTTATGGTGATGACTTTTAGTTGTCCTCTTGAATATCATTTTTGTCTAATAAGAAATCTTACCATGGGATAGGATCTTGAGGGACCATCTCTATGTTGTCACGGTGATTGTGTATACTAAACTCAGTGGTGGATAGAGAAGATGGCAGAGGTGGTTGAGCATGGGCAGCTGCTGAAACACCTTGGTACCTTATTGAAATTGTAATTTAGAACTCTGGAGTTGTATCCACATAATAGTTCACCCAAGGATCTGGGATAGGATTTTGAGGGACCATCTCCCTGTTGTCACAGTGATTGTGTATACTAAACTCAGTGGTGGATAGAGAAGATGGCAGAGGTGGTTGAGCATGGGCAGCTGCTGAAACACCTTGGTGCCTTATTGAAATTGTAATTTAGAACTCTGGAGTTGTATCCGCATAATAGTTCACCCAAGGATCTGGGATAGGATCTTGAGGGACCATCTCTTTGTTGTCACAGTGATTGTGTATACTAAACTCAGTGGTGGATAGAGAAGATGACAGAGGTGGTTGAGCATGGGCAGCTGCTGAAACACCTTGGTACCTTATTGAAATTGTAATTTAGAACTCTGGAGTTGCATCCACATAATAGTTCACCCAAGGTTACCAGGTTTTATCTCTGGAATCAGCATGTGTTGCCAGAATTTTTAAGTAACCAGTATTAAGTTTTCTTTCTGAATTACAGCTTCATATGAAACTGTGGTTGCTCCCCATTTACACACTACATATCTCACAGCGTTCTATAAGCCATAAATCTCATACCTGGATGTTCGGGGTAGGCCTGTGTGAGTGGTTTTTGGGAAACATTTTGGAGAAAAGTAATGACATTTTTTTTTTTACAAGAATTAAAAGTAATGTCATATTAGTCCCAGGAGAAACTATTCTACCAAACACCCCTATTGGGGGCAAGTGCTCAGTGGCTGCAACAGCCTGGAAACTTGCCAGGGCAGGAGTATAAAGGGTACTTAGATAACATATAATTGGGAGGAAAGAGTCCAATTAGCGGAGACCTTTCATGGATTGGACAAGGTTTGTCCAGTACCATATTATATATATAGCTACAAAAAACAATCCTAACAGGACTTTGATGGTACCACAAAAAGTATACAAAGAATAAAATTGTATTTCTACAAATGTTAAAAGATGTATTGATTAAAATCAACACATCCTATCTCACAATTTTATGTCTACATCTGCCATATACTGCAAACATTACATAATGTTTTTCCCATCATCCAGCTCATGTGTAGGTAGATGGGTTGCTTACTAATCCTAATAGCTTTATATAACATGAAATTATCTTGAGCCCCATCCCAGGGTATACTATCTTAATAATCTCTCTCTTTCAGTACTCTTTGTGGAACATAGTCTCAAACTGGGTCCCTGCTTTTCTCCTGGCTTGATTGAACATGTATCAGCTTATGGATCTGCTCTCCCCATGATGGTTTCAATTGTTGGCCGCAATGATTTCTTGTGTTTATGAGTAACTTTCCTATCAGCAATAGGTATGAAGAATATATGTCCAATTACAATAGTTAGACATGTATGCATTTTCCCATGTTTCTGAACCAAATGTTCTGATATATTCTTCTACAATTTCAGAGTTTCTGTTGTTACTACTTGTTTTCCCGATGAAGTGGGCTTCTGACTTGTGAAACGTGTTGAAGAATTAACATGCAACCCATCACCCTACACAGGAGAGGATGGGAAAAAAAATATGTAATGTTAGCACTATATGGCAGATATAGACATTATATTTTGTGATAGATTTTGTTGCTTTTGATTAATATATCTTTTAACATTTGTACAAATAAAATTCGATTTTTCTAAATACTCTTTGTGGTACTGTGAAAGTCCTGTTCGTTTTTTTTTTTCTGTTAAGATTGTTTTTTGACAGGCATATAAACTAAAATGGGAGGATACCTTCCAGTCTTCAGGGGGGCAGAAAAGGCCTGTGATCTACAGTAATCAAGATTTTTAAAAGCTAATGAGTTTGTTTTAACCTACTGGGGCCTCTGGTTTGCAAAGTCACTTTATTGGCAAAGGTGCGCCAAAGGAGAACTTAGCCTTTAAATTATTCAAGTCTTTCAGTGCAAGCTTCTAGGAAAAGCGACAAGCCAATCACACAAGCAGGAAGTTAGATTTCTGGGGAAAACAAATCCAAGTTTCGATATTAAGTGACATTTACATTTTTTTCCAGATTTAGAAAATACATATTCTGCAAAATTAAATTGAAAGGAGCTTTTTTCCAAATAACATTTAATTATGAAATGATAATTATTTTATACAATATTTTTCTTACCAACGTGGGTTTTTTTTACGCTTTTAAGTTATTGGTGGACAAATATATATAAAACTCAAGCACCGATCTGCACAGTTAGCTTTAATGGCTAAGTTCCCCTTTTTTTCTTTTCTAATTTCCAGCTCCGCTATGTACCGATATAGCATTCATGTACTTTTTTTTGCAAAAACATCAAAGCTTTCTATTAAATCTACAGACACTTACTTCACTTGTCCTCATTCATGTTTCCAAACATCAAACGTATCCATTGCTTCTGCCTTACTTCCTGGTCAGGCTTTAGGTCATGACACAGGAGTTGGAGGAGGAGAAGGAGTTGACCAGCTGACCTCATTAGCACACACCCTGCATCATCCACCTTGCTACCTACCGCTCATTCCCAGCTGCACGTATTTTAAATGAAATGCAATCAATCAGTGATCACCCTTCTCACTAAAACACAATATACAATCAGATTGCATAGTGTATGGCCACCTTTATACACCTAAAATTACTAGTTGCACTTTCAGTGCCATTAATTGTTAATGGCACGTCAGACACAGAAGCAAATACACATTTTGCCATGTGAAAAAAACGGGTCACAAATGCTGCAAAACGCACTGTAAAAAACAAGCAACCCACAAAATGCCAGAATGTCCAATAAACCACACATTGAAATAAACGGGCTGCCCTATGCTTGTCACAGGAAAAACAAGCCACAAAATGTTCGCTCCCACTATGCTAGATGTGAATGGGGCCTGAAAGTGAAATTGGTGTGTTAACACAAGAACAATGAAGCTCTTTTCATATCATATCCTTGCATTTCAGAAATGCGCTGC
Organism: Glandirana rugosa; assembly: GCA_018402905.1. Lineage (NCBI taxonomy): Eukaryota > Metazoa > Chordata > Amphibia > Anura > Ranidae > Glandirana > Glandirana rugosa. The sequence continues at coordinate 702,257 of BLSH010126841.1, read as the reverse complement.
ACCAAAAATCACAGTAAAAAATGCACCAAATGCTGCTAAAGTTCTGAAACTTCTTTGGGGAGATTGCTGTCTGCAGGGCAGCCCGATTAGGTGGATGGGCTGCCCTATGTGTGATGAGTGAAAATGCTCCAAAACTCCCCCCCCCCTCACTAAAAACAAAAACAAAAAAAAACGCATGTGGGAATGTGAGTTCCCACTATGCAGAGATGGGAATGTGGCTTGACAGCTGAGTGTTTCTGTCCACTCCCTCCTATGTATTTGTATAAAGATGGCCATACACTATGCAATCTGTTTGTATATTGTGTATTCAGTGAGAAGGGTGATCACAGATTGATTGCATTTTATTTAAAAAATATGTAGCTGGGAATGGGTGGGTAGGTGGGAGGGTGGATGATGCAGGGTGTGTGCTAATGAGATCAGCTGGTCAACTCCTTCCTGTGTCATGACCTAAAGTTTGACCAGGATGTAAGGCAGAAGCAATGGATACGTTTGGAAACATGGATGAGGACAAGTGAAGTAAGTGACTGTGGATTTAATGGAAAGCTTTGATAATTTTGCAAAAAAAGTACATGAATGCTATATTGATACATAGGGGTGCTGGAGTTTAGAAAAATAGGTGAGCTTATCCTTTAACCACTTCAATACCAGACACTTACCCCCCTTCCCGCCCAGACCAATTTTCAGCTTTCAGCGCTGTCGCATTTTGAATGACAATTGCACGGTCATGCGACACTATACCCAAACAAATTTGTTTTTTTCCCCACAAATAGAGCTTTCTTTTGGTGGTATTTGATAACCTCTGGGGTTTTTATTTTTTGCGCTACAAATAAAAAAAGGCCGAAAATTTTGAAAAAAAACTGACGAACACTGATGAGGCAATACTGATTGGCACAGATGAGGTGGCACTATTGAGGTGGCACTGATGGGCACTGATGATGAGGCACATATATGCAGCACTGATAGGAGGCAGTGATAAGCAGCACTGACGGGCACTGATAGGTGGCACTGATAAGCAGAACTGATGGGCACTCATAGGCGACACTGATCGGCACTCATAGGCAGCACTGATGGGCACTGAAGGGCACTCATAGGCGGAACTGATGGGCACTGATAGGTGGCACTGGCAACTGATAGGTGGCACTGATGGGTACTGATAGGTGGCACTGGTGGGCACTGATAGGCGGCAATGATAGATGGCACTATTTTGGAGGCATTCCCTGGTGGTCCTGGGTGGCATCCAAGATGGGCACTGAGCATCCTCTTGGGCATTGTGCCCCTTACCTGGTGGTCTAGGGTGGGCTCCCTGGCAGTCAGGGTGGGCTTCCCTGGTGGTCCCTGGGTGGGATTCCCTGGTGGTCCTGGTGGGCTTCCTGGTGGTCCTGGGTGGCGATCCTCGGGGGGGCTGCACTGATAAACATTCAGTGCAGACCTCCCCCTGTCAGGAGAGCCGCCGATCGGCTCTCCTGTACTTGTGTCTGCAGACGCAAGTAGATGAAAAGCCGATACACGGCTCTTCCTGTTTACACTGCGATTGGTCACGGCTGATCACGTGGTAAAGAGCTTCTGATGGAAACTCTTTACCGAGATCGGTAATGCAGTGTGTCAGACTGATACACCACACCCCTGATCGCCGGCCATCCACTGATAACTGAACCACCACCGGCCATCATTTTGTTGTAGGCCGGGCGGGAAGTGGTTAAGGAATAGCTTGTTCCTGGTGCGGTGGCATAACTGAATCAATCACTGCATAATTAACAGTAATTGACTATTTTGAATAATATACAGACTCTTTTTTATACATGTTTTATTATTATTACTATGCATATTAGTTTTATTATTGTGAAACTGTATTAATTATTTATTGAACCATTCAGGGAATGCTAATAGAAATTATGTTGTATGCTTTTATACAGTGACAATAAATTATTCTTCTTTTTATTATTATTATTATCATTACTATTATTATAACAAATATAAATTACATGTTATTCCAGTTTGGCTACAAAGGTGAAAATGTACCCCATTCATACAGGCATGCATTTATATGAGTTTGTAAGGCAATTCTAAACACATATAAATGCATGTAATTATACTAAACAATATACAGTAATTCACATTTTGTATTTACTTGCATCTAGGTGAATTTGGCTTAGTTGGGTTTGGAAAAAATAGAAATATGTGCATCCAGGGGGCAGATTAAATACTCTGAATGCATGTACATTTAATTACAGGAAAACTTGACCTGGGTTGTATAAAGCTTCATGCACACGGGTGAAAAAATGCATGCACCCAGGTGTGTTTGTAGCTAATTTCCAAATGCATCTGCAAACATGTAATGATTTCCTATGGCTAAATGTACTGTATGTAGTTTAGTTGCATTTACAATAAAAAGAAATATGTTCCCCCTGGGGCCATTTAGGTTTTAATGCAGCTACACACTTGTAAATGAGCGAAAACGCATGTAAACGCAGGGGAACTTGATTTGAGAATGATTGCGTTTGTCTATATTTGTCCAATCAATTTCTTCCATGCTAAGAAAAACAAGAAAACAAATGTAGCAGACTTGTGTGAATGTGGGTTAAGGATAACCCATTACGAGATGATACAGGCTGCCATTACTTACGTCTCCTTTTAATAATGCTAGTTCCCTGGCTGTCATCCTGGTGATTTGGCTGCAGCACTACCTTAATAGCTGATCCACAGCAAGCAGAGTGACAAGCATTTTTTTACACTTTAATGACATTCATTTACAACATTCTTGTCCTGTGTCTTTCATTTAAAAGTTAGAAAAAGTTTGACCTCAAGAACTTAAAAAAGGAGGCCATCAATGGTAGCTCCCAATACAATTACCATGAGAGCAAAAATAGATGTCATGTGTTTATATATTTAAATACAATATATGCAAAGTAACAACAGTTTAAAAATATAATCATGCATAGGTTACAAAATTTACATTGAACAATTTATTTTTACAGTAGCTCACAAAAGTGAGTACACCCCTCACTTTTTTGTAAATATTTTATTATATCTTTTCATGTGACAACACTGAAGAAATGACCTTTTGCTACAATGTAAAGTAGTGAGTGTACAGCTTGTATAACAGTGTAAATTTGCTGTCCCCTCAAAATAATTCAACACACAGCCATTAAGGTCTAAATGGCAATAAAAGTGAGTACACCCCTAAGTGAAAATGCCCAAATTGGGCCCAAAGTGTCAATATTTTGTGTGGCCACCATTATTTTCTAGCACTGCCTTAACCCTCTCGGGCATGGAGTTCACCAGAGCTTCACAGGTTGCCACTGGAGTCCTCTTCCACTCCTCCATGACAGCATCACAGAGCTGGTGGATGTTAGAGACCTTGCGCTCCTCCAACATCCCTTTGAGGATGCCATACAGATGCTCAATAGGGTTTATGTCCAGAGTCATGCTTGGCCAGTCCATCACCTTTACCCTCAGCTTCTTTAGCAAGGCAGTGGAGGTGTGGTTCGAGTCATTATGATGTTGGAATACTGCCCTGCAGCCCTGACTCCGAAGGGAAAGGATTATGCTCTGCTTCAGTATATCACAGTACATGTTGGCATTCTTGGTTCCCTCAATGAACTGTAGCTCCTCAGTGCTGGCAGCACTCATGCAGCCCCAGACCATGACACCCCCACCACCATGCTTGACTGTAGGCAAGACACACTTGTCTTTGTACTCCTCACCTGGTTGCCACCACAGACGCTTTACACCATTTAAACCAAATAAGTTTATCTTGGTCTCATCAAACCACAGGACATGGTTCCAGTAATCCATGTCCTTAGTCTGCTTGTCTTCAACAAACCGTTTGCGGGCTTCCTTGTGCATCATCTTTAGAAGAGGCTTCCTTCTGGGACGACAGCCATGCAGACCAATTTGATGCAGTGTGCGGCGTATGGTCTGAGCACTGCCAGGCTGACCCCTTCAACCTCTGCAGCAATGCTGGCAGCACTCATATGTCTATTTCCCAATGACAACCTCTGGATATGACGCTGAGCATGTACACCCAACTTCTTTGGTCGACCATGGCGAGGCCTGTTCTGAGTGGAACCTGTCCTGTTAAACTGCTGCATGGTCTTGGCCACCGTGCTACAGCTCAGTTTAAGGGTCTTGGCAATCTTCTTATAGCCTAGACCATCTTTATGTAGAGCAACAATTCTTTTTTTCAGATCCTCACATGCCATGAGGTGCCATGTTGAACTTCCAATGACCAGTATGAGAGAGTGAGAGCGATAACATCAAATTTAACACACCTGCTCCCCATTCACACCTAAGACCTTGTAACATGAACGAGTCACATGACATTACATAGTTACATAGTTAGTCAGGTTGAAAAAAGACACAAGTCCATCCAGTTCAACCAAAAAAAAAAAAAAAATGTATATACACATATACACATACAACCAAATAATCCCATATACAATCCTTCACCCACAGCTGATCCAGAGGAAGGCAAAAAACCCCAGCAAAGCATGGATCCAATTTGCTATAACGGGGGAAAAAATTCCTTCCTGATTCCCCGAGAGGCACATTGGGAAGGAAAAATGGCTAATCGGGTGTACTCACTTTTGTTGCCAGCAGTTTAGACATTAATGGCTGTGTGTTGAGTTATTTTGAGGGGACAGCAAATTTACACTGTTATACAAGCTGTACACTCACTACTTTACATTGTAGCAAAGTGTAATTTCTTCAGTGTTGTCACATGAAAAGATATAATAAAGTATTTACAAAAATGTAAGGGTGTACTCACTTTTGTGAGATTTTGTACATTGAGTAGTTTGTTTATAGACGTTTAGAGGCAGTTGTATAAAGCAAAAAATTGTGTTCAGGACGGAAGCTTATTGGCATTTGAAACGCCAAATGCTTGTAACAGCGTGCAAACGCATCTAAATGCAGTAAGTCGTGTTTCATTTATAGGCATTTTCAATGGAGATACATTTCTGACCATTTACAATGTAAAAAATGCTTCTAAACACAAACGCGGCTAAATGCGTATAAATGTGGCATGTAAACATGGCACAACGGATGTTTTTTACCATCGGTCACTAGCTGTCAAGTCCCATTGTTCAGGAGAGATTTTTAAACGTCCTGTGTACATGAAGCCTAACACTCACCTCCCCACATACTGACAATGTTGCTGTCTAAAGGAGCCCCCTGTGTGCATTCATCCAAACTGGGGGGCACTCTAATACCGGAGGTCTATTACTGGCCACGTGAAAACAGGGGCAAAATACCTAAAAATGGCAATGAATGCAGCTATCACATCTAAAGATTGGTAAGCTGCAATATATTACATTTTCAATATACACCTCTTCAATATACACCTCTTCCCTGGGTCGACTGACAGCCTCCCACGGCTTTCAATATCATTTCTACGCTGACGATACCCAAATCTACCTCTCCACCTCCCCCAAATCACCCCATCAGTCTCCTCACGTATCACTAGTATATTAACAGACATATCTGCCTGGATGTCACACCACTTTCTTAAACTCAACTTGTCCAAAACTGAACTCATAATATTTCCTCCCCCACGTTCCATTTCCCCCGAGTTCTCTGTCAAAAGAAATGGCACAACCATACACCCCCACATGTCAGGGTGCTTGGTGTTATCCTGGACTCTGAACTCTCCTTTTGGCCCCACATCCAATCACTTTCTAAGGCTTGCCGCCTCAATCTCCGCAACATCTCTAAAATACATCCCTTCCTAACCAATGAAACCACAAAGCTCCTGATTCACTCCCTGGTCATCTCTCGTCTTGACTACTGCAACTCCCTCCTCACTGGCCTACCTTTAAATAGACTATCCCCTCTCCAGTCCATCATGAATGCCGCTGCCAGACTCATCCACCTTACAAACCATTCAATGTCTGCCACCCCCCTCTGCCAATCCCTCCATTGGCTGCCAATCGCCCAACTAATTAAATTCAAAATACTAACAATCAGCTACAAAGCCATCCACAACTCTGCTCCCAGCTACATCACCAACCTAGTCTCAAAATACCAACCTAACCGTTCTCTTTGCTCCTCCCAAGACTTCCTGCTCTCCAGCTCCCTCATCACCTCCTCTCATACTCACCTCCAAGACTTCTCCCAAGCCTCTCCCATTCTCTGGAACTCCCTACCCCAATCGGTCAGAATGTCCCCAAATCTATCCACCTTCAATCGATCCCTGAATACGTTTCTCTTCAGGGAAGCCTATCCTGCCACCACCACCTAACAACTACACTCCTTATTTTCTCAATCATCTCATCCCCCGCAGTTTACTGCCCTTTCGTATCATTCAACCCTCCCTCTTAGATTGTAAGCTCTAAGGAGCAGGGCCCTTTGATTCCTCCTGTATTGAATTGTATTGTAATTGTACTGTCTGCCCTAATATTGTAAAGCGCTGCGCAAACTGTCTGCGCTATATAAATCCTGTATAATAATAATAATAATTTTGATTTTTATACGGCTTTTTTTTTTTAAAGGAATTTATTTCATAGTTTTCATTTGTAAAACATATAAAACAAACAAATGCCATCTGAACATGGTGAAGGCAGTAGTGTCAGCTACGCAGAGCCCATCAATAGTACAAATCAGGATAATACATAATAGACCATCTTTAGAATAGCACTTCCATTGGCAAAAAATAGTATGAGTCATTTGTACAATAAACCTGGGCCAACTATAGGTCCACACACCATTCTTGCCTGTCTCTTATTGGCCAAACATCTTTTATGTCAGGGTTACTAACTGCCAAGAAATTTATGGACAGTCTGCAAAACATAAAGGTAATTGAAAGATGTCTGAAATATCCAGGAAAAGAAACTGTAAAAAGTATTGATTTCTACCTCCATCTGAGTATTAGTCAATCACACAATTGGTCCCATAACATACTAATCTGATGGAGTATAAAGAAGAGAGCTTCTTAACACACCACCATTAAGATACATTTCATTGTTGCTATAAACCTTTAAAATGTGTAGAAGATCAAACTAACAACTGCTTCATACATTAAGAGCATGATTTGTCAAAGCAGAGCTAAGGGCTAATACAGTGGTTCTCAACTCCTGTCCTCGGGACCCCCCAACAGGCCAGATTTTACGTATTACCTTGGGGAGATGCAAACTACTGTAGAATACTGCAATCAAAGAGCAGCAAATGATATTACCTGTGATGCATTTCAGTTATCCTGCAAACCTGGCCTGTTAGTGGGTCCTGAGGACAGGAGTTGAGAACCACTGGGCTAATATAAAAGATCCACAATTAATCAGATTATGTATTCATTACAAATGTCTTACTATTCTATAACAGTGCCTCAGTCCGTCTTTATATTTGTCTGCTTTAATGTCCTACACAAAAGTAAAAGGGTTAGTTCAATTTAACCAAAAACCTACCTATGTAGATAAGGGACATCTGTAGTTAAAAGCAAACTGTGCAGCTTTCACCAACGTTGAATAATGCCCTTGCTGTAGGTGTAGGACATTTGCATACCTTATGTAGTTATGAAAACTTCTAGGACCTTGCTAAGGATGTTCCCAAGCAGTGGCGGCCCGTGCATTAGGGGCGCACGGGCACCGCCCCCCCATCCATGCATCTGGCTACCTGATCTACATACAGGGATGCATGGATTCCAATGGGGATGTGTGTTTTTGAAGCATGTGATTAGAGCCTGAGGCTCTAATAGGCTTCAAAAAAAGGGTGGGCTCCAGGCACAGAAGCCCACCCCGTTGTTTGATGATAATGAAGGACTATTCGTTATCGCCACACTGATCCTCCTCCTGGCCAATCAGGAAGTGGGTCTGAGACCAGTCACCTGATTGGCTGAAAGGACAGGAGATCCTATTGGACGCCTAGCAGGAGGAGAGAAGAGATGCACAGCGGAAGCTTCCATAATCAAGGAGAAGACACAGGAGCCGCTGCCTGACTCACAGCTCGCCGCTGTCACCCTCCACTAAGATGGGGTAAGTGCCGGGCAGACAGCAAGCGAGTGGGCAGGGAGTGGTGGTTCTGGGGCCGAGTGCCGCCGGCCGCCCAGGGGGGTGCTGGGGTTAAGTGTTGCCATCTGGCTGGGGGTGCTGGGCAGTGGTGTATCATCCATGGGTGCAGGGCATTCACTGAACACGGGCCCTGAGGAGTGGGGGGGCCCACTGTGCTCTGACCCACACTGCACCCATGGATGATCTCTCCATGACAGCCGGGGATGATCGGTGTGGTGTGGGCTTCCACAAGGGCCCACCAATTTCATGGTACGCCCCTGGTGCTGGGGTTAAGTGCCGCTGTCCGGCTGGGGAGATGGGGCTGCTGGGGTTAAGTGCCACCGTCCGCCCGGGGGGGTGGTTGTCTGCCACCCCCCCAAAGAAAAAAACCCACCAGCCGCCATTGTTTCCAAGAGAGGCCCAGCTGCTACAGTTCACCTTCAATATTACAGGAGTGAGCTCTCAAATGCTGAGCTACTGCATCAGATGAGAGAAAGCAGATGTGAGAGGGTTTGAATCAAAGAAAGACCTCACTCCTGTGATGATGAACAGTAACAGCTGGGTCTCTCTTAGCAACATCCTGAGAGTTTTCCAGTCAGGCTTCATGAGGTAAGTAAAAGATCTACACCTATACAAAAGGGCATTATTCATCTGCATTGAGCTGCACCTCTTATCTCATTTTTTGTTTGTTTTTTGTAAAGGTGAGCTATGCCTTTAAAGTGATTGTAAAGGTTTGTTTTTTTAAAAAAAAATAACAAACATGTTATACCTACCTCCTCTGTGCAAAGGTTTTGCCCCAATCCTCTTCTTCTGGGGTGCCCCGGTGGCGCTCCTGGCTCCTTCTCTTCATCGAGAGCCCCCACGGAGAGCCGCTTTCCCTGGGGGCACCCGTACGGGCGCACTCATGAGTCCCGCTGCTGCATCCATTGACATAGACAGCAGGACTCGGCCCCCCCCCTCGGCTCCCGTGTTACTGGATTTGATTGTGGCCCCTGCTGCTTTCAATCTATCCAATGAGGATGGAAACAGCGGCTGGAGTCGCTGCGCTCATGCACATCGCTGGAATGGATGGGCTCAGGTAAGAAAAAGGGGGGCTCTGGGGGCGGCTGCAGCACAGAAGGTTTTTTTGCCTTAATGCTTAGAATGCATTAAGGCGAAAAACCTGTAGGCTTTACAACCCCTTTAAGTTAGCCTGTTGTAAAGTCCCAGATAGCAGTTTTGGCTGGACATACACGTTAGGGTATATAAACCTTAACCATGAACTTCTGTTATTTGGAAGCATTTTGTTACATCAGTTTGATAAGTGATAATGAACAACTTTAGAAAGAAGTTAAGGTCTCAATGCAATTTATAGGAGAACGATATAACACCGGCATCATCCCAATACATATAACTAAACGTACAAAACCAGAGTATTAAAGTGACTTTACATATGTCTTACCAGTGATATAGACATACCAAAAAACAGTTATTCAAAATTAAAATATTAACAATTTTGTTTCATACAATGTTTATATATTTATATTTTGTGAAATTTCTATATTCCCGCTTTCTAGCAGCACAAGAAACTTTGTTTAACAGTCCTGATGAAGCAAAACTCAGCAAAACTTACAGAGCTAATTTGTGTATGTTATGCTTGCATTTGTCATTGGTTTAAACATTTTATATAATATAATTGTTATTATTTTAATGTTCAATAACAATTTTTTGGTATGTCTATATCACTGTTAAGGCATATTTAATACTTGGTACATTTTGAAACTAAACAACCTTGATTTTGTCAGAAATTCAGAGCTGTCCTGTGTCCTCTGCACACTGTGTTATCTCAAATAGCCAATCCATAGTTCTTATTTTCAATTACAAAATTACTGTTTTTTGTGTTGTGGAGAACTGAGGGTAGGAGTGGTTGAGTAGTTTAGTAAATGCCGCTGGACAGGGCTGAAACCACTCATCAACTAAAATACTGTGTGCTGTCAGTCTACAACAGGACTTAGGAGCTGAGTGAATTTCTTGCAGATCAACAGGTATAGTTCTGTACTTGCAGGGTCTTTACCCACTTGCTGATCCAACCTTTCTCTGACATTTGTTGTTTACAATTAAACATCAGTATTTTTTGATAGAAAATTACTTAGAACTCCTAAACGTTATATTTTTTAACAGAGACCATAGAGAATAAAATGGCGGTCGTTGCAATATTTTATGTCACACTGTATTTGCTGCTGTCTTTGTCACACTTTACTGCAGCGATCTTTCAAACGCATTTTTTTGGGAAAAAATACACTTTAACAAATGAAAAAAAACAAAACACTAAAGTTAGCCCACTTTCTGTATAATGTGAAAGGTGATATTACGCCATGTAAATAGTTACCTAACATGTCATTCCTTGAAATTGCACACACTCATAGAATGGCGACAAACGACATCATAGACAACAATTTAACATTTACAGGTTACGCATTTAGGGTTACAGAGGAGGTCCTGTGCTAGAGTTATTGCTCTCATTCTAATGATACCTCACATGTGTGATTTGAACACGGTTTATATATGCGGGTGCGACTTGCGTATGTGTTCACTTCTGCGCGCAAGCACGGAGGAATGGGGTGCTTTAAATTTTTTTTTCTTATTTATTTTACTTCTTTTTTTTTTTGCACTGTCCCTTTATTTTTTTTTCTTTTATCACTTTTATTCCTAGTTCAAGGAATGTAAACATCCCTTGTGATAGAAATAAGCATGACAGGTCTGGGGTCAAAAAGACCCCAGATCTATCATTTACCATTAAAAGCAAAAAAAAAAAAAAATCAATGACACTTTGACTTTAAGGCTAGATTCCCACCTATGCATTTTTAGTGCTTTTTGCATTTTGCAGATTTGCACTGCAGTCCATTTAACATGGTTTCCTATGAAACACGTTCTGCAGTGCAAATCTGCAAAATGCAAAAAACACTAAAATGCATCGGTGTGAATCCAACCTAAAAAACAAAACAAAATCATCTCTGTAAGCTTGAGAACAGACATCAGACGTTGCTCCGGTCCTCCAAGGGTATAGAGCCTGAGTGGGGGTTATCTTGCCCTCACTCGGCTTTGCGCCTAGCCATGGGCCGAATCAGATCAGTTCTGGGCTTACCGTTGGCTCCGGTAAGCTCAGAAACAATCAGGAAGCGGCGGAAGGGGACACCTCTTCCGCCACCTATAAAAGTGATCTAGTGGTGAATCCGCCCCTGGGACCACCTTTTTCAGAAAGCCGGCCCCCTAAGGAAAAACAAGATACCGGGGTTATGGCAGCTAGCTGCTGCCATAACCCTGGTATTTAACATCAGAGTAATGATGTATATTTACACTTTGGCGATCAGCAAGGAAAAATAATAAATCTCTACATGTATTGCAGTAATGTGCTGCATATTTTTTTTTATTTTGCCATGACATTTTAACCACTTTGGGACCACCTAAATGGGAATGTACATCATTACTTTGACATTAAATACCAGGGTTATGGCAGCAGCTAGCTGCCATAACCCCAGTATTTTCTTAAACAGTGAGCGATCCAGCGTCTGATAAAAGTGGTCCCAGGGCAGATTTGCCATGGGTTCACTTTTATTGGCGGCGGGAGAAGTGCCCCTCTCCTGCCGCTTTCTGGTCATTTCCCCAATTACTGGAGCCATCGGTAAAGGGGGAAACGGTCCGATCCCCTAGAGCAATGGGCAGGAAGTCGAGTGAGGGCAAGATGGCCCTCACTCGACTCTATGCCCTTGGAGGACCGGAGCAACGTCAAACATCCCTTCCGCCATCCAGCCTTAAAGGGCCCATTTTTTTGCATTAAAGTAAAAGGACATTTTTTTTTTTTTTGCTTTTAAGTGTAAATGTGAGATCTGAGGTCTTTTTGACCCCAGATCTCGCATTAACCACCTCCCACCCGGCCACTGTATATACGGCCGGATGGGAGCTTCCCCATTCTGACAGGACGTGTATACACGTCCTGCAGAACGGGAGCTCGCAGTGCGGCCACGCGGCGTGCTGCTGTTGGATCCTGTGATCACTATGATCACAGGATCGAACTGAGCAGAGATCGGGATATGGGCGCAGTGACTGTCCCTCCCGATCATGTGATGGCTGTGTCCAATCACAGCGGTCACATTGTAAACAGAGACAAACGTCTCTGTCACAGTTCTCCCCCCACCAAGCTCAGTGAGAGCTCAGTGCGGGGGGGGGGGGGGAGCTGCAGCTATGTGACAGCTTTCTGCATGGTGAGAATTTCATGCAGAAAGCTGTCACAGATCACCCCCCACACAGTGCACCATGCACACTGATACCCCTGTCCCCATACACATAAGTGTCCCCATAAAAGAGCCCCCAAAACATCTGTATGTCCCCAATCACATCTGTCACCATACACAAAACATCTGTCACAGTCCCCAAAACATCTGTATGTCCCTGTCACATCTGTCACCATACACAAAACATCTGTCACAGTCCCAAAAACATCTGTCTGTCCACGTCACATCTGTCACCATACACAAAACATCTGTATGTCCCCGTCACCTCTGTCACAGTCCCCGTCACATCTGTCTGTCCGCCAACACCAAATAAACTCTGATTTGGGTTATTTTTACCAAAGAAATGTAGCAGTATCATTTTTGGTCAAAATTTATGAAGAGAAATTACTTATTTGCAAAATTTTATAACAGAAATGAAGAAAAATGCATTGTTTTTGAAAATTTTCAGTCTTTTTTAAATTTATAGCGCAAAAAGTAAAAAACCCAGGGGTGATTAAATACCACCAAAAGAAAGCTCTAATTGTGTGAAAAAAATGATAAAAATTTCATATGGGTACAGTGTCGCATGACCGCGCAATTGTCATTCAAACTGCAACAGCGCTGAAAGCTGAAAATTGGTGTGGGAAGCAAGGGGGTTAAAGTGCCCAGTATTGAAGTGGTTAAAGAGGCCCTGTTCTGTCTATTTCTATTACAAGGGATGTTTACATTCCTTGTAACAGGAATAACAGTCATCAAAAAAAAAAAATTAAAGGGACAGTGTAAAAATAAAAAGTAAAATAGAGAAGAAAAAAATAAAAATTTAAACCGCCCTGTCCCTCTGAGCTTGCAAGCAGAAGCAAACGCATACGCAAATCGTGCCCACATATGTAAACAGTGTTCAAGCTACACATGTGAGGTATCACCAGCAATAATTCTAGCACTAGATATCCAATGTCACTCAATGTCCGCTCTGCCAGCGACCCGCGGTCGCCTACTACAGAGGATGAACGGGGAACCGTCGAAGTTAACACGGCTGTTCCCCGTTCTGACAGAAGCCATGACAGTGATCTACTGATTCCTGTGATCAGGATCTGTTAGATCTGTTATGCCCCTGCCAGCCCAGCCCCCACACAGTTAGAACACGCTGAGGGAACACAGTTAACCCCTTGATCGCCCCCTACAGGTTAACCCCTTCCCTGCCAATGACATTTATACAGTAATCAGGGGCTTTTTTTTTTAGATCTGATTGCTGTATAAATGTCAATGGTCCAAAAAAAGTGTCTGAAATGTCCGATCTGTCTGCCGCAATATTGCAGTCCCGATAAAAATCGCCATTACTAGTAAAAAAAAAAAATAGAAAAAAAACGCCATAAATTAATTCTCATGGTTTGTAAACGCGCCAACTTTTGCGCAAACCAATCAATAAATGCGTATTGCAATTTTTTTTTACCAAAAATATGTAGAAGAATACATTTTGACCTAAACTGATGAATAAATTTGTTTTTTTTTATATTCTTTTTTTGGATCTGTATTATAGCAAAAAGTTAAAAATATTGGGTTTTTTTTTCAAAATTATCGCTTTTTCTGTCTATAGCACAAAAAATAAAAAACCCAGAGGTTACCAAATACCACCAAAAGAAAGCTCTAATTGTGGGAACAAAGGATGTCAATTTTGTTTGGGTACAACGTTACACGACCACGCAATTGTCAGTTAAAGCAACGCAGTGCTGAATCGCAAAAAGTGCTCTGGTTAGGAAGGGGGTAAATCCTTCCGGGGCTGAAGTGGTTAAAGCATGACATGTTAGGTATTAATATACTCAGCGCAACATCATCTTTCACATTATACAAAAAAATTAGGCTAACTTAACTTTTCTTATTTTTTAATTTAAAAAAAAGTGTATTTTTTCCAAAAGAAATTGTGTTTGTAAGACCACTGCGCAAATACGGTGTGACAAAGTATTGCAACCATCTCCATTTTATTCTCTAGGGTCTCTGCTAAAACAAAATATATAATGTTTGGGGGTTTTAAGTAATTTTCTAGCAACAAATACTGATTTAGCTTGTAAACAACAAATGTCAGAAACTAGGCCTGGTCCTTAACCACCTCCCACCCGGCCACTGTATATATACGGCCGGGTGGGAGCTTCCCCGTTCTGACAGGACGTGTATGAATGTCCTGCAGAACGGGAGCTCGCAGCGCGGCCACGAGGCGCGCTGCAGCTGGATCCTGTGATCATTATGATCACAGGATCCAGCTGAGCAGAGATCGGGATATGGGCGCAGTGATTGGCCCTCCCGATCATGTGACGGCTGTGTCCAATCACAGCCGTCACATTGTAAACAGAGACGAACGTCACTGTGACAGTTCTCCTCCCGCTGAGCTCAGTGAGAGCTCAGTGCGGGGGGGGGGAGGGGGGGAGCTGCAGCTATGTGACAGCTCTCTGCATGATGAGGATTTCATGCAGAAAGCTCTCACAGATCGCCACCCACACAGTGCACCAAGTACACTGATACCCCTGTCCCCATACACATCAGTGTACCCATAAAACAGTCCCCAAAACATCTGTATGTCCCCAATCACATCTGTCACCATACACAAAACATCTGTCACAGTCCCCAAAACATCTGTCACAGTCCCCAAAACATATGTATGTCCCCGTCACATCTGTCACAGTCCCCAAACATCTGTCTGTCCCGTCACATCTGTCACCATACACAAAACATCTGTCTGTCCCCGTCACATCTGTCACCATACACAAAACATCTGTCTGTCCCGTCACATCTGTCACCATACACAAAACATCTGTCTGTCCCCATCACATCTGTCACAGTCCCCAAAACATCTGTCTGTCCGCCAACACCAAATAAACTCTGATTTGGGTTATTTTTACCAAAGAAATGTAGCAGTATCATTTTTGGTCAAAATTTATGAAGAGAAATTACTTATTTGCAAAATTTTATAACAGAAACAAAGAAAAATGCATTGTTTTTGAAAATGTTCAGTCTTTGTTAATTTATAGCTCAAAAAATAACAAAACCCAGCTGTGATTAAATACCACCAAAAGAAAGCTCTATTTGTGTGAAAAAAAAGATAAAAATTTCATATGGGTACAGTGTCGCATGACCGCGCAATTGTCATTCAAACTGCAACAGCGATGAAAGCTGAAAATTGGTCCGGGAAGGAAGGGGGTTTAAGTGCCCAGTATTGAAGTGGTTAAGTGGTTAACTTGTTTTCACTCCAAAGACTACTGTAACAAAAAGTAATATTCTGTGTTCGTTCATCGGATTCCTCTGTATTTTGAGTGTTTTATAACAGCAAAACTTCTTTATACTGGAATTGTATACTTGTATTAGCCTGACTGTTGGCACAATATAGATTTCAGCGATTAAACTAGGCTACAAATCTCGGTCCAGGGAGTAGAAACTAATCATGGATAATGCCTAAAAACAAGCTGATGTCATCCTGGAGAGAAAAGCAGATGTCCAGAAAAAATGTAATTTTGGGGGGAGAAAAACACCAATAAAAATATTTTTTTGTTTTTAGCATATATTCTTTCACCATTCATACCTGTTTACTGGTTCTATGCATTCCAAGATAGATGATTGGTGTTAATAATAATATTGATGGTAATTTACACAAACTGGATTTCCATAATGGCAATGATGAGTCTCACAGGCTCTTTGCCATAATAATATATTCATATAAAAACAAATAATATTATTACCATCGTATAAAAGTCCCTCAGCTGCAGCAAAATGTTTTTTTTTTAACAAGTCCAAAAATGTCCAGTGATTTTAAATATGTATAACAGGCAGTTTCCTTGCTTTAAAATGCAGAGGTAAATTCTCTGCAGACTGTGGAACAAGGTGTCTGTCCATAAATGTGTTAGAAATCGTACATTTGATGGTTTAAACCATGGAAAAGGGATGAAAAACACAAACAATGATCCTTGTCAGGTATAGCAGACTGGCTATATAAATGCTTCAAGGCAAAATGCAAATTTAATATATGCTTGACTTTATAATTTGCATTATGCCTTAGGCATGCATAAATCGACATAACATTACGTGGACCTTTCATTCCGAAGGACATCCTGCGCCTCGGTGTGAGCAGAAACGCATAGGGGTGTATTATATTGTAGAATACATGGGTCATTTATGTTTTGCGTTTTTTTATTTTATTTACAATGCTGATTATGGTAGCAAGAAGAACTCTGAACTAAAACATTTTGTAGTTTCCAGAGACAAAGCTTTCGGTCTATAAATATAACTAAAAGTTTAGTTTTTGGAGGTGGCAAGGTTTCCAACATTCATGTAACATATGTTCTATACCAGATATCCATTAAAATCTATTGTTTGTGCACAACTTGCTTTAAAATTAGTGGGAGCCATGCTGTGTCTGTCAACACCTCCTCTGTAGTGTTATCATGATGGATCGGAGAGGCACCAGAAAGAAACTACTTATATATGTTTGTGGAAGCAGAGATAATTCTGTTTCTGGTTAAAGTGTTACTAAACCCACCACAGTAAAATCTGTATATGCACCATAGCATGCTTGTTATGCTCACTGCGGAATTTAAGGGGTTAATCCTCTGCATTGTGTAAACACAATATGGACAGATCCTTATCTTCTGCACTGTCTATCTTGGCAAGACCATATAATACAGTGAGGGTAGCCATCCTGCACATGCTCAGTTTAGTCTCTTGCTGGAGAGAATATTTTCTGTTTCAGTTGAACTGTTCAGGTCACATGATATTGACATCACACAAGTGGGTGTGTATACTGGCTGTAGTGGAAAACCCCTCCTACCTGAACACACAACTATGGACAAACTGTGCAGTTTATGATGGGGTTGTCCAAAAAGGAACAGGGCCTTAGTAAATGTTGTCTCATACTATCCCTTCAATACTTTATACTCTCCTCTAGCACATATTGCTTTAATGTGTAACTGTAAACTCTAACAATGTAACCCTTCACAATTTAAACCCTGGAAATATAGACCTCTAATAATGAATTTTGCATATTTTCAACTTTTTGGACTGAAACATCCACTGAAGGTGCTTTATTATATCTGTTCAATAACAAAATCAAAACCTATTGATCATGTCAGAAATTCAGAGCTGTACACTTCCTGTGTAATTTTAAAAAGTCTAATTAGCCCCCCCCCCCCTCAGATCTTATCTTAATAAGAGGCCTAAGAGCCCAAAAAATGAGAAAGTGGTGTCAGCAGAGGTGCCCAAATGTGTAGAAGCTCAGAAATGGATTCTTCATTGACTCAATATTTATTGCTCACAGAATAGTATAAAAAACTGTCTGCACATTTTGTGGCACCATTCTGGCCACTTCCTCAGAATGTTATATGTCTCTTGTGAGTGAGGAGTGCTTCTTCTTCACATTCAGGCTCCTCTGCTGACACCACTTT
>BLSH010126841.1:630835-654517 GCA_018402905.1 Glandirana rugosa | reverse complement strand
CCCCACCTCGTTTTGTGTAACCTCCAAAGGTAAGTAGAGTGAAGTACGTGTACCCAGACGAAGTACTACACGCCGAATACCTAGAAAAGGAGACTGTAATGAATAAAAATCGTAAAAACTGAAAGTGACTAAAAAAATTTTTGTATAGAAATGTAAATTAGTATAAAATAATAAACAACCAAACGGTGTAAACATAAAAAGTATAAATCCCTCTGTAAACTCCTAATATATCATATATATAAACACACACGATTATGGTTTAATTCAAATCAAAATACCGAGCATGTGTGCCCTGCTGCTAGCACAAGTTGTGCAGCATGAGTGCTGGCAACGTACGCGTACGTTCAACTGTTGAAAGTGCCGCCACAGACGAACGATTCTGCATGCAACGGTCGTGAGTACGACGTGTTGAACACGATCGTCGTCCCGTGTGTACGAGCCATAAAACTAAACTTAATTTGGTATTAGCACACACAAATATATATACTATATAATCCTCAAATGTCTCCCTAAATATGAAAAATACAAATGTGGCAAACCAACAAATAATAAAATATGATTAAATGTAAAGATATGTTTTTAAAAAAATCAGTGAAAGTCAAAAATGCTAAAAATAAGTAATGTCAGAGGAAAAGATCCATAAGCCGCACATCATGAAGCAGACCCATGTGCATGAAGTGAGATGAATGGAAACCTCCAATGTGTTTTGCTCCACCCCTTAGGGCTTAATCATGGTTCCCTGGTCCCCTTGCCCTTCATCTCACTTCATGCACATGGGTCTGCTTCATGATGTGTGGCTTATGGATCTTTTCCTTGGACATTGCTGCAGCTTGGAGCTAGGACATACTCCCTGCCCCTGCCTGCTCTCACAGCTGTCTAATTGGACTTTACCTCACTACCTCAGTGGCACCTATATTTTGTCTTTTTGTGTCACACAAAAAAATAAGTAAATTACAGTAAAAAGTTAGCCACTTAGTCTATTTGGTTCTGCGCTAAAGTAGTGTCATAAAATGATTTTGAAGCCTGTAATGTGTTCAAGGATACCTATGTGTAGTGTTATTGGGGACCTGGTGCCTCTGCGTGTCCTAATAGTATCTGTATCATACGCCTTGTGTGTGCATGGAATTTTAATTTCTATTATCTGTTACTTATAGATTTTTGTAATATTCTTTTTTTGTCACGTTTTTACTTTCTTTTTGTTTTGGATAGAGTGGATTAGCATTAGAAACCATTTTTCACAACAGGCCAATTAAAGAATCCTTTGTATCCGTACCACCTTATATTATTGTACAAACCACAAAAAATATTATTGAAAAATACAA
This sequence comes from Glandirana rugosa, assembly GCA_018402905.1. Lineage (NCBI taxonomy): Eukaryota > Metazoa > Chordata > Amphibia > Anura > Ranidae > Glandirana > Glandirana rugosa. The sequence goes on along the minus strand of BLSH010126841.1, from coordinate 653,195 downwards.
ATGTTAAAAGAGAAGTATGTTTTCTTTTTTTTTTTTTTTTTCAATTTCATACTTACCTACTTGGATGCAGCATCTGGCCCACCGGTGCCTCTACACTGAGAACCGAGTGATCGAACACTGCCGTTGCGACATCTGTCCCCCGGTGCCTCTACACTGAGAACCGAGCGATTGAACATTGCCGATCGCTCTGTTCTCACAGCTCCCCGAACAGAGAGCTGCTGACTGTCAGTCAGCAGCTCTGTGCTCTGCCCCCCCACACTGGAATGCTGGGTTGTGGAGGGGGTGGGGATCGGGCCGTTTAGGCTCTCAGCAACTCACTGAGAGGCTGAGCGGGGTGTTGGTCCATGGATCTGGCGGATCCAGACTCTGTGGTCGTGATGACCCCGAGCCTAGACTGGCACTGTGACGTCAGTAGAGAGTGGACTTCAGCTAGCTCTCTGCTAAAAATGACTCACAGGAGCGCAAAACGAACTACACTCCTGTGATCCATAGGAAAAGTACAGCCAAACAAGCTCCAGATCCACAATATCCAACAGAGTAAATATAGTAGATTAGTATAGTTAACATTAATGTATTGATCTCCTTTTCTTGCATGACCGTCACAGCTGAAATACGAATAAAGTGACAGAAAAAAATATTGGCTATACACTTTTTTTAAGTGTAACTTAAAATGTATAGAAAGCAAAACTTATATTTGGATAGAGTAAAGAAAAATTAAAACCCCTAACAGATTTTTGCTTTGAAGATTTTACTTTCATCCTAGAGACCAAATAGGAAATAAGAGAAAATCTCTACTAAATTAGGGGAATTTCCTAGACAGTTGTCATCATAACATTTATTTCCATTGGAATACCTTATTGCTCTCATGACAAAGTCTGGGTTTCCTCTCACTTTCTCTCTTAGGCCTCATGCACACAGGACCTTTTTGGATGATTTAACAGCAGCTATTTTTTGCTGCAGACATATTTTCCTACAATCAATAAACTCCCCATCATGCTATCCTATGTGTTCATGCACACATAGGCTGTTTTTGATTTGTAAAAAAAATCCAAGACTAGTGGGTTCCCGTGAGATGTTTTTCAGTTGTAAAAACGCTCACACGCTCAAAAATGTGCAAAAACGCTGCTCACCAATGTTTTTGGACGTTTTAGATCCATTGAGAGAAAAAAAAAAAACGCTCAATAATGCTACTGCTCAAAAACGCGGCTTACCAAGGTTTTTGGACATTTTTGGTCAATGAAAAAAAAAGTGCTACTGCTCAAAAACACTAGTGCAAAACGCTGAAAAAAGCTCACTACAAAGCTACTGACGTTTTTAGAACATTTATTTAACATCCTGTATGCATGAGGCCTAAGTGACAGTGGTCATCAGGACAGTAGAGGGGTGAATCTCCTCATCTCTAACAGCAATAAAATTAAACTTGGCAGAGAGTCGAAGACACTACTTCATGAACTCTTTAAGACCTCATGCACACTGGCCATTTTTGGACGTTTTTACAGCAGCTGTTTTTGGCTTCAGATGTTTTTTCCTACAGGCAATAAACTCCCCATCATGTTATTCGATGTGTTCATGCACACCCAGGCTGTTATCAACTGTTTTGGGCTGGGGCGTTTTTGAGCTGTAAAAAAAAAATCCAAGACCAGTGGGTTTTGAGAGGAGTTTTTCAACTGTAAAAATGCTCAAACGCTGAAAAATGCTGAAAAACACTTTAAAACGCCCTAAAATGCTGGTGAGCTGCGTTTTTGGGCATTTTTGAGCATTCTTCAGCATTTTATAGATATCATTTTTTAGCATAATTTTACATCCATTAAAAAAAAAAAAAAAAAAGCTCATAAACGCTAATGCTGAAAAACGCTCAAAAACACGAGTGCAATAACGTACAAAGCTACTGATGTTTTTAGAGCGTTTTCCTGTTTGCATGAGGCCTAAGCCTTGATTTTGTTATAGTTTTAGATAAAAGAGGGAAATATAAGAACATTTGTCCGAATTTTATTGCTGCCTGCGCCTTTGTAGGAGCATTCATCCTTTCTATGCAAGAGAGCTTTCAATTTAGACATATTTTAATGAATATAATCCTTGCAAGTAACTAACTCTATTAAACATAAGTAAATTGGAAATAGAAGAAATTACAATCCTAGAATCGATATTGATCTGGGAAAATGCAAAAAAATAAAAAAATCATATGCACATACAAAAAAGTGTGTAAAATAATTGGGAAATGGTATTACAGTAAAACCTTGGTTTAAGAGCATTTTGCAAGACAAGCAAAATTTTTAAATACATTTTGACTTGAGATACAAGCGATGTCTTGATATACAAGTAGCATCGAGTCACAATCATCCTCCGCACCATCACCAACGTCATCCCTTCTACACTGTGCTCCACGAGCGCTTTAAGTCTCGCTTTAAGATCGCTCTACTGCAGAGTAGTCTTTCCGGTCATGATTGCAGACTGACAGCGATGTGGAGGATGGTCTATGTGGACAGCTTTACCCCGGATGCCTGCATACTTAGATGTGCCTCTTTTAATCAACAACCACATGAGTTGCTAAATTGTACCTTTATTAACTAGTTCCCGAGCGGCTCGTGTACATTTAGTGCTACAGAGTGGCGCTGTAGCGCTAATCGCTGTCTTTAAAAGGTGGCTTGAGCATGCGTGGCTAGCTCTCGTGCCCGCCGCACTCTGCAGGAGTGTGCCCACAGCTCAGACGGACCCGATGTCCGCCGGCGAGCCGCGATTGTTTAGGAGAGGAGAAACACGGGGAACCGCCGATGTAAACACGGTGGTTCCCCGCGCTGTCAGGCAGCATGACAGAGATCTACTGATCCCTGTCACTGGGATCAGTTAGATCTCTGGGGCCACTGACAGCCCAACCCCCTCACAGTTAGAACACACCCAGGGAACACAGTTAACTCCTAGATCACCCCCCAGGTTAACCCCTTCACTACCAATGACATTTATATAGTAATCAGCGGACATTTAAATTTCTGATCTCTGTGATATGAGGAAGAATATAAATCAGCTAAAACCGATGAATGAGTTTGTTTTTTAACTTTTTTTTCTTTTTGATTTGTATTTTAGCAAGAAGTAAGAAATATTGGTTTTTTTTTGCAAAATTGTCGCTCTTTTTTTTGTTTATAGCGGTGATCATAAATGACGTAGAGTGATCAAATACCACCAAAAGAAAGCTCTATTTGTGGGGAAAAAAAAAGGATGCAAATTTCGTTTGGGTACAACGTTGCATGACCACGCAATTGTCAGTTAAAGTGACGCAGTGCCGAATTGCAAAAAGTGCTCTGGTCCTAAAATGGGAAATCCTTCCGGGGCTGAAGTGGTTAACCACTTAAGGACCAGAAGGATTTCCCATGTTAGGACCAGAGCACTTTTTGCGATTCGGCACTGCGCCGCTTTAACTGACAATTTCTTCTCTGCCAGGCAATTGCGGCTCGCCAGCGGAGATCGAGTCCACCCAAGTCTTGGCCACACTTCTGTAGAGTGAGGAGGGCTGTTTATATACGGCAATTCGCAGGACAGGAAGGCGCCTCTCTTCTCTTTATACCCTGTAGCACCTGCTGGATTTTGCTTCTAATCACCTTGTGGAGGCTGCCATTTATAGATGGACATTTTATGATAACACATTGCTATAATCTTTTTATATGGACTAGAAACTGAAAGACTTATGAATAAATGGTTGTGCAACGAATCATCTGAGTTTCTATTATTTCTTATGGGGAAATTTACTTTAATATACAAGTGCTTTGGATTACAAGCATGTTTCCGGAATGAATTATGCTTGCAATCCAAGGTTTTACTTTATATGCAATGTGTTCTCCATCAAATCTGGCAATCCACTTCTTTACAGTGCAGGAGAGAATATCACAATTTGTTTAACTCTTTTCAAAGTTTCTGCACCTAATTAAAGTAATATACATTCTTCTTCTCCTTTACACCAGTGGTGGTCAACTTTCTTGATATACAGGACCTCAAGTGTGGCCCCTGACATCACCAAAGGGATGCACATACTATTGACTAAGTGTAATAGCACAGAGAACTGTCAGAGACTGTAAACCTAAACAGAACATCAAGATCAGACGCTTTGGAGCATAACTAAAGACTGGGGACACAATGTCATAATAATATGAAATGGCTAAAAGTCACTTCCAGTCCTTTACAAATCAATTCCTCCACATTACAGCCCATTTAAAATTACTTGTGCTGCAGCAAGATCCATTATAAAAAAATCATAGGAAAAAAAAACCCATAGAGGAATGGACATCACAGAAAAAGAAAGATAATGTGAATAAAATTCAATAAGCATTTAACTACTAGAATACAGTCCACAAAATGTTATCCCTTCATGCCCCTGAATGCTGTTGGCAGGGAATTTGAGGGCCATACAGTAAGGCCCAATGTGGCCCCAGCCCGCAGGATGGCCCCAGGGCCAGAGATACCTTCATTTATGTTCTAGAGAGACCAGCTCTTAAAGGTAATAGTTTGTTACATGATTTAACATGTAACACTATATAAAATAGTTTGTGACATGATTTAAAAATTGATTTCCTTGGCAGCTAGAAATGCAATTCTGGAATTTCCCTACCCTTCTAACAATAACCAACATGGTAAATAAAGTCCTAGAGTACTGTGTCAACCTTCTAGATTTTTACCTAATACAAAGTGTTTTGATGTATATAGGAAATTATGTTAATACAATATAAAATTAAAGCAAAGAACACATATTAAAAACAATTAAAAATGGGTGTACTTACGCGCTGCTATGTTGTGCTGTAAAACTCCAAAACAAAACAAAGAATGCATCAGTCCATAAAGTGTCCTTTGGTATGAATTTGCTTGCATATGCTCAATCTTTCATAAAAAACATGCTTGTGTTCACATATCTAAACAACTGCTTCCTTAATTAATGTTCACCACTATGTGCCCCAGTCATCCAGATGCATTAGTGATAATCCCCTCATCCAATGTGCCCTTACCTGGGGGATAAGACCAACCAATCGTTTATATGCGCTTTTGTCCATCACTGGGGATATTTTTTATGCGGTTTCACCCCTTTGCTGGCAATCCTGAGATTAGAATCCTCCTTCTCTTGCATTTATCTCCATACACCAAAATTTTAAAGAGAGAAAGCTTTATATTTTTTTTTGCTATAAAATTACTAAGAACCCCCAAACATTATATATTTGTTTTCTAACACCCTAGAGAATAAAATGGCGGCCATTGCAAAACTTTATGTCACACCGTATTTGCGCAGTGGTCTTACAAGCATGATTTTTTTTTAAACAATTGAGTTTTTTGAGTTAAAAAATAAGACAACAGTAAAGTTAGGCCAATTTTTTTCCATAGTGTGAAAGATAATGTTACGCCGAGTAAAATGACACCCAACATGTCATGCTTCAAAATTGCGTCAGTTCGCAGAATGGCGACAAACTTTGCAACATAAAAATCTCCATTGGCGACGTTTAAAAAATTCTACAGGTTAGCATTTTTGAGTTACAGAGGAGCTCTAGTGCTAGTATTGTTGCTCTCACTCTAGCGATCGCGGCGATATCTCACATGTGTAGTTTGCACACCGTTTTCATATGTGGGCGGGACTTACGTATGCGTTCGCTTCTGCGCGCGAGCTCGCAAGGACGGTGCGCTATAAATTTTTTTTTTCTTAATTATTTATTTTACTTTTTATTTTTACTCTGTCATTTTTTTTTTTTTTTTAATTTTGATCACTTTTATTCCTATTACAAGAAATGTAAACATTCTTTGTAATAGAAAAAAGCATGCCAGGACCTCCCAAATATGAGATCTGGGGTCAAAAAGACCTCAGATCTCATATTTACACTTAAATGCAACAAAAAAAAAAAGCTCACTCGGCTCACGGACACTGGGGGGGTGGTCGCGATCATCTCCACTGCTGCCGACGGGTCCGGTAAGCGGCGGAGATGACCGGAAAGCGGCGGGAGGGGGGGCACCTCTCCCACCGCTGATAAAAGTGAGACCACAAAGGCCGCTAAGACCACTTTTATCAGATGCAGAATCGCCTGCAGAAAAAAAATACCGGGGTTATGGTAGCTATCTGCTACCATAACAACGGTATTCCACTTCAAACTGCCGCCGTCAAACGACGGCTAGCGGTCCGGAAGTGGTTAAATCATCCAGTTTAAACTGATTAAATCAATGATAAACAGTGCCAAGAGAGCACTAGAAAGTGTTTGTTTTATCTGCATATGCCGGGAGAGTACCTTTGGAGTCTAGATGAGTACCCAGGTTTGAAGACCAGGACCTTCATCACCAAACTTGAGTGATACATCCTAGAAGGCCAGTTTGGTCATAGGAAGGAGGTGAGAGGCTGCTGGTGGTGTGGGACCCACTCTTCACCTGCATGAACTGGTGTGATAGCATCACAGATTACATCTGGGGACTTTTTACTTTTTCTGTCTTTGTCATGGACTGAAGTTTGCGCTGCACTATTTATCGTTTATTTACCTTGAAAGGATTGTGAATTGCCTTTCAGTGTTCAGTTTGCAATTTTCCCTTCCATTTATTATTGATTACATCTCTGCGCTGAATTTTTTCATATCTTTGGTTAAACTGATTAAACACTAAGTATAAAAAACATTCACATTTTCCTGGTGCTTCGAGTGCACCAAATCCTCCTGAGGAAGCCACGTGACCCTGTGGTGTAACGCGTAGGGGAGGGGCCAATCTGTCATCACGCTGAGGCGAGCATACCATGAAAATACTTTATGATTGTTTTACAGTTTGGTGCACTCTAAACACCAGGCAAAAGGTGAGTGTTGTTATACTTAGTGTTCAATCAGTTTAAACCTGATGTTTTAAAAGATAAAGCACTATGTACAGCTTTCTCTCTTTATGATTTGGGCATATGGAGATAAGTGTAAGAGAAGGAGGATTCTAATCTCAGAATTGCCAGCAAAGGAGTGAAACCACATAAAACATATCCCCAGAGAGGGACAAAAGTGCATATAGACCATTGGTTGATCTAATCCGCCAGATGAGGGCACATTGCATGAGGGGTTTATCACTAATGCATGTGGATGACTGGAGCACATAGTGGTGAACACGAATTACGGAAGCAGTCGTTTGGATATGTGAACACAAGCCTGTTTAAAAAAAAAAAAAAAAAAAGATTAAGCATATGAAAGCAAATTCATACCAAAGGACACGTTCTGGACTGATGCATTCTTTGTTTTGTTTTGTTAATGTTATATATGGTTTGATATGATATGCTGAGTTTGAAAATTGCTATGCAAACAGATTTAAAGAGATACTAGCATACTAGCATTTGGGAGCGCGGCACCGCTTTTGAATATAATTTTACATATTGAAAACAAACAATGGTATACCTACAATTAAAAGTATATCTATGGTCTGTATGAAATTAGTTACATTTGCTTGGTGTTCTTCTTTCAATTATGAAGTAAGAAAAGGTGCATACTTTTAAAAATGTAGGTCAAAATAAATCTGAAAAAGGCTATGCATCCAATATTTATTTATTTGTATTTAAGAATGTACCTAGAAGTTGGCATACTGTCAAATACAATTATATTCATTGTTTTGAGAACATATGGTAACCCAGTTTCTGCCCTATGACTGGCAAACCTGGCACATGAACACATTTTATATTAATTTTAGTATTTTTAATAGAACATCTCTCATGTGCTGTGCTTTGGAACTGATAGACATTAAATGAATGTCAAGAATAGATGTTATTAATATAATAATATTATAGTAGATTTAGATTTGATACTGGTGATTAGTAAGGATTACAGATAATCAGCTAGGTAATGTTCCAGAATCTTAGACAAATCAAGAAGGAATTTTGTAGTTAGTCAAATACAAGCTAGCGAAAAAATCTAAAGCCACATATTTAATATTGAATATTACATCTAAAATGTAATCATTTAAAATATTTGATTCTACATATTGCAAACAAATGCATTTAAAAATAGACTTGCTTGTCAAACACTAGACTCAATTTATTTATTAGCAACACTGACTCATAATTGATGTATCTGTAAAAAGGCTCTCCTGGGACAGAGTGCAATCAATACCTTTCTTGTTAGTCTGTTAGCAGACCCAGGAATGTAGATTGTATCTTGAAGAATATCATTTTTCTTATAAACAATCGTTTTTCATTTTCACTAATACATAGCTTTTGGATATTACTCAACATGATAGTGGGAAATTCACAAACCTGAATTGTTGTACACCCAAATAGAAAAAATATCTTAGTTATATAATCAGTTTGAAAAAAAGACACTTGTCCATCAAGTTCAGCCAAAAGAAAACAAATAAATCCTGCTCGCACCGCTTAAAATGGTTGTAAAGACTAATTTTTTTTTTTTTCCCTTAATACATTCTCTGCATTAAGGCAGAATACCTTCTTTTGTCAGCTCCCCCAAATACTTACATGAGCCCGAACTCGATCCAGCACTGTGCCCAAGACCAGCAGCGCTGCTTGTTCTCTGCCTCCTCACTGGGCTCATTGGCTCCTGATGATGTCAATCAAATGCAGTGACGGGGCAGCTGCACTGTGTGTGTCCAAAGACACATACAGCACAGGTTGGGATTGAGCCTGCACATGTGCTAACATAAGAAGTGGCTTCCTATGGTGGCGCATGGAGAAGAGGAAGCCGGCAGGGGATCCCAGAAGAGGAGGATCGAGGCTGCTCTGAGCAAAACCTTTACACATGTTAGGTGAGTATGACATGTTTGTTTAAAAATAAGAAAAAAAAAGAACTTTACAATCACTTTAAACAGTTGCTTTGGAATACTGTATTCAGGGCTGCAGAAAGGGGGGTACTACAGGAGACTCCGGCTCACAGGGGGGCCTGGACAATAGGGTGATCAATGCGGTGGGATGGGAGGACGATTACAGAAGGATGCATGGTGTCTGTGTCTCTCCCACCAGCAGCTGAAAGCCAGTTTCTCCCCCTCTCCCCCGATGGCTTTTAGCTGCTGGAGGGAGAGACACAATTGTCCTGTAATTGTTCTCCCTTCCCACCGCACTGATCCCCCTCCCTGTGCTGCCCACATCTGATTGCCCTTGTGTGCCTGATCCCCCTCATCCCCCTGCAGCACTGCCGGCTTTTCTTTCCTTCCAGCTGCTGCGGGTGCAAATGCGGATGGAGAGTGGGGAAAGGGGCCAGTAAATATGTCATTTACTGGCCCCTTCTTTTTCTGAATTGGACACAGTGAGTGATCTGTACTTATTGGTGTTTATTATGCTTCAGTGAATCTGTCTCCTGTTCATTCATCTTCACTGCAACTGAGGGTACAGAGAAAGGAATTGAAGAACCTGTGTCCTCAATTCCTTTTTCTATCTCAAAGGTGAAAATTTACTGTAAAAAATAGTTTTTTAAATTGTCAAAATGTAAAAAAAATTGCAAAAAAATATTTTAATGTTAATTTTTTTAAACTGTAATTTCTGTAATTTGGGGGAGGGGGGCTGTCAGGTAGGCTGTACGAGGCTCCGTGATTTCTAATTGCAGCCCTGACTATATTGCACCTATATTACACTGGACAATCTATATTGGAATATAATTTATAGAGTTTGTATGCATTTGTTTTTACATATTGTTGATGTGTTAAATATAAAGACATGCAGATTAGTCACTAAGCCACTCTGAGTGGTTTAATGAACTTCATGTTTCTCTATGAAAGGAAACTTGTACTGAGGAAGACATGTAAAAAAAGTTACTGTAAAAAAAACATTTTTAAAATTGTCGAAATGTAAAAAAAAAAAAAAATTGCAAAAAGTGTTTTAAATTTTAATTTTTTAAATTGTAATTTCTGTAATGGGGGGGGAGCTGTCAAGTAGGCTGTACAGGGCCCGCCCCATGATTTCTAATGGCAGCCCTGACTGTATTGCAACTATATTACTGGACAATCTATATTGGAATAGAATTTATAGTGTTTGTATATGTTTGTTTTTACATATTGTTGATGTGTTAAATATAAAGGCATGCAGATTAGTCACTAAAAGAATCTCTAAGTGGCTTAGTGAACTTCATGTTTCTCTGTGAAAGGAAAACATGGAGGATGCCAATGCTGACCTCCTTCTGAGTATGGTAGTTGCCTGGCTGTCTCTGGTTTTAATTTTTTTCTAAACAACTGACTAAAACAAATATGCAGCAAGTGAAGGCATAACTCCGGATCTGCATGCTTATTCAAAGTTAGTAATTCAGAGAGAATCCAGAAACCAAAGAACTAGCATTTTGAAAAATAGTGGTCAGCAGTGGTAGCCTCCATATTTATTTTAGTATAAACCACATTAAACCCCTTCCCCCCACAGTTTGTAGATTAACATTCTGCAGGGAACCTAATTCTGTGTTCTAGACATGTGCACGGCCGAAAAATTTGTTTGTTTTCGTTCCGTTCATTTTTTTTTATTTTTTCGGAAATTCAGGAATTCAGTAATTCGAAAAAATTTCGTAATTTGCATTTCGAAAATGCCAACATTTGAAAATTCGGAAGTAAAAAAATCCAAAAATTTGAAAAGTCAGAGATTCGGAAGTTCAAAATTTGCTAATTCAAAAATCTGACAATTTGAAAAATGAACTAACTAATAAATAACTATTAAATCATAGGTACTGGAATTGCCTTTCAAATTTGGCTGTTAGTGAACATAAATATGAAATTTATCACTAACAGCCAAATTTTAAAGGAAATACCAATACCTATAATTTAATAGTTAGTATAATAGTTAAGTTATTATTAGTTAGTTATTATCTCAGATTTTCAAATTATTGAATTACCAAATTTTCAAATTCGAAGTAACGAAAATTTGGAAAAATTAGAAAATTTGAAATTTGGAAATTTGGATTCGTCAGAATGAATGAATTTCGAAAAATTTGTTAAAAAACTATTTCGGAACTAAATGAATTGCACATGTCTACTGTGTTCCCTTTCACAGTCAGGAATGCATGATGATGCGTGCTCCTATATGTAGGACCCACATTGTTGCCAACAACTCTGGGCCTCCACTAGCAATCTAGAACCAATCAGTGTGGAACCCAATCACGTGATCACTATGACAGCTATGACATGGTGGTCACATGGCTTTGTTTATAAACAGGTGATGGTGGCCATAGAGTATTTCTTACTATGTGCATCCACTGTGGACAAAGTGTTTCTTTTTAAAGAGATGGTACAGTGTCCAGCAAAGCTTTCCCATTCAGATGTTTAGGGCTATACTTTACATACTTAACACCAATGTTTAACACAATTGGAGAGTGCAAAATCTGGTAGAGCTGTGCATGGTAGCCAATGAGCTTCTAACTTCAGCTTATTCAATCAAAAAAAATGGAAGCTGGTTTCTATGCACAGCTGCACCAGATTTTGCATACTCCAGTTTTTGTAAAGTAACCCCAATGCGTATCAAAAACATTTTTAGTGTGTAGGTGGGAACTTCCTTTAAAGTGTGGACAGTGCAAACCCATGTCTGTACCTCTGCTACAGAGATTCACCCTCTCTATAAGTCTTGGTAAATATTGTCACTAAGGCCTCATACACACGGGCATAATAGCAAAATGTCGGGACCGACGTCAGGCAAAAATCAGCGTCAAAAACGCAATTTCGTCTGCGTTTTGCATCGGCGCTAATGAGCATTAGTGAGCGTCAGTGAGCATCGGCTTCAATAGGCATTTCTTTTTAAAAAAAACGTTCCTCTGCTATTTTTTATCCTGAAAACGCCGGTTAACGTTACTACAGAGTTAATACGCGTTAGTGAGTGTTTTGCCAGCTCAGCGTCAAAAACGCCATAACGTTACAGCCTCAGAACGCTCGGGTCCTGCGTTCGATTTACATCTTATTAACGCCGACGCCATCTACAGCTCAAAAACGTTGGCGTGTTTATGGAGCTATTGAATAACATGGAGAGCTGCAAAAAACGCTAAAAAACGCAGCAGTAAAAAACGCCCGTGTGTATGAGACCTGAGGCTGAAAGTAAGGGCCCATTCACACAGGGGCAATCCGACTTAGGAGGACTTTGCTAGGCGACTTTCAGCACGACTTTCAGCGTGACTACAGGGCGACTTCAGGTGACTTACAATATGACTTATGCCAGGCGACTTAGCCTGTGGCCAATCAGAGAAGGGAGGGAGAGGGTTGCCACAAATAAATTCTATTCATTAAGATGGGGGATCCAACTTGGAGGCGACATCTATTGAATTCTATGGGCACAAGTCGGATCGAAGTCACCTTGAAGTCATGCAGGAACCTTTTTTTGAAGTCAGAGTGACTCAGTAGTGTACATTAAGACGGCTTCCATTCATTTTAATGGGATTTCACTTGTCAAGCGACTTGGGGCGACTTGAAGCGACTCAAATCGGAGCGCAAGTCGTCCCTGTGTGAACGGGCCCTAAGGGAAAAATCAAATGTTTTGAATTACAACCAGAACAGAAAGAATGACCCTTATTTTCTAAAGATTTCTTCTCACTTTCTGTATTGCCTGTGGGACCAGAAGAGAAGGGAAATCCCCCAATGGGACAATAGGACCCATGGCAAAAAGAAACTGAAAAAAAAGTTTAGACTTTGGATAGACGATAAGGTTTAGGTTGTAATCTTGTATGAACCTCAGCTTTTTTTGTGTGTGTATTGACTTCAACATTTTAACCTATGTTTCACAACTCCAACTGTTTTATGAAAACTTCTTATTCAAGGTGCTGCAGTTTTGTTATCCAAGGCTGACAAGTTTATTTTTACAAAGTTAACTACCTCTTCCTGTGAAATTTTTATGATATGCAAGGTTTAATGCTCCATTTCATGATACAGTATATTGCCGCATCTCATCTGGGGTTTACGGCTTCTTTTTATCAATAAATAAAACTAATCTCAACTAGGAATAGTCATTTTAGTACCCTGCCTTATATTTAGGTTTAGTGGTATATTATATCCAATCAAAGCTTCAATGTATTTTCCTAGGAAAGCCTTTCAACCCATTTTATTCTTCTTCTTTATTGTAGCACATCCATTAATTACTTTAATGTATACATGTTATTTAGACTATGCCAAGAAATGTTAATGAGCAAAGGGTTCCCTACCTAGTTTTCTGCAGCCTGTGGATAGAGCTTAGAATTGGCTATAGGAGCAAAGGTGGAAAAGTTGTCAAAATTAGGTGCAAGCTGTGCAATTCAGTGAGGACTAAGGCTGGCCATACATTGATCGTTCAGCAGAGACCGGCCAAGATTCAATCCATGTATGGGTAGGCTGATTTTATCCTAGTCGCACCATCGATTGACTTGCATACAACCAGCCTGTCTGAGTTTTTACGTGTGATTACTGCTGGCAGCTATTGCTGCTAGCAGTAGTTATTGTGTTCTGCTGACCAGAAAGGTTCCCTGCACCCCCCCCCCCCTACTGGCAGAATGCAGTATCACTGCAGAAAGCATTTCACCATCAACACTGACTGTGTTGATGGGGGAAATCAGCAATTTTCTTTCCTTCCACCAATGCTGGAAGGAAAGAAAAATAAATCATCTATGGGCTGCCAGATTTTTTTACATTTTTTTTTTTCAGCTATGCTTTAATCCTGTTCTTTTTTTCAAAATTGCATCATAGTGCAAGGGTGAGTACAAAGCGTTTTGAGGCAGTTGCCCTTTAGTCTAAGACAGGGGTAGGCAACCTTGGCACTCCAGCTGTGGTGAAACTACAAATCCCATCATGCCTCTGCCTCTAGGAGTCATGCCTGTGAATGTCAGGGTCTTGCAATGTCTCATGGGACTTGTAGTTTCACCACAGCTGGAGGGCCAAGGTTGCCTACCCCTGCTCTAAGAAGTAAAATTAAAAATATACAGTATTATTGATCTTTATAAGATATACGAGTAAAGTTGATTGGCTCAAGATTATCTTTTTACTACTGCACCACAATACATATGCAATAGATTTTGCTTATTGCAATATCTATCTTCATCATTTTTAAAATATACGAATTTTAGAAATTGTTCACTCACTAGAAGTCTGCATTGAATGACATCTTCCAATGCAGAATCTCTGGCTTTTAGTGAATAAGGCCCTAACTTGGCATTTAATGCCTTGCTGGGATTGATAAATTGTGCTCATAAAATCCCATCACTGGGATAAAGTAGAGTGATAAATGGGAGTTTTTCATTCTGATGCTTTTCCTACTTCAGTGCAATCTAGGTTGTTAATGCTTGATTCATACAACTGTCAAGCAGAGCAATTTATACAGAGAATGGCAACAGAAGGAATGCTGTGTTTGTAGAAAGCTGCAAAACATTGATAGCATGAGCAAATAGCAAGGCCTTCTCTTTAGGAAGGCTTGAAATGTGTAGAAGGTTAAAAATAAACACTGATTAATGTACACAGCAATTAGCTAATGTGTAAACTGGAATGTTGTTTTATGTCTTACTTAATGCACATTCATTTTTACATAAGGGAATGTGCTGTGTGCAGCCAAAATAGAGTTATGGAATGAAAGACCTGTTTTCTCTGGGATCAAGGGACTGCAAGAAATTCATATTTTATTGCTCTTTCCATGAAATATTTATTATGACCTTATGTATGTAAAGCCCAACTTCAACTTAATAGTAGGTATGGAAGAGTAAGGCAAGGAAAAAAATGAATCCATATTGCAAAATATTTCTTGTTCATTAAGGGACGCAGGACTTAAAGACAATTGGGTTATACTACTGTCTACTGGTGGATTTGGACACTGGCTACAAAATGTAGGCAGAGCATGGTGGAGTAAGCTGACAACAGTGGGAGTTCCTGGGAAATGAATAACACTTCAGCCTGTCTGGTCCTTCCACACTTCACCAAACTGGACCAGAGAGGCATGCCTAAGCGCAAGCCTTTGGGGTACAACATAGAGATACCTCAGAGCTACCTATATATTGTTTCTTTACATGGCAAGCAAGCAAGCTCACAAATTGCTAGGGCCCCTGCAGCCCAAAATGGCGTTGACATGTACCTCCTCTGCGCAAGAGCTGTGCTCACAGGGTGCCCCTTTACCAGACCCATACGACTCGGATACCTGAAAACTGACTCTGTAACACCAAGGTCCGGTGAGTGATGAACCTACTGCCTTATCTCCCAAGTACACCCTGAATGTCTATGCAAACATGTTGCCAGCTGAATTAAGGGAACTCCTCCGCAACATCCCCTCAACTCCAAAGCAGACTTTGACTTATTGACTTCCCGCATAGAATCTACATTTAGAGAGGATATATCTGCCCTGCTACACACCATCACACAGCTTTCCTCTCATGTGGATACGATAGAGCCACTACTTTATCTACAGAGTCAAGGGTACAGGCTTTGGGGACAATTGCCAATCCTGATTAATTGTCACTTATTTATTATTTATTCATATCAGATGATGACAACTACTAACAGGTATATACCCATTATGATCTGTTGGTTTGAAATATGGTTTGGTACATACTTTCCCTTCCTGCACCAAGATTTTCAAATCTAAGAAGTTTACAGACACTTTACTCACTTCCTTTGAGAGCTTGATCCCATAATCATTACAATCAATGAATCTAAAGAAAGATATCAAAGATTCAAAACTGCCCTACCAAATTACAACTATATCGTCTGGGAACCTTGTCCATAGATGCAGTTGTTCACATTTCTGTCCAAAAAATGGCTTCATTAGTACATTAAGCTGGTGACTCTAAGCGTTGGGAACATATGGTGTATAAGCTCCTGATATACCTGATATTCTTAGAACATCACTTTACTAAATTTATGCAACCTTAGGATTACCATCTATCAGTCATGTATATATACTTAGACCCAGGACTCATGCTATGATTATTCTAAACTCAACTTTATTATACCAGGAGACCAAACTTGACAATATGCTATGGGAGGCAGTGAGTGGTATGCCACTGTGTGTCCTTAGATAACCATTCTGTCTCTGCCCCCTTTTTGATGCATAGGGCATGCTGGTTGAGCATTCTTGACTCATTGTTATCTATACAACTTGATACTGCTGCCTGCTACTTGAGTTGAGTCTTGATTTGCCAGAAACTGGATGACCTCCTCATGCCTTGCTCTGTATTTACCTGAGCCTGATTACTTGTTAAAGAAAATAAGGAAAAAATCCTGCGCTAGAGGCAAAATAACTAAAGTCTGTAATCGTATGCAGCTGTGCAGACAGGTTCTGGTGTAACCATCTGATTAAATAGAAATGGAAAACTGCAGTGCAAAATTTAAACAAGATTCCTTGGAAAGATTCCTATAGGTTCAGTGAATGTAAACGCCAGTCACCAAAGTCACCACCACACTTATCTTCTTACCAGATCCCGGTGACCCCCTATTACGGAGGGTCAACTTGCGCTTTGGTATGATTGAAGTACACCAAGGGACAGACAGATTATGCAGGCAACATGGTAAGATAAATCCTCATCAATAGATCTCCCGTGGTGGTGAATGGTTCATGAAACAGATATAAGAATCCCAATAGTGCAGATGGTACAAACGGGATTTATTGGTATAAAACATACAAGTGGTTACTCACATTTACAACGTGTAAAATCGGCATTGTATAGTACAGCTCCTGGATACACCATAAACAACGTCCGGCGTCCAGGGATCAAGATGGCGTCCGCAACTCAGAGCTTCCCGGTTCACCGTGTTTACATTCACTGAACCTATAGGAATCTTTCCAAGGAATCTTGTTTAAACGTTGCGCTGCAGTTTTCCGTTTCTGATTACTTGTTAGCCTCTGGCTAGGAGAGATGAGAGATGTTACTTCAAAGCACTTACTTCAGCCCATCCCAGAGAGGTATCCATTGGGGACTTAATTTGCTGCAGGGGCATTCCTGTCCATTAGCTGGGAGTGATGCACCTATCTGTCCCATAACATACAGCACTCGGACATCTTCATAATATCATACGTGTCTCAAGCATCATGACGGCTACACCATTTGCATGCCACATTTGCTCATGTTTTCTACCGTTTTTGTTTTCTTTGAAAATCCTGATAGATGCTGCCCATAGTTGTTCATATCTGTTCTCCTTAAGCGTTTATGTTCAAATCTAGTGCCCTGGTTGTACTGCCTATGGGGAACAATAATTCTAGCTAATCTAGCAATGCCCCTACTAACGTAGACACCTGCCTTACTCCGTTTCATTAATCCTTTCATTGAATTAAGAGGTTATTGACAAAATTCATATGGGGGAAAGGTTTCAGGGTTTTTACTCCAAACTTTTCACAGTTCCTAAACCAAACAGGAGTAGCTGACACATTTTGGATCTGAAGGCCTTAGAGGTCTTGCCATGGCAAGGGATGTAGAAAGACTTGTGTCCTGGTCAGAACCTAATGTTTTAGCCTTGTCAGCCAATCATGTCCCAGGCATAGATAGTTTTCAAGAAGGCTACCTCAGCCAGCAGCACCTGGACCCAGAGGAAAGGTAGAGAAGGGAGATAAAAAAGTATTTGATCATCTGCTGATTTCGTACGTTTGCCCACTGACAAAGAAATGATCAGTCTATAATTTTAATGGTAGGTTTATTTTAACAGTGGGAAAGAGAATAACAACAAAAAAATATCCAAAGAGCTTGATTTTGGTCTCATCTGACCACAACACTTTCACCCAGTTCTCCTCGGAATCATTCAGGTGGGGACCTTGCGGGCGCTGCAGGATTTCAGTCATTCATGGTGTAGTGTGTTACCAATTGTTTTCTTGGTGACTATGGTCCCAGCTGCCTTGAGATCACTGACAAGATTCTCAGTGTAGTTCTGGGCTGATTCCTCACCGTTCTCATGATCATTGAAACTCCACGAGGTGAGATCTTGCAGGGAGCCCCAGATCGAAGGAGATTGACAGTTATTTTGTGTTTCTTCCATTTGTGAATAATATAATAATAATAATACCAACTGTTGTCACCCTCTCAGCAAGCGAATTGTCGATGATCTTGTAGCCCATTCCAGCATTGTGTAGATCTACAATCTTGTCCCTGACATCCCTGGGCAGCTCTTTGGTCTTGGCCATGGTGGTGAGCTTGGAATCTGATTGATTGATTGCTTCTGTGGACAGGTGTCTTCTATACAGGTAACAAGCGTAGATCGTCCCTTTAAGAGAGCGCTCCTAATCTCTGCTTGTTACCTGTATAGAATACACCTGGGAGCCAGGAATCTTGCTGATTGATAGGGGATCAAATACTTATTTTAGTCATTAAAATGCAAATAAATTTATAACTTTTTTGAAATGTGTTTTTCTAGAAATTTTTGTTGTTATTCTGTCTCTCACTGTTAAAATAAACCTACCACTAAAATTATAGACTGATCATTTATTTGTCAGTGGGCAAAAGTACAAAATCAGCAGGGGATCAAATACTTTTCCCCTCACTGTATATGCAGAAGTGTTTCAGGACTTGTGCCCTCAGTGGGGGATATCAAATGTGCATCCCCTGGCCTCCAGATTTAATAAAAAACAGGACAGGTTTGTGTCTAGGTACAGAGATCCTTTGGTGGAAGCAGTGTTTTTCTGTGGGATCAGTACAACCTTATCTACCCCTTTCATCCCCTGAAACTCCTTCCTCATCTACTCTGCCTGATTGAGATGAGGGCATTCCAGTGACGCTCAAAGCTCCAAACCAGCCCAGGTAGATGTGGTACTTTGACCTGATCAAACTACTGGTAGATACCCTATAGGTTCTTCCAGATTGACTGGTTTATTGCCCTGTTTCATGATCGCTGCCCCCCCAGGGTTTACCATTGTACATGAAAGGCATACTTCCCATGGTGCAAGGAACCAACTTTTCACCCAAGGTAAAACTTGGATAAATCCTTACTACAATCAGGTCTGGATCCCCATTTGGTCTTGAGTACCATCATGGGGCAAGTCTTAGCCCTTGATCTCATTCTAAAGACTGTTAGCCTTCCATTTCTAGGTTAAGACTTTTGTACAGGGCGTTTCTCATGTAGCAGTATTATCCAAATGTCTCTGACTCTGCCCATAGTCCCAAAGTGTCATTCTGTGTCCCTTAATGAACTTCAAGATATGGACTAAAATACTGATTTGCTACCTTTCATACCTTTCTCTACATGTACTAGCCTCTTCAAGTTTGTGAGAACTGTTTTACTTGCTGCCATGGCAAATCAAATTTAGAACATTTTAAAAAAAATAGATAAGCAGAGGCTGCTTTCTTTGAAAAACACCAAAGTCAAAGGCAAATCTCAACCTTTCCTATTAAAGGTGTGTTAGGCTTTTTCTCTTTACTGCTTCTTGAGTTTTTATAGGTCTTTTGATGAAATAAGCAGCCTCGATAGCCAACAGGGAGGCTTGGGTGGGTGGTAGAGTTAAATGGGACTAAGCTTTTTAAAGGATAAGTTCACCTTTGGGAACATGTTACATGTTCCATCTGTTTTTAGAATGGAACATGTAGCATTGTAACAGTGGGCCAGGGATCTTATCTCCACACTCACTGTCACAATTTGAAAAGAATGCAGAAGTGTGGGGCTCAGCCAGATATCTGTGAATTAATTAACTACAAGTGTCGACAGCCTTTGCGGCTTGTAGTCCTTAATGAACGACCAGGGCACTAGTGAGTGCTTTTAGTAGTTCATTGAGTCTTCCTGTCATTGTGTAACTGCCTGCCCGTACAAGGTACGAACAGACAGATACACTGACAGCTTGCAGGAGCCCTGCATTGCACCCGCGATCTGCTGACTGTGGGTGCAATGCTTTACAGGCTCCTAAAAAAATTATACATAAATAATAAATTCACATTTTTTACCTGCAAAAAAATCTACATTTATTATTTTTAAGGAAAGGTGAACATATCCTTTAATGAATATTTTCATTTATCTTCAGCTGTTCAGGATCTACTGAATGTTTCAACAGGGTTTAACAAGGTAACCTCTTTGTAACATCTTTGTACTTTCATCTGTTTGAACTGCCCAAGCTTTAGGCTAATTGTGATCCAAATTGTGAACCAATCGTGTTGTGATTTTCAGTGTGATTATGCAGTGGGACTTTGATGCAACTTTGGATGTGGTTAGCATAGTCTGTGGAGCCAAATCACACTGAAATTGCGCCAAAGCAGCACACAAACTTTAGAAAAATCGCACCACACAGAGTTGCATTGATGTGAATGGGCACCATGAAAAATTATGTGATTTTCCTTGCCATGCGTTTCTGTGAGTCTCATGTCAGTTTAGAAATCTCACCAGAAAGTGAACCAGCATTTTTAGTCAAATGTTTTGAATAGAGTATGCAAGTGGTTCAACCCTTGTCAGGTTTTAATGTTTTTATGTCCCTGATGGGACAGATTTGGACAGATGGGGAACTCAAAATGTTATATTTGGCACCTGAATAGAAAAAAATCTTTAAAAGGGGACATATTTTTCATGAAAACTGTGCAAGATCTTCCCTCACTATGAAAAGATTTCCTCTCACTTCTTGCTGTGTCTCTGACACAAAGAGCATTTTTCCAATGGGAAAAAAATGGAAAAATGTAGGTTTTATATATTTCATACACTATCCATTTTTTTTTGGCCCTGTCCAGTTCTACATTCTGGATTACAGAATATCTACCATCTCCATAACTTGGGATTATAGTGCAATGGAAGCAAATAGTTGTCAGCTCACTACAGGAAGTTAGGAGCTCACTGGATTTTGGCAGATTGGTGGTATTTTTCTGTATTTGTAGCATTTTAAATTAATAAAACACTGGGAAATATGCTTGTGTTACAGAGATTTAATGATTATTAATTTTTTTATTTTTCCCAGACACATACTTTAAGTAAGGCTTAGAGCCGGTTCACACAGGGGCGATCTGACTTCAGGGGAGATCCGACTTCAGGGGTGACTCTGAGCTGCCCTGCACAGCGCGACTTCAGTGCGGCTCGCAAACGACTTCTGTAATAGAAGTCAATGCAAGTCACCTGAAGTCGCCCCCAAAGTAGTACCTGTGTGAACTGGCTTTTAGGGTTTTTATTAACAGTAGCTCTGTTGAATATGCGAAGTGTATTTCCACTTTTGCAATCAAGTTTAAGAAAACTCCCATATATTTGTTATGTGTCCCTATTCACACAGCATACTTGCAAAAACAATAGAAAAAAATATATTTAGTTTTTAAGTTTCTCAGAAGGCTTTATAGCTAACTGTAAGCATTTCTGAACAATATCAGTCTATTCCAATAGAAAAGCATAGGACAGGTTGAGTCTTCTCTCGTATCCATACAATGAAGTAGCCCAGATTCTAAATCTTTAACCTTTTGTTAAGACAGAATGTAATCAAATCTTGTTTACAACTGGTAATGAGATCTACCAATGCAATACAGGCAAGGTTAATTAATAATAAATAAAATGAACTAAAGTTCCGTACACATGGGTCAAATGTTGGGCGGCACTGGCCAGTAGAGCTGCATGATTAATCGTTAAAAAATCGCCATCTCAATTCAACCCCCCTCACAAACTTAATCCAGCATTTCCACGATTCATGTAACAAGTGCAGAGTAGTCCATGCTCACAGCTGTGAAAAAAAAAAAACAGAAAAAAAAACAGGGCAGCTGGCAAAACATTGCTCAGCGTCAGAGAGGGAAACATGGTATTGGTTACGTTCTTTTAGAGATCAGAGGGATGAACTTCGGTCTGCAAATGAGGTCAGCTTAAACACCTAGACCCCTTTCACACTGAGAAGTTTTTCATGCGCTTTAGCGCTAAAAATAGCACCTGAAAAACGTCCCTCAATCCATCCCAGTGGGAAAAGCGTAGCATGTAATGCTAATGTAATCTACCAAATGAAAGATATGACAATGAAAATTCAGGAATTTAAAAGTAAAATAAATGTAAATAAAAGGAATAAACTGTACCTGTTGGGTAAAAGAAAAAACTGCCATTCAAAGTAACTCTGTGAATATAATTAATGAACAATAAGGCACAAAGAAAGACAGATAATTTTTCCATTATGTTTTTTTTTAATCTCCCTGTTTTGGGTAAACATACTTACAGTGATGCAGCTATGCTAATTTAAATTCCTTTGTAGTCATAAGTCTCACATTGTTAATGACGGAAAGATACAGGTCATTAAGTTTTAATTAATAGTACAGACTGATTAGCAGTGGTTCAATAATATTGTAAAATGTACTTAGTAACAACTTTTTAATAATATTCAGTCAAAGCCCATGATCATTTAGAATTAGAATGTTTTACCCAGATGACAGGGAGCAAATGTTTTAAGATCAAATTTGCTTAAAAATTAAAGTGGAAGTAAACCCTCCTATCGTTTTCAGCAAAGGAAGCTGCCATCTTGGTCTCTGTTTAATCTTCAACTGCTATGAAGCTGCACATGTGATCAGCTATGACCTCAGCAATTGGATTGGTTAACAGTTTGGTTCAGAGGAAAACCAAT
>BLSH010126841.1:612797-629419 GCA_018402905.1 Glandirana rugosa | reverse complement strand
CGCCCTAGGGACCTGTCCATTCACAGGTATATAATTTTCAGTCATCGATGTCATAAAAATCGGTAACTGTAAATTAAAAACGTCGGCGTTTTTGAGCTGTAGGTGGCGTCGGCGTTAGTGAGCAGAAAGTAGAACCCATGGCCATGGCGTTCTGAGGCTGTAACGTTTTGACGTTTTTTGACGCCGGCGCCACAAAACGCCAACAAACGCCACCTAATATTGTACCGGCGTTTTCCGGCGTTTTTTGACGCCGACGTTTTTAGGTTGAAAAATAGCAGAGGCATGATTTTTTTTAAAAAACGCCTATTGACGCCGATGCTCACTAACGCTCAAAAACGCCAATGCATAACGCCGAAAAACGTCGACTTTTTTTCCTTGACGTCGGACCCGACGTTTTGTTTATTTTTTTAGATACACCCGTGTGTATGAGGCCTAAAGAGGAGGTCCTGCCTGGGAACAAAAAATTAAATGTCAATGGCTAAAAATACTGTAGCTACTGACTTTTAATATATGGACACTTACCTGTCCAGGGATCCCGCAATGTCGGCACCTGAAGCCAATCTTCAGGTTGGCGCTCGGGTGCTGCTGCCGCCATCACCACTGAGGGAAACCGGTAGTGGAGCCTTTTGGCTTCATAGCCGGTTCCCTACTGCGCATGCGCGAACTGTGTCGCGCATTCTTATTGCCTTGGCGGCAGGAGAAGGAGGAGGAGGGCCGAACTTCCAGGAGACGGGCCCAGAAGTGGGGAAGGGGACCTGTCTAAAACATGTCCATGGCACTGGAGGTGGGGAGGAAGCAAAAGAGCGGAAGTTCCACTTTTGGGTGGAACTCCGCTTTAAGTCAAATTGAAATCAGGTGAAATGCCATCTATACAATTTTTATGCTGTGCTATGATAGCCAAGCTAATGAGTTGAAAGCAGGCATGGAGCTCCTGAAAAACTCATTAAGCTTAAGCAAGCCATACATTATACAACTTTCTTTCCTTCAACCAAAAGAAACCTGAAGAAAATAAAATTGCTTCATTCCTTAATCAATACAGCCAGTGTTGATGGGGCAATCCCTCCTGCAGCGCTATTGTATTTTGACAGAAGGAGATTTCTCAGCCATCAGAATTCAATGATCGCTGCCAGCAGCTATGGCTGTACATTTTCTGTAGAGTTACTCCCTGATGGACCACTAGGAAGTGACGTACTGTTGCATGTGGAGTCAGCTAGGAAGCAACATCATATAAGATATAAGGTAAGTAACAGTGGATGTCACCAGCAGCAAAATCATTGAACCTGTCTAGTATGGCTCATAGGCTTTAAAAGCCTGAGCTGTAACCTCACTCTTTCCACCATATCTGTGATTGCAGTGTACAGTGGGTGTACAGAGGGTGACAACAGTTGGTGCGATTATTTGCAAATGGAAGAAACACAAAAATAACTTTCAATCTCCCTCGGTCTGGGGCTCCATGCAAGATCTCACCTCGTGGAGTTTCAATGATCATGAGAACAGTGAGGAATCAGCCCAGAACTACACAGGAGAATCTTGTCAATGATCTCAAGGCAGCTGGGACCATAGTCACCAAGAAAACAATCGGTAATGCATTACACCATGAAGGACTGAAATCTTGAAGCACCCACCATAAAGCACATGTACAGCCCGTCTGAAGTTTGCTAATGAACATCTGAATGATTCAGAGGAGAACAATGTGAAAGTGTTGTGGTCAGATGGGACGAAAATCAAGCTCTTTGGCATCAACTCAACTCGCCTTGTTTGGAGGAGGAGGAATGCTGCCTATGGCCCCAAGAACACCATCCCCACCATCAAACATGGAGGTGGAAACATTATGCCATGGGGCCATGTACCGTCAAATCTTGGGTGAGAACCTCCTTCCCCCAGCCATGGTATTGAAAATGGGTTGTGGTTGGGTATTCCAGCATGACAATGACCCAAAACACATAGCCAAGGCAACAAAGGAGTGGCTCAAGAAGAAGCACATTAAGGTCCTGGAGTGGCCTAGCCAGTGGCCAGTGGCTAGTGGCCTAGCCAGTCTCCAGACCGTAATCCCACCGAAAATATGTGGAGGGAGTTGAAGTTATCAAACGTCAGCCTCAAAACCTTAATGACTTGGACAGGATCTGCAAAGAAAAGCGGGACAAAATCCCTCCTGAGATATGTGCAAACCTGGTGGCCAACTAAAAGAAATGTCTGACATCTGTGATTGCCAACAAGGGTTTCTCCATCAAGTACTAAGTCATGTTTTGCGAAGGGGTCAAATACTTATTTTGCTCATTAAAATGCAAATCAATTTATAACTTTTTTGAAATGCGTTTTTTTGGATATTTTTGCTGTTATTCTGTCTCTCACTGGTAAAATAAACCTACCATTACAATTATACAGTAGACTGATCATTTCTTTGTCAGTGGGCAAACATACAAAATCAGCAGGGGATCAAATACTTTTTTCCCTCACTGTATAAACTCAACATGGCTCCAGGATGTCACTAAAGAGATGCCTGCACATCGCTTCAGTAATCCTTTTGAGCAGCCTGGGAGCCACAAAACCAAGAGTGGTCTTTTACATAAATTCCATCTCCTAACCTGCCATCTACCCACTTCCCAGGTTTCATTGCTGGTCTTTTATTGTAAGAGTCAGCCTCATTGACTAATAGTGCAGCTTGACATGGAATAGGGTAAAATGCAGATGAAGAAGTAGAGATTTGCTTATTTACTGTAAATCTCTCGGGGATTGTAATTCCAAAAACTTTATGGAAATGCTGAAGTTACGGTAGGAGCAGGCACTTCTGAATTCCAATAGTAACATCATGGAGCCAGCTCCTGTACATAATTGTGGGTACAATTATACTTAAAATGTAAACTTAATTTCAGAATGAGACCTCAAGGTGCAAATAGGGGGCATAACCTAACTGCCCAGTGCTTCGTTTTTCATTCATGCATTGCCCATTACACCAATTTAATCCATTCTCTTTATTAGTAATCCTGTGGACCATGCCTACTTGAGATACAATTCTTTCAATGACCTTTAGGCCTCATACACACAGGGGTCTGCAAAAAAATAAGCAAAACGCAGGGCCTGACGTCAGGGAAAATATCGCCATTTTTCTCTGCGTTTTGCATTGACGTCAATGCATGTTTTTTCCCGCTAGCTTTCAGCTGCGTTTTCTGCCTCTATTCAAAATCAATTGTTCCCTATGGGAGCCCATTGATTTGAATAGAAGCCGCACCAGAAGTCGGATCACGATGATCCGACTTGCGGCGCGACTTGTGTGCTAGGGGTCTTAAAGGGAAACCCCCGCAAAAAATGTGCGTGGGGTTCCCCCTCAAGAGCATACCAGGCTCTTCGATCTGGCATGGATTTTAAGAGGAGCCCCCTACGCCGAAAAAAACGGCGTAGGGTCCCCCCCAAAATCCATACCAGACCCTTATCCGAGCACGCAGCCTGGCAGGCCAGGAAAGGGGTTGGGGACGAGCGAGTGCCCCCCTCCTGGACCGTACCAGGCCGCATGCCCTCAACATGGGCAGTATGGGTGCTTTGGGGCAGACGGAGCACTGCGCCCCCACCCCAAAGCACCTTGTCCCCGTGTTGATGGGGACAAGAGCCTCTTCCCGACAACCCTGGCCATTGGTTGTCATGGTCTGCGGGCGGAGGCTTATCGGAATCTGGAAGCCCCCTTTAACCACTTCAGCCCCGGAAGGATTTCCCCCTTTAGGACCAGAGCCCTTTTTGCAATTCGGCACTGCGTCGCTTTAACTGAAAATTGCGCGGTCGTGCGACGTTGTACCCAAACGAAATTTGCGTCCTTTTTTTCCCACAAATAGAGCTTTCTTTTGGTGGTATTTGATCACTGATGCATCATTTCTGATCGCCGCTATAAACAAAAGAAGAGCGACAATTTTGCAAAAAAAATCAACAAATTTCTTACTTTTTGCTAAAATACAAATCCAAAAAAAAAATAATAAAAAAACATTTTTTTCATCAGTTTTGGCCGATTTATATTCTTCCTCATATTTGTGATAAAAAAAATCGCAATCTGCATTTATTGATTAGTTTGCGCAAAAGTGGTCGCGTTTAAGGATGATGAGAATTAATTTCTGGGGTTTTTATTTATTTTTTATTTTTTACTAGTAATGGCGGCGATCTGCGATTTTTAGCGGTACTGCAATATTTCAGAGGACATGTCAGAACATTTTGACACTTTTTTGGGACTATTGGCATTTATACAGCGATCAGTGCTATAAAAATGCACTAATTACTGTGTAAATGCCATTGGCAGTGAAGGGGTTAACCTGCAGGGGCGCTCTAAGGGTTAACTGTGTTCCCTGGGCGTGTTCTTACTGTGTGGGGACTGCCCTAGCTGGGGAAGGGAAGTGATCACAGCCTCCATGTAGTGGAAGGCTGTGATCACAGCCCTTCCTCCTCTCACAGAATGGAGGTCCGTGTTTACTTACACGGACCTCCGTTCTTTCACTCCGGGGGGGGCATCGCGGGTGGCCGGCGGAGATCGAATCCGCCGCACCCGCTCCCTGGCCCTCCCCGGACACAGTGAGCGCGCCTCCGGCGGCACGCGCGCGCTCACTGGGCTCAATCTCGCGGCCACCGTCATATGACGGCGATCCGCGCAATAGAGCCACCTTGTCGCCGTCAAATGCCGATCAGTGGTCGGCAAGCGGTTAATAAAGGGACCCCCAGATGCCGGGCCCCCCACCCTATGTAAATGAGTATGGGGTACATCGTACCCCTACCCATTTACCTGGAAAAAAAAGTGTACCAAAAAACACACTACACAGCTTTTAAAATATTTTATTAAATCAGCTCCGGCGTCTTCTCCCCTCTCTTCTCCCTCGTCTTTTTTCTTCTGCTCTTTTGCCGCTGTCTCCCCGGCTTGCTTCTCCTGCTGCTTTTTCTTCTTCTTCTCCTTCTTCTTCTGGAGATGTTGACTCGTCACTCTCTTCCACTTGAATGCCGGGTCCGTGCTGCGTGGTTGCCTTATATTGGCATGGGGCGGGGCCACACGATGACGTCATTATGAGCCCCACCCTCATGATGTCACATCCTGGGGCGGGCCATCACATCACAACCGCGCAGCACGGACCCGGCATTCTAGTGGAAGAGAGCGACGAGTCAACATCTCCAGAAGAAGAAGGCGAAGAAGAAGAAGCAGCGGGAGAAGCTAGCCGGGGAGACAGCGGCAAAAGAGCAGAAGACCCCGCAGAAGACCCCTCAGAAGACAAGACCCCGCAAAAGAGCCGAAGAAAGAAGACGAGGGAGAAGAGAGGGGAGAAGACGCCGGAGCTGATTTAATAAAATATTTTAAAAAGCTGTGTATTTTTTTTTTTGTACACTTTTTTCCCTAGATAAATGGGTAGGGGTGCGATGTACCCCATACTCATTTACACAGGGTGGGAGTGCCGGCATCTGGGGGCCCCCTTATTAACCACTTCAGATGCGCGCTATTGCCAAAATACGGCTCCAGCGCGGATCTGAAATGCCGGGAGGACGTCCATGGACGTCCTCCACTGCGCATGCCCCAGCGCGCCCCCTGGCGGCGGCGCCGCACGCTGCACGAGCGTGCCCGCGGGTCGGGCGGACTCGATGTCTGCCCGAGACCCGCCGATCACTTTTAGGAGCCTCAGAACGGGGAACCGCCGTTGTAAACACGGCGGTTCCCCGTTCTGTGACAGAGGACAAGCAGATCTACTGATCCCTGTCACTGGGATCAGTTAGATCTGTTATGTCCCGACCAGTCCCGCCCCCCCACAGTTAGAACACACCCAGGGAACATATTTAACCCCTTCACTGCCCCCTGCAGGTTAACCCCTTCACTGCCAATGACATTTATACAGTAATCAGTGGACATTTAAATTTCTGATCGCTGTATAAATGTCATTAGTCCCAAAAATGTGTCAAAAATGTCCGACATGTCCCCCCCAATATCAAAGTCCCGATAAAAATCGCAGATCGCCGCCATTACTAGTAAAAAAAAAAATAATAATAAAAACGCCAGAAATCAATTCCCAGTTTGTAGACGCGATAACTTTTGCGCAAACCAATCAATATACGCCGATTGCGATTTTTTTTTTTACCAAAAATATGTAGAAGAATATATATCGGCCAAAACTGATGAATAATTTTTTTAATGGATTTGTACTTTAGCAAAAAGTAAAAAATATTGTTCTTTTTTGCAAAATTGTCGCTCATTTTTTGTTTATAGCGGCGATCAGAAATGACGCAGAGGGGATCAAATACCACCAAAAGAAAGCTCTATTTGTGGGAAAAAAAGGACGCAAATTTTATTTGGGTACAACGTCGCACGACCGCGCAATTGTCATTCAAAATGCGACAGCGCTGAAAGCCAAAAATTGGTCTGGGCAGGAGGGGGGTTTAAGTGCCCGGTAAGGAAGGGGTTAAAGAGGGCTTCCAGATTCCGATAAACCCCCACCCACAGACCCCTAACAACCAATGGCCAGGGTTGTCGGGAAGAGGCTCTTGTCCCCATCAACATGGGGACAAGGTGCTTTGGGGTGGGGGCGCAGAGCCCCCCTGCCCCAAAACACCCATACGCCCCATGTTGAGGGCATGCGGCCTGGTATGGTCCAGGAGGGGGGGCACTCGCTCGTCCCCACCCCCTTTCCTGGCCTGCCAGGCTGCGTGCTCAGATAAGGGTCTGGTATGGATCTTGGGGGGGACCCTACGCCGTTTTTTCGGCGTGAGGGTTCCTCTTAAAATCCATGCCAGATCGGAGAGCCTGGTATGCCCTTGGGGGGGAACAGCACGCAATTTTTTTGCGGGGGTCCCCTTTAAGACACCTAGCACACAAGTCGCGCCGCAAATTGGATTACCGTGATCCGACTTCTGGTGCGGCTTCTATTCAAATCAATGGGCTCCCATAGGGAACCATTGATTTTGAATAGAACGCCTGACAAGGCTTAACGCTGTGTATACAACGTTAAGCAACGTTATTGAGCGTTTTGACAGCTCGGCGTCAAAAATGCCATGACGCTGCAGCTTCAGAGTGCACTGGTCCCACTTTCTAGCTACAGCTCACTAACGCCGACGCCCTCTACTGCTCAAAAACTTCAGCGTTTTTAGAGGGCCATTGAATAACATGCAAAAAACGTGGCTTTTCAAAACGCCCGTGTGTATGAGGCCTTACATGGGATGTACTGTACATGTGTACATATGTTTAAACACCAAGCACCAAACCAATTTAATAATATTCTGTAATTTAATGAAGACTATTCAGTTGGTTTACAAAATAAAGGTTGTCCATTAGATCTCAGCATGATCACTGCCCAGTAGCCTTTACTCCCAGCTACTGTAACCTTTGCTCCCATACTGTAACTATAATGGTTTTCTGGAGGCATTGTAGACATGCGCGGTTTGTTTTGTTACAAATCAAAATTCTGACAATTTTTTCATTATTTGAAAATGCAGATATATCTGAATTTCCAAATTACAACACTAGTGAATTTAAAATGAATCCGAAATAACAAAACATAATTTCGGGCAAAATTCTAATTCAAACTGTTTTCTACTGAAATACAAATTATTTTCTAATTGAATTCGAATCGTATTTGAATCAAATTTGAATTTCCACAGAGAAAAAAATAGAATACAAAATAAAGGAATAGAGTAAAAAAGAAAATAATAGAATATAAAAGAATAGAAGGGAAAATAAAAGAATTGGATATAATAGAGTAAAACAGAACAAAATAGAAAACAGTAAAGAAAAAAATAGAATAGAAAATAAAGGAATATAATAGAAAAGAACAGAGTAAAACAGAACAAAATAAAATAGAAAATAAAATAGTAGACTAAAATAGAATATACAATAAAGGAATAGAATAGAATAGAATAAAAAAATTAAAAGAATATAATATTATAGAAAGAATATAACCATCTTCTGAAATTCAAATTCCAAATAGAAGACATATGCATTAGAATAGAGTAGAAAATAATAGAATATAATAGAAAAGAAAATAATAGAACAAACAACAATAGAATAGAATAAAATAGAAAGAATATAATCTTCTTCCAAAATTTGTATTTTAAATAGAATAAATTCAGATGTGAATAAAATAAAAAATGAAAACAATTATAAAAGAATAGAATTGAAAATAAAAGAATAGAACTGAATTTAAAAATAAGAATAGAATGAATATAACAATTTCCCAAAATTCAAATTTGAATAGAATTGAAAAGAATAGAATAAAATATAAAAGAATAGAATAGAATAAAATACAATAGAACATACAATAGAATAGAATAGAAAGAATTTAACCATCTTATGAAATTTGAATTCCGAATAGAATAAATTTGATTTTAAATGGAATTCGATTCAATTTTAAATGGAATTTGAATCGATTCAAATTTTTCAAATCCTGTCGAATTGAGTTCACTTCGACTGAATCCGTAAAATTTCTAATCAATTCAAGTTCAAATAAACTAAACGAATTCCGAAAATAAATTAAACGCATTTAACTAAACAAATTGATGTAAATAACGAATTGAAATGAAACTTTTTTTTTCATAGAATGGAATAGAAAAGAAAAGAATATAATAGAAAAGAATAGAATAGAAAATAAAAAATAGAATAGAATAAAAAAACAATAGAAGAGAATAGAATAGAAAGAATATAACCATCTTCCAAAATTTGAATGTCAAATAGGATGAGTTCGATTTCGAATGGAATTCATATGAAATTTGATTTGATTTTGAATTAAATTTGAATTTAAATCGATTTGAATTTTCCAAATTCGGTCTAATTGAGTTCACTTCACCTGGATTTGGAAAATTCAAACCAATTCTAATTCAAATAAACGAAACTAATTCCGAACAGATTTAACTACACTAATTTATGCAAATAATAAATCAAAACTAAACAAAACTATTTTTTTCATTCTGCATTGTGCAAAAGTGCGATCACCCATAATGGCAAATCGTTTTTCATCCACCTGCCACCAGCATACTGAAATCTGATGGGCTGTTCTGTATTACACTCATGACAAAGAGAATGATTGAAGACTGGCCATGTGAGATTTTCCAGCATAAAGTCTTAAGGAGTTTGGCAACCATTATTAGTTAATTTTAGGATTTTTTTTTCTGTATGGCAGACATTATCCTTGTTGTTTAGCTTTTTCTCCTAGGTCCACATGGGGCCTCACCACCAGAATCAGCAGGGCTTAGATAAGAACAGTGGGTAGAGGAAGAAGCACATAATCTGACTGATCAGGTAAATAAGCCAAAGAACCCAGGCTGAACTCCAAGCTGCCATAGGGCAATTTGTAACAGAGATCAGTAGCAGCTACAAACTGATTTGTTTTCAGCTGGTCTCCAGTTAGCTACATTTCATTATATTACCCAAAATATTGGGACACCTGCCATTACACGCACATGAATATCAATAGGGTTCAATATTGAGTTGGCCCACCTTTTGCAGCTATAACAGCTTCAACTCTTCTGGGAAGGCTGTCCACAAGGTTTAGGAGTGTCTATGGGAATGTTTGACCATTCTTCCAGAAGCGCATTTGGAAAGTCAGGCACTGATATTGGTCGAGAAGGCTTGGCTCACAGTCTCCGCTCTATTTCACCCCAAAGGTGTTCTATCGGGTTTTGGTCAGGATTCTGTGCAGGACAGTCAAGTTCCTCCACCCCAAACTCGCTCATCCATGTCTTTATGGACCTTGCTTTATGGACTGGTGTGCAGTCATGTTGGAACAGGAAGGGGCCATCCCCAAACTGTTCCCACAAAGTTGGGAGCGTGAAATTGTCCAAAATGTCTTGATATGCTGATGCCTCAAGAGTTCCCTTCACTGAAACTAAGGGGCCAAGCCCAACACCTGAAAAAAAACCCACTCCATAATCCCCCCTCCACCAAATGATTTGGACCAGTGCACAAAGCAAGGTCCATAAAGACATGGATGAGTGAGTTTGGGGTGGAGGAACTTGACTGGCCTGGACAGAGTCCTGACCTCAACCCGATAGAACACCTTTGGGATGAATTAGAGCGGAGGCTGCGAGCCAGGCCTTCTCGTACACATCAGTGCCTGGCCTCACAAATGCACTTCTGGAAGAATGGTCAAACATTGCCATAGACACTCCTAAACCTTGTGGACAGCCTTCCCAGAAGAGTTGTTATAGCTGCAAAGGGTGGGCCAACTCAATATTGAACTCTACAGACTAAAGCCTTGTTCACACGAGTCGACGATCGTATACAACAGGTCGTACGAACGACCGTTGTATGCAAAATTGATCGTTAGTACGCGCGATTAGAACAGCCGACGTACGACGGTCGTACAACGGGAGTTGTATGAGCAAACTAGAAAACTTGGTAGTACCAACAAGCGGTCATACGACGTTGTATCGTGTGTACAGAGAAGTTGGTCCAACAAGTTGTATTGTGCAAAACACGCATGTTCAGAAGTCAGGAACGGCCGGATGCTAATTACATGCACCTGAACTTTCTCTTTATACGTTCACTACGTTCGGCTTGGTCGTACGATCGTGTAGTGCATGTCAGTATGCTAGATACAACAGCCAACATACGATTTGGTCCGTTCGGTCGTACGACCGTCGAATCGCATGTACGAGGCTTAAGAATGTGATTCCATTAAAGTTCATGTGCGTGGAAAGGCAGGCGTCACAATACTTTTGCTAATATAGTGTAAGTCTAAGCAGTTACCTATCACTGATCCGCCATGATCATTAGCAGCTGCACTGAATAACATAAGTAGCTACTGAAGCTGCCAATTCTGCTAGCTCCAAATATTGCTGAAAGATCAATCATGCAGCATCTGCAGTTTATTGAAAATGCTGCAACAGAAGACTTTCCATTCTTCCTAGAGACAAAAGCACTAGGGAGAGCAAAATGTAGCAAGTAAAAATCTCCTATGTAATATAGCCAGTAAATCTGTGGAATGTAGCCATCGTCTGCCACAACCTCCAGAGCCAAATGCTATAATACTGTATTGTAGAACAGACTTGGTGCCATTACAAGAAAGGTACAATCTGACCTCCCCTAGGGCAAGCTCAACTACCAGAATAGGATTAACCATCTCTTAATTGTAGGTTACCTAAACTAATTGTTTATTGACAGCCCACTGTCCACACATTCAAGCACATGAATTATGTCAAAAGCCATTAGGTAGCCACACCCTCTACGCTGTAGATCCATCAGTTTCACTGACACCTATTTAACCACTTAAGGACCGGAAGGATTTCCCACTGTAGGACCAGAGCACTTTTTGCGATTCGGCGCTGCGTCGCTTTAACTGACAATTGCGCGGTCGTGCGACATTGTGCCCAAACAAAATTGACGCCCTTTTTTTCCCACAAATAGAGCTTTCTTTTGGTGATATTTGGTCATCTCTGTGTCATTTTTGATCACCGCTATAAACAAAAAAGAGCGATAATTTTGAAAAAAAAAGCAATATTTTTTTACTTTTAGCTATAATAAATATCCAAAAAAACATATAAAAAAACAAATGTATTCATCAGTTTTGGCCGATATATATTCTTCTACATATTTGTGGTAAAAAAAAAAAAAAATTGCGATCAGCGTTTATTGATTGGTTTGCGCAAAAATGTCCGTGTTTACAAACCATAAGAATTAATTTATGGCGTTTTTACAATTTTTTTTTTTTTTTACTAGTAATGGCAGCGATCTGTGATTTTTATCTGGACTGTGATATTGGGGCGGACATTGGGACCAATGACATTTATACAGCGATCAGAAATGTAAATAGCCACTGATTACTGTATAAATGTCATTGGCAGTGTAGGGGTTAACATGCGGGGGGTGCTCTAGGGGTTAACTGTGTTCCCTGGGCGTGTTCTAACTTTGAGGGGGCTGGGTTGCCAAGGGCATAAAAGATCTAACTGTACCCAGTGACAGGGATCAGTAGATCTCTTACATGCCGCCTGACAGAACGGGGAACCGCTGTGTTCACATCGGCGGTTCCCCGGTTTTCTTCTCTGCCAGGCAATCGCTGGTAGCCAGTGGACATCGAGTCCACTGGACCTGCGGCCACACTGTTGCAGAGTGTGGCGGGCACAAGAGCGCACCACCGCTGCCACGCTCCCGCCCGCTAGCTGCGCACGAGTGAGCCACCGTTTATAGATGGCGATTTGTGGGATCGTGCCACTCTGCAGGTCCGGAACCGGTTAATATGGAGTGTAATTATCTGAAGGTCATTTAAATTGGTTGTTTTTATGGGTTTTAGTCCAGTTAACGTCTTTCTGAACCCCAGCTTAAAGTGTATGTAAACTCTAAGAATACATTTCTCTTATTCATTCCCTTTTGGTTTATTAAATATAATAATAATCATACAGCCAGAGATATTGTGAGCTGATAACTTCCTGTACTCTCTGCTTCTGTGCTGTTATCAGTTAGCATTGTTCCCTACTATCTCTGTGGACTACAAAACACCTCCTCCTGTTATGGAGCATGGATAAGAGAGGGAAGTGTTATGCAGTCTTAGCAGAGTGTTATGTAGTCCTAACACGCTCGCTGTTGTAGGGTGACATTGCTGGTCAATACGGTTGTCACTCTAGGACAGGAATTGAGTTAATGGAATGAATATCATATTAACATAAAGAAAAAAAGTGTGAAAAAAATAAAACTAAAGCAGCCACCACATCTAAAAAAAGGTTAGCTACAATCCTATCAATTTCTGTTATTGGGTTTAGATAGACCTTAATTCAAGCTGAAAGATAGTCACATATGAAAAAACACAGCTTCCTGACATGAGCGGAGAGTGAAATGAAGAACTACTTTTCCTATTGATCACAAGAATGCAGTTCGTTCTGCACTCCTGTGACCCATTTCTAGCCTGCTATCGGCTAATGCCACTCAGCCGGTACATGCTCTGGATCCACCTAGATGCCTGGATCACAGCTGGCTCAGCCTCTCATGGATGCTGAGAGGCTGAGCCAGCTCCTCCCACCTCCTCCACAGGCCAGTGCTCCAGTGAGCACTGGAGGGGCAGAGCTGGTGACTGACAATCACTACTTTCTGCTCAGAGCATAGGGGGAGCACTGAGAAATCAATAGTGTTTGATCGTTCAGTTCCATGGTTAGAGCTGGCGGGGGACAGCTGCAGTTGGAATTGGTACTGCAGTTATCTAGGTGAGTATGATTTTTTTTTTCTTATTCCCGAACTTTAAAAGAATAGGGCTCTATATGACTTGCTGCAGCTTCCAATGCACACTGCGAGAAGCTCACGGCATGCAGTGAAATCAGAATAAGCAATTTCAATACATGTGAAGAGCCTGCACAACTGTGCAACACTGGAGTAAGGCTGAAGTTCAGATTTAAAAGAGAAGTGTGGGTTTTCAAAAGAAGAAACATTCAAACTAACCAAGGTGGAAGCAGTATAGGTCCTCCGCCAAGAACTGAACAGTCAAAGGCTGCTGATCACTCAGATAAGTAGATATATAGTAAGTGTGTTTCTCGCTCTGGCACCACACTATTCCTACTATATACTTTATTGTATATGGAGACACATATACTAAGTGTGAGCAGCTACTCCTTGTTCTTTTTTCTTCTTGACAGTTGGCTTGGTGGCATAGGCGTGCACACATAGGGTGGCAAATGTGTCTGGGCACACCCTAATCATCCTGTACTTTGCAGATTACCCCTGCTGCCTGGCTGCAGAGAAAGGGACAGGGGAATCTCTGTCCTCAGTCTCTTTCTCTGTCTCAAAAGTGAGACATCAGGGGTCTGTTTAGACCCCTGATATTCCATCAAAGGCCCCAGCAGGGCTCCGAAATAAAATTGTAAAAAAAAAAATAATAAAATATAATATTGTATAGAATAATAAAAAAATAAAAAATTGTAAAAAAATAAATTAAATTAAAATAAACTACTGACACCGATCTCTGCACTTCTGATATACAGTCAGGTCCATAAATATTGGGACATCAACACAATTCTAATCTTTTTGACTCTATACACCACATATACAAACTGTTGTAATTCCTACACCGTTCACCTGATTTGGATGTAAATACCCTTGAATTAAAGCTGAAAGTCTGCAGTTAAAGCACATCTTGTTTGT
Source organism: Glandirana rugosa (assembly GCA_018402905.1). NCBI lineage: Eukaryota > Metazoa > Chordata > Amphibia > Anura > Ranidae > Glandirana > Glandirana rugosa. The sequence goes on along the minus strand of BLSH010126841.1, from coordinate 615,357 downwards.
TTCATTTCAAATCCATTGTGGTGGTGTATAGAGCAAAAATGTTAGAATTGTGTTAATGTCCCAATATTTATGGACCTGACTGTATATACACACACACAGGTGTTTTTTTGCTCTTTGTGGTGCACACCCTAATGCAATAGGATGCTCACACCTATGCTTGGTGGGTTGATAGAATGGTAGCGCATAAGTATATTCAGAATCAGACTGTTAGTCACTGGCTCTCTGCTCTGCCCATTCAGGGTTTACTAAAGTGCCTGGCTGTGGAGGGGACGGGAGCAGCTGGCTGCTGGCCAGGCATCTGGGCGGATCCCTACATTACTGTCGGGATTCTGCAGACCCTGGACCAGCTCTGTGACATCAGCTGACAGCAGATTTTAGCCCGCTATTGGCTGAATCTGAGTCACAGGTTCACAGAACTAAGTGCACTCCTGTCAGCCACAGGAGAAGCATGGCCAAAAGAGCTCTGCCCATAATTCTCCTTTAAAGAGAAACCATTTTTTAGGTTAACTTGTTAACTTGTTAGCTTGTCATTAATTCAAAGATATCAATGAAGCAAAAGATATTTATGTTGCTTGCAGATTTACTTTCCTATAATGGTATAAACTGAAGTCTACGAAAGCCATTATAAGTCTGGGAAACCATCTGCTTGCTGCTCAGTAACTGTCATGTCTTGTTTTAATAAATAAAAAAAACACTTAGCAGTGGGTTGGTGGGCTTTAATGTGTTGATTTTTTCACAATTACCTTGGAAATGTGCAATGTTCAGCAGATGCTTATTTAATCTAGAGATATGTTCCATAAAATGACAGGGTGTGTTACAACGTGTATTTGCCACAGGCAGCTAGTATTGATGATCACTATTCTGTACGGAGCAGTTACACAACATAGGAGCCACCTATGTAATAAATCATTTTTATGCTTTTGCTTGTAACTTGTAAATAATTAACTGTATAAAGTAATGCAGAAACATGTTCATAATGAAATATTGATAAAAAAAACAATGGCCCGTGCAGTCATTTCTTACATGTTTATAAAGGAAGGGTGTAAGAAAAGTTAATTGCAGTTGGAAGTGTATTAGTGAGCATAACGGCATTAATGGGTGTAAATATTCAGTGTTGCTGAATGTGAAGGAGGCACTGTGGATGAATATACCCACAGGTGTGCGCAGCCCATTGCATTAGGGTGGGCACGCCAGTGTTGCCAACCTCCCGCAGTGTTTTTTACTGGCAAAACATGGAAAATTTACTGGCGGAGCACATTTTTTACTGGCAACCTGAAAAATAACTGAACTCCTATTAAAAACTAAATAAATTATATAATGCGTTTGGGACTTTAAATGACACACGTGGTGGGAAGCAGATACAAGATGGTACAAAAAGATTTATTAAAAGCTAAAAGTAACATAGTCATAATAGGGTATAGATTGTATATAGGTAATCAAAAACAGGAAAAAACCACAGCATAATTGGTACGGTAAATTGATAACAGTATAGGTAAATTCATATATGTACACAAACAAAGATTCCCCGATCCATTGATTGAACATATAAACAATTTTGCTACACAGATAGTAATGGGCGTGATGTCATTTAAAGTCCCAAACCCATTATATAATTTATCTAGAATAAGGGATGGAGGCGCATGACTCTACCAAATCATGGCCTCATATAAAGTCCCATTCCCCCCAAATCTCCCTCCTTCTTCCTATTAAAAACTAAGACAATTGATATTTAAACACAACATGGAAACACTGACAATACCCATATCAAGTAGTTTGCCTGGTTTATACTTAAAAAGTCAGCACAGCATGACAAATTATCAGACCCTGATATTTATAGACAGTTGTAAAAATCACTGATTTTTACAAACTGTCAGTAAATTTACTGGGGGTTGGCAACACTGCTGGAGGGCCACAGGTTGAGCACCGATGACCTAGAACCTCCCAAACCCACCAACATGGCTGAATCCTGTTTTGACTGGCAAAGTTTTTGCATTTTCTGAAGCCAAAGTTGATCCACCCTTTCCCGTCTCCTGCACATCCTAATTCCTCAATGAAAAGTCTATCAAACTGATTGGCCAATAAAAACGTGTTATTTGAACTGGAGATGGCAGCAGCCTCTGATAGAGCCTGGATGAATGTTGTCAGAATGGCCCCAGGCTCAACTGTAATGGCAAGATTGTGGTGGTTACTGCTGTTATCTAAAAGCAACTTTCACCTTAAAGTATATTACTCCATTTGTACATTCAGGGGTTGATTTACTATAGCTGGAGAGTTAAAAAACTGGTGCAGATGTGCATTGTAGCCAATCAGCTTCTAACCTCAGCTTGTTCAATAAAGCTTTGACAATAAAACCTTGAAGCTGTGTGGAATGAAATTCCACTTTCAACGAAAATCTATTGTCGTCATTGGTGGTGTTAGAACGGTAATGTCAACTCGGACCCCGGTAAGACTGTTGTAAGTAGGTCCGAGATAGTCTCCGACGACGGTAGAGGTCAAGTTTATTGTGCAAAAATAACCGGTTAGTCAAACTATCTGAAAAGTAACTCCTTAATCCTACACG
>BLSH010126841.1:581506-594360 GCA_018402905.1 Glandirana rugosa | reverse complement strand
CTTCTTCGTCCTTCCGTTATCGCTTAAAACTAAGCGATTACAGTGTTCACCCACTCGGGTTGGAAAAATTTTCGGTTAATCTCGAAGTCCGAAATTAGTACACGAAGTTTTTTTTTTTTGAACATCTTTAGATACACAGGCAGCGGGCCGCACCTCTAATCCCCGGTTACGTAGCTCTAATTCTCCCGCCGCGGGGAATACTTGGTCAGCGGCGACGAGCATTATATGTCCTGATCACAACTCGCTTGGGCCTGACATTGCAAGCCCAGGCATGGTTTGAAAACCCACAGGCACCGTGCCTGGGCCTGTAAAGTTTTTAGCAAGCCCAAGCCAGGCCCCAAGACGATAAAATGAGGTGCACAACTCCCGGACCGAACCCGAACGATTTTTGAAATGTCCGGGTCCGTGCCACGGACACCCAAAAGTTTGGTACGGACCCGAACGTTACAGTCCGGGTTCGCTCAACACTAGTCCTGTATATTACGAGCAGCGGCGACTGGTTCATAAGGGGCGCCGCCCTCTTAATCTCGATGCATTGGCCCCTAATCTCCACGCCGGGCGACGGACACATAGATTTCTACAAGTTTTTTTTTTTTGAAGCACATGATTAAAGCCTGAAGCTCTAATTGGCTTTTAAAAAGGTTGGGCTCACCCACTTGTGACATTAGCGAATCAAAATTCGCTATTGCCTTCCTGCTTCTTCTCTCAGCCAATCAGGGCAGGAAGTGGGTCTTAAGACCGGATTGGCTGGGAAGAGAAGCCGGGGAAGCCCAGGATGGGGTAAGTGCACACCTGGCGGGGGGGTTGTTTGCTGCCCCCCCCAAAAAAAATGATAGGGCTTCTATTGACCAGATCGGATCAATTGGACTGAGCTCCGGAGAGTTTGGAGGCCACATCAAGACCTCAAAGTCGTTGTGTTCCACTAACCATTCTTAAACCATGTATGCATTGTGGCAGGGCGTTATCCTGCTGAAAGAGGTCACTGCAATCAGGGAATGCCGTTTCCGTGAAGTGGTGTACTTGGTCAGCAACAATGTTTAGGTAGGTGGTATGTGTCAAAATAATAGTTCCAAAACAAAGTGCACAGTCTTTCCCCACAGTGGCAGATCTCCAGAGCTGGTGTTCTTCAGGGAGGACTGCAGGTCCTAGAAATCCCCCTACATGTGGAAGTTTCCTAGAGGCAGACAAGGCTCTCCCTGGTAGCTGCAGCTGCTCTGTGATGTGGCTGGAGTCCTACTGTGTCCTGTTGTTGTCTTCTCTCCCATGCAAACTGCCTGTCTGGGCAGAGCCCTCTCCCTTTTTATTATGAACACGGGGAGAGAGGCAGTGCTCAGTAGAAAGTGCAGGAAACAGGTTAACTATCACCCTCCTTCCTGGGCAGTAGCTGTCTCACTAACCATCACTTCAACCTGCTTACACACACAGCTTTAAATCATAGAAATAACTGTAAAATAAATTTTAGGGCCTATTGGGCTGTGGACTTTTGACAATGGTATAGGATTGCCACCTTTTCTTCAAGCCAAACCCGAACACTTTAGCGGCACAGAGCCAATTTTTTTCTTCTTCGTAGTATACGCTATAGGATTATAAGAGACCCAGGACACCTTTGGGTGCCCCAAAGAAAGTAGTAATGCAGCATGCTATGCGCACTGCGGCAAACAGTGGGTGTGGCCAAATTGCTCTTGCTGACATCACCCCCCCTGTAATGCCGAACTTGCCCCAAGACAGCCGCCCCGCAGCTCCTAGGCGGCAACAGATTTGTGTGTGACTACCTCAGTTACTTGGGGAGCCACAGCCTGGTTTGAATAATGTGTCCAGGTTTCAGGCCAACTCAAAACTGGTTGAATCCTGGACAGATGGCAACCCTACAATGGAATCAGTTTGACATCAGCTTGAGATGTTTCTGAAATCATCTTAAATTCACTGACAGATGTATTTGACTTGCAGCTGACCTCCTGACCTATGTTTGACTTGCTTCAATCAGGTTTTCCATTCCTATAAATGTGAACAAAAGTCATAACAGGCCCTTACTGTCAACATTGTTATCGAAATAACCAGCACACATGGCTAGGTTTATAGACTCCACATTTTTAAATTTCTTCGATTAAAATTTCAGCAATCATAATGTGTAAAATCCATCACATAGCACTCACAATCTAGGAAGCCAAGAGGTGAGAAACAATGGAATTGTTAAACTTAAATGCGTAATCGCATCTATCTAAGAGTTTAATGATGGCTTGCTGATATGCTGGAGATGCTCCTAAGTCTGTGCGTCTCCACTTAAAAATTCTCCAGGGGTGTGTAATGTGTCTTCCTGATCAGTTGAAACTACTTTTACTGTCGTATTTGTTTTCATTTGTGAAAAAGAAATTCCAGCAGTTGCACATTAATTGATTCAATGTAGAAATGAAATTTGCCAAGTAGATGGAAATTTTAAGTGGAAAACATTAAAGACTAAGTTCACCTTTTTTATTTTCTAAAATCCCTTCCCCTATGTACCCATTATTAATGTACCTCGGTTGCAGAAAAATGAAAACTTTTTTGATTTTGAGAACAAGGCCTTACCTGAGCCCGTGATGTATTTATTAAAAAGCTTCATCACTTGCTGGTATGTAGATTTGGGATGGAGAAACCAGTAAGACACAGGAAGCAGTTTACCAGCTGAGCTCATTAGCACACACCCTTCACCTATCAACTATGTTTGCACAGCATCCCCAGCATCTCTTCACGTGTGCATTTGCCTGGCTTCCCCAGCATCTCTCCACACTGGCTCGGGCCCTATGTAAAACTCCCAGCTCACGGGGCACCCCGATGTAGTGCAAGGGTCTGCCTGATTGGATACAGAGTGATTGGATATATGGTGTGTCCTCCTATAAGTGGTGGCCAGTGCTTAATATATTGGGGGGGCGGTAAACTAACACCAAGACCCCCCATCCCCCCCATGGGATCACACACCCCCCTGGAGATGGTCGTGAATGCGGCGATTGAAACCCCCCACCAGGAGACAGAGAGGACAGCGACGATCAGGGCATTACCTTTGGAGTCAGCAGGAATGAAGAGCCATATTGTTGATTATCCTCCCAGGCAAACAGGAAGTGTGTCCTGAGACACGATTGGCCAGGGAGTCCTAAGACTCCCTGGCCATTGGCTCCAGCTGCTGTCAATCCAAACCAGTGAGGCAATGAGGAGAGAGAGGGGGTGGAGCCCCCTCCACCTCCATTGGCATCAGGAGAGCCGTCGATCGGCTCTCCATTACTCGCGTCTGTCCGTGTGAGTGGAGGAAAAGCCGATAAACGGCTCTTCCTGTTTACACTGTGATCAGCCGTGATTTGTCACGGGTGATCACATGGTAAAAGGCTTCTGACAGAAGCTCATTATCTAGATCGAAAATGCGGTGTATCAGACTGACACACCTCATCAACGATCGCGGCGATGCGTGCTCCCTAGGGCACGCGCCGGCATGTTATCCTGCTGGACGTCATATGACACCCAGTCTGGATAACTCAACCACTTCCCGGCTGTCATTCTGCATACAGGGGTAGGGAAGTGGTTAATAAAAATGTATAGGGAGATCTGTAAAACAGTTATTTGATATTTATATTCTAATGTGAATTGCTCTTCTGAAACTGTTTTTTTAAGTCATGTGACTGGCACAGCACCAATCAGGGCTCACACTGTAGAGAGCATACATCAGCAGATTGATAGAAGCCCCTCCTAAAAATCTTTCCCTGCAGATGCCAAAGAACAAGGGAGAATCATGTGACCACACAACATTGCTGCAGGAATTAGGTACTTAGGATTTAAAAAAAAAATACAGAGCCATGATATATATGATTTATGTGAATGAAGTTTAGCATCACTTTAATCACTTCAGCCCTGGAAGGTTTTACCCCCTTCCTGTCCAGAGCACTTTTTGCAATTTGGCACTGCGTTGCTTTAACTGACAATTGCGTGGTCATGCGACGTTGTACCCAAACTAAATTGACGTCCTTTTTTCCCACAAATAGAGCTTTCTTTTGGTGGTATTTGATTACCTCTGCGTCATTTCTGTTCACCGCTATAAACAAAAAAAAAGTGGCAATTTTGAAGGAAAAAAACAATATTATTTACTTTTAGCTATAATACATATCCAAAAAAAAAAAAAATTAAAAACCAATTTATTCATCAGTTTTGGCCGATATATATTCTTCTACATTTGTGGTAAAAAAAAATCACAATCGGCGTATATTGATTGGTTTGCGCAAAAGTTGGCGCATTTACAAACCATGAGAATTCATTTATGGCGTTTTAACAGGTTTTTTTTTTTTTTACTAGTAGTGATTTTACGGCGGACAGATCGGACATTTTTGACACTTGATTACTGTATAAATGTCTCTAGCAAGGAAGGGGTTTACCTGCAGGGGGCAATCAAGGGGTTAACTGTGTATCCTGTATGTGTTCTAACTGTGTGGGGGCTGGGCTCGGAGGGACCTAACTGATCCCGATCACAGAGATCAGTAGATCTCTTTAAAGCCCACTGACAGTACTGACAATGTAAACACAGCAGTTCCCCATTCTTACTGTGTAGTAGGGGATCGCGGGTCGTCAGCGGAGATCGAGTCTGTCCAACCCACGACCAAACTGAGGGAGCATGCGGCAGGCACGAGAGCACGCTCTTGCCCCCCTAGCCGCGCCTCACCGTTCATAAACGTTGATTCATGTTACGCAGCCACTCTGCAGATGGTCTTTAACCGGTTAAAAAGGATTGAAAACAAATTCTGATATTACATAAAAAAGTTAAAGTGGAACTTTAGTCAGAAAATTAAGTCCTGCTAAATCACTTCAGGCTGGCTTCTTTTGCAGGTATAGCTATATAAAATATTAAAAATACGTGTCTATACCAGTCATGGCGAACCTTGGCACCTCAGATGTTTTAAAACTACATTTCCCATGATGCTCAACTACACTGCAGAGGGCATGAGCATCATGGGAAATGTAGTTCCAAAACATCTGGGGTACCAAGGTTTCGCTATTACTGGTCTATACTGTTTGAAATAAAGAAATACACTGTTTCACCCTGCTGTTGCTCTTTCACCAAACTGCTCACCATTTTTAGGCATTATCAGGCACTGCTGAGTTTGTAGAGGCCGATCTGCTGACAGCCTTAAAGCAGAATTAAACCCTCCTATCCTTTACAGCCAAGGAATCTGCTTCTGTTTGATCTTCAACTGTCATGGCACTGCACATGTGATCAGTTATAACACCGGCCATTTGATGGTTTGAAGGTTTGGTTGAGAACACAAGCAAATGTTACAGTTAGCAATCCCGGCTTTTCGGGAATGTGACTGTTTTTTGAAACTATTACTTGGCTGGGTTTAGTTCCGCTTTATGATTTACTGCTGCTCAGGGGCTTTGGGCTTCAGCAAAATGGCAGCCTCCAGCAAGAAGAAGTTAAAGCAATGCTGGAGGCAGTTTACAGCACACACTAATTTTGGTAGTGTAATTATTAATGTGGAATGTATGCTCCTGGTTAAAGAAAATTATTTTTTATCAAGTTGTTATGGGTAAATTCCTGCTTTAATGTGATTTTAGTGGTTGGGTCTACATAAACCTTAAATACCCCAAACTTGGACTCTTCATGCAAGATATCCTGTGTCTCTGGCTATGCCGAATCTCATGAACAGGGCAGTTAGAGCATAGAATATAAGAATGTACTCAGCAGTTACATGTTTTAAAACTGACAGGTGTACTTTAAATCCACTTTATAGAAAATGCTAGATCCCACACCTTTATTTTAGAAATTCAGTGTATTTACATTCAATGAGTTCACTGAATGTATAACAGAAAGCCATTGCAAGAAAATATAATTAGTGCATTGCCAAGATAGCAGTTGGCCAATTTATTTTCAAAGAAGCAAATCATCAGTTATTAGTAACTGCATTAGCATTATCAAGCTCTTGATAGTGGCTTCATTATTAATAATGAAATCATTTATCTGATATCCTTGACTCACTGACACTAGTTGAAGAAATATTCTTTATCAAATTACTGCAAAGCTATAAAAGGACTGTTTACTAAGTTTATTGCCATGCATTTGATTTTTTACAGTTCAGAATGTCACCTCACCTTTTGTCAGATAACGTAGTAAGGATTAAATCTGGTGCAAAGCATGAATAAATTGCCAAGTATATATATTACGTTTTTTTACTTTTTAACTTATTCATTTTTTGAAGTGTTCTTGTGCCGTTTTGTGACAGTTACCATGCAAACTAAAAAACAGCTTTTAAAGGCTCTTCTTTGTATTGGAATCTACATGCCAGCCAAATTCTCCTAAGGCCCCTTTCTCACTTGTGCGACACGATTTTGCCACAATTTTACATCGATTTCGGATCGGTACGACTTTGGTCAGACTTTGTTGCAACTTTGCCACAATGAAAACATATTACAAAGTCATACAGAAATAGTACAGAATCGCCTCTATATTATTCAGGTGCGATTTGCATGTGATTTGAGAGTTTAACGTTGAAGTTTATGGACCTCAAAGTTGGCCAAAGTAATTAAGTAAGTAACTTTGAAGTCGGCACAACTTGAAGTCATACAGATATGAACGGTACTCATTGGAAATCATGGTGAATGACTTGTCATGCGACTTTGCAGCCTCAAGTCGCAGGACAAGTCGCATACGTGTGAAAGGGGCCTTTATTGCAGTCGTCATACCGTACCTCCCTCCCAACCTTGTGCTAGGCAGATAGGTTGTCAATGCAGACATTTGCCATTTAAGTAGGGTGGGGAAGGGTTAGAACCTTTGTGCTCCCACTGTGAATCATCAAACTAAATCATATAAAAAAATAATAGCAAATTCCCAAATGCAAACCTAATATACAACTATAAAAGAATTACACCCAGCACAAGTAAACAAACTGGAGTTTCTGCACAAATTATGAGGGAGGTATTATCTCATCATTTGTGCAGAACCTCGGTTTTATTTACTTCTGCTGTGAGTATCTATGCTATAACTACACATAGTTTTGGATTGGCTATTTGCCATTGTTTTCATATGATTTAGTGTGATAAGTCTCAGCGGGGAAACATCTAGAGCAGGGTTTCTCAACAAGGGCTCCATGGAACCCAAGGGTTCCTCCAAAGGTTGTTAGGGGTTCCCTGAGCAATGAGCGATTTCTGCCTCTGAGATAAGTTCTTACTGATACCACTGATCTTTTTAGATACCTGTAAGGGGGTAATTCTTCCCAATGACCATCACACTAATGTATCATGAGTTGTAAATATTGTAATTTTTAGGAGGGGTTCCTTAAGACTGGAAAATTATTTTAGGGGTTCCTCTGAGTTAAAAAGGTCGAGAAAGGCTGATCTAGAGGTTCTAAACCTTCCCCACCTCTAAAAGGAATTCTGACAGGAGTTCAGTCTTAACCACCTAAGGACCAAGCCTATTTCTGACATTTGTTGTTTACAGTTAAAATCAGTATTTTTTGCTAGAAAATTACGTAGAACCCCCAAACATTATATATTTTTTTAGCAGAGACCTTAGAGAATAAAATAGAGATTGTTTCAATACTTTATGTCACACCGTATTTGCGCAGTGGTCTTACAAACGCAATTTTTTGGGAAAAAATAAACTTTTTTAAATTAAAAAATAGGAAAACAGTAAAGTTAGCCCAATTTTTTGTATAATGTGAAAGAAGATGTTACGCAGAGAAAATTGATACCTAACATGTCACGCTTTAAAATGTATAAATCTCCATAGGCAGCATTTTTACAGATTACCATTCTAGAGTTACAGAGGAGATCTAGTGTTAGAATTACTACTCTCACTCTAACGATTGCAATGATAGCTCACTTGTGTAGTTTGAACACCATTTACATATGTGGGCGCAACTTGGGTATGCGTTCGCTTCTGTGCACGAGCTCGGAGGGACGTGGCACTTTAAAATGTTTTTTTTCTAAAATATTTTACTTATTCGTTTTTATTTTTACAAAAAATACGAAAAATATACCGGGGCAATGGCAGTTAGCTGCTGCCATAACAATGGTATATAACGTCAAAGTCGTGACGTATATCCACGGTGGACGGTCCATAAGTAGAACTATAGGCAAAACAATTTTTTGTTCCATTTTGGATGTACTATAGCCAAACAGCAAATCAAAGGGAATTCCTGCAATTTAAGAGAATTATTTGGGGAAACCTAGGTCACCAGAACTTTTTTTTTTTTTTTTTGACAAATTCTTTATTAAAAAATAAAAAACAATGTCCCCCAATGTAAATCCATTGTCAAGCCCGCCGTCCGCCACATGACTGACCCGGAAAAAAACGAAAGAAAAGCGATCTGCCTTCTAGGACGGGCGCTGACCGAATGCCCCCTCCATGCATTGACAGTTCTTATATAGGTAAGGGTGGGACCACCTGGCAACGTCACCTGGTGGACCCACCCCCTTGTAACGTCACAGACCACTGCATGCTGGGCAAGCCATTTTTTGTTATTTTTTTATTTTTTTTTTTTTGTAAATGATTTTTATTGTAGTTTAAAGCAAATACAATGACAATCCAGAACATTTGAGGTTGTAATAGCCGAGGTACAGACCGTATAGATACCAGGCATAGTAGTATAACAGTAGATCAATCTTGTGAGTACAAAGTTAAGATATAGAAGCAAAAAGCATAGCTCTGCGGGGATCGCTCCCGAGGGCACCCCTATGGGAACAAACTGTGCGCCTTAGGAGGAGGCCCCATCAGAGTCTTTGCTCTATTAACTTGTTATGTTTATGCTTAGAATATACGTTATCATATATATTACATTGGATATCTTGCTCAAAGGTTACAAAGTTCTGGAGTGGTTAGAGGGTTAGATAGGGGGGGGGGAGGGGAGGGGGAGGGAGGGGAAGTAGGGTAGTAGAGAGGAGTATTGGTACGGGAGAAGATGCTTAGCATATAATCTTGAGGAGATGAGATTAAGACCTTAATATTGGTTGTTTATTGTACCATGTTGACCAGATGTTCCAAGATGGACGCATTTTGTCTGGGATTTGGTTAATTGTTGATAGCATTGTTTCATATTGGTAATGGGTATTCACAGATGAGATTAGTGAGTTGATGGAGGGTGGCTCAGGATTCTTCCAATTTTTAACAATATTGTGTCGCGCTACCAGTAGTATGTGTGAGATGAGTATTCTATATTGCGGGGGGAGATCTTCTATGGTTAAATTTAATATCGCTAGATTGGGTGTTAATTCAATTTTGGTGTTAGTGATTTGAGTTAGCAGGTTAGCTATTTGGTTCCAGTATATTGTGAGTTTAGGACAGTCCCATAGGATGTGCTTTAACGAGCCCAACTGCCCGCATTGTCTCCAGCAGTACCGGGAAGAGGAGGTATTAAACTTAGCCATTCTGCATGGAGTCATATATCTTCTCTGAAGTATGTTTTGGGTGGTCTCCCAAAATGATACGCATTTAGTGGCATTGTAAGAATATTGGATTGCTTTTTGCCATTTTTCTGAATCAATACGTTCTCCCAGGTCCTGTCCCCATTGTTTATATGGAAGGGATTGTTCAAAATGTAATTTTTCATGAAGTGTGTTGTAGATCCGGGATATTCCTTTCGCGCCACTAGGGTCTTGTGTGAGGAATGTTTGTATTTTGGAGGGTATTTGCGTTCTGAGTTGGGGGTTACGAGTGGCACAATGAGCTAGTTGTAGGTAGGTAAAGTGGGGATTACCGCCTAGGTTCAGTTCTGATTTGAGGGTTGGGAAGGGTTTCAGCTCCCCTTTGTCGTATAGTTGGTGCAGAAATGTTCGGTCCTTTCTCTGCTGAATGGGCAGGTGAAGGGAGGGGGCTAGTTCTTTGAGAACATCTATTCTGAGGTTGATCCCAGACAGCGGTGTGTTTTCCCATTTAAAGTTAGTTAAAAAGTGCCAAGCTTTGGTTGTGGCTGTCATTGTTGGTGGAAGGGTCTTATTCAGCTTGGCTTTAGGATGGGCACTACAGAGCCAGTTTTTTAAATTATGGTTTGGGGTGTAGTATGCCTCTATGTCTCCCCATCTTGTTTCTGGTTTTTGGCGGAACCATTCCTTAGCCTGGGAGAGTAGACATGCCCAGTAGTAGTCAGTTATGTTTACTAATCCCGAGCCCCCGGCTAGTTTATGTTTGTATAGTCTACAGTTGGCGGTTCTGGGTTTTTTACCTGCCCATATATATTTGTGGAAAGAGGTTTGGAGAGAATTCAGAAAGTGTTTGGGTATGAGTATGGGTAGGGTTCGAAAAATATAGAGCAGTTGTGGCAGGACACTCATTTTGAATCCTGCCAGTCTACCTAGCCAGGAGAGGTTATGATTACTTAGTTCGGTAAGGGTTTGGTCGAATTTATTTTTATATTTCCCATGGTTCTCTCTAAATAACATAGTGGTAGATTTAGTGAGTGTTATTCCTAGATAGGATAACCCTCCCTCTGCCCATTGGAAGGGGAAATTTTGGGTTATAATGTTCCTAGCTACTGCGTCAAGACCTAAGTCCAGTAGGTGTGATTTAGATGCATTAGCTTTATAAAGGGATATTTTACCATATTCGAGTAGAGTGTTGTATACCGCTGGCAGGGATGTTAGGGGATTTGTGAGGATCAGGATGATATCATCCGCAAAGAGACTTATTTTGTGTGTGTGTTTGCCTATTTGCAGTCCAGATATTGAGGGAGTTTGTCTTATGAGTTCAGCCAGGGGCTCTATGGATAGGTTGAAGATTAAGGGGGAGAGGGGGCAGCCCTGTCGGGTGCCGTTCGTTATAGGGAATGAGCAAGAGAGCATTTCTCCTGTGTATACTTTGGCAGACGGTGAGGTGTAGAGTGCCATTATTGCTGAGAGTATTCTATCTTTGAAACCAAATTTCAGTAGTACTTCCCTCATGTACCCCCAGTGCACTCTATCAAACGCCTTCTCTGCATCTAGAGTCAGAAGCAGAGAAGGCGTTCGTGTCGTATTTGCATTATGTATCAGATTGATTAATCTCCTGGTGGCGTCGGTCGCTTGTCTGCCTTTTACAAAACCTGTTTGGTCCTTATCAATTAGTTGTGGTAGTAACTCTGAAATGCGTTGGGCAATTAATTTAGCGTATATTTTGAGATCTACATTCAGTAGAGATATGGGTCGGAAATTTTGTGGGGAGTCAGGGGTTTTACCTGGTTTGGGGATCGTTACAATCACTGCAGATAACATTTCACTGGGGAACCTGGAGGAGGAGGCAGCGTGGTTAAGGACATCACAAAGGAATGGAATGAGTGTCTGTTGGTATTTTTTGTAATATTCACTAGGTAGGCCGTCAGGGCCCGGGGATTTATTGGGAGGGAGCGAAGTGATCGTTTGTTTAATTTCTTGTGGAGAGAAGGGGGAGTTGAGGGAGCTCAATTGGTCTGAGCTAATCTTTGGGAGTTTGATTCGGGAAAGGAAGTGAGCGATATCTTCCTGCTTAGGTTGAGGAGTGTCTTTATCATTTTGGATATTGTACAGGGAACTATAGTATGCGCTGAAAGCGTTGGCGATTTCCTGGGGATTTATTAGTTTTTTTTTTGTGAAGGGGTGTATTATGTGTGGTATATGATGCTTAGCTTTCTGCCCTCTGATAAGACTTGCCATATTTTTCCCTGCTTTATTAGAGGACATATACGAGGTAGCCTTTAGCTTGCGATATGCTTTTTCATGTATTTCTAGGAGGATTTGTCTCAACTCTTGGCGTTTGGTTAGGAGTTGGAGATTAAGTTGGGGAGAGGGGTGCGATTTATTTTGGAGGTCTAGTTGCTCTATCTTTTTTGTGATGTCATCAATACGCTGCGTCCTCCTTTTGTTAGCTCTGGCAGTTTGCTGAATTAGGACACCTCTGATAAAGGCTTTGTGGGCCAGCCATAATGTAAAAGGGTCAGAGACCGAATCTATGTTCATCTCAAAATATTCCCTAAGCTGATCAGCAATGTGGTCAGAATAAGGAGGACTTTGCACGACGTGTGAATTTGCCCTCCACAATCTATGCGGGTTCAAAGAGATGGATAGTTGTATTTTGATCCTTACAGGTGCGTGGTCAGACCACGTAATTGAGTCTATGTCAGCCGTTGGGATCTTTTGTAGGGACCATTTATCTACTAAAAAATAGTCTATCCTAGAGTAGGAATTATGCGGGTGTGAGTGGAACGTATAGTCCCGCTCTGAGGTGTGGAGGCATCTCCACACGTCGTGCAAGTCATGACATTTCATAAACCTTAACATTGGTGAAACCAATCTAGAGGGAGTATGTGTAGAGTCCATAGAATAATCAGGAGCTACATTAAAATCGCCACACATTAGTAATGCTCCCTTTTTGACTTTGTTCACTACTTTCATTAAGCGGTTTAGAAATCTGATCTGACAAGTGTTGGGAGCATATAAACAAACTATTGTGCATAGGAATGAGTTCACTGTGCCAGTCAGAATCAAGTATCTGCCCATTGGGTCAGGTATCTGGTCTTGAAGGTTCAGGGCGGTATTCTTGTGGAATGCTATCATCACTCCTTTTTTTTTGGCGTCCCGATTGGATGCCCAAAAAATAGTGGGGTAATTTGGGTTTCGGCAAAGGTGCGTGTCCTTGTCGAGGAGATGTGTCTCTTGTGCGCATATTATGTCACTGCGGGATTGCGTTGCAGTTCTCCAGAGAGACCTCCTCTTGGCAGGGTGGTTTAGCCCCTTTACATTAATAGTGAGAATGTTAAGTGCCATGAGTGGTGGTGTAAGATTTGCTTAATTGACTTACATTCGCCATTAGGAGACGAGTGGACATCATCGGATGGTTAACTGCGTCGTGATCTGTGGTGGTCATGAAGGTCTTCAGCAGAAGGTGAGTGAATCTT
>BLSH010126841.1:544232-566097 GCA_018402905.1 Glandirana rugosa | reverse complement strand
GGGCGGCCAGAGGTAGGGGTACGCTGCGTAGCGAGTGTCCCTTGCCTCGGACCGTGTGTCTCCGTAACCCGCCTCCCTGTCTGTGCGACTGTGGCGCCCTCCCGTAGCGACGTAGGTCCCCTGTTCCACTCATTGGGTCGGACCTACGTCGTTACGTTAGGGCTCACACCGAGCCCCAATGGCGATTACCATGACTTTAAGGTGGGGCTCGGAGTGAGCCCTTATGAAGGTCCCTCCAATTTCCCCATATCAAACGAAAAATGGTTGAGAGGACTCTACTTATTGTGTCTCCCCAACTAAATGATTGTGACCTCTCACGTTTTAGACCACGTCGACGGACCGAACCCGAACGATTTTTGAAATGTCCAGGTCCGGGTCCGTGCCACGGACACCCGAAAGTTCGGTACGGACCCGAACGTTACAGTCCGGGTTCGCTCAACACTATTGGCTACCATGTGCAGCTGCACCAGATTTTGCACTCTCCAGTGTTAGTAAATCAACCCCTCTGTGTTATTCATCTCAGGAGAGTTGGTAAAAAGCAAACTATACCCCTTTAACCTCCCTGGAAGTATTCCCGAGTGAGGCTCGGGGTGGAATTTCAGTACCATTAGCGGTAACCCCGAGCCACACTCGGGATTGCATTGCTGCATCCAGGCTGGGTTACTCACCTTGTCCCCTGGATGCAGCGATGCCCTCCCGCGGTGTCAGCGTGTCTGTCCCTCCGCCCAATGCCTCTGTGTGCCAGGCTCCGTTCCCTGTGAGCGATGCGTCGCATGGGGATGGAGACCGGCGGGAAATTCAAATAGTGAAACACACAGCATACATACAGTACACTGTAATCTTATAGATTACATTACTGTATGAAATCATTTCACATCCCCTTTGTCCCTAGTGGTTTGCCCAGAGCCCTACGTGCACTTTTATATTATTTATGTCATTCTTTCTGCCTGGAAACATGAGAATGTCCATGGCAACCAAAAAACGTCCCTTTACGTCAAAAGTGTTTTTTTATCAGCTAGAAAACAGCGATAGTAAATAAGAATCATTTGCAGAATTGAGTGATACTGATTTTTGGGGAAATTTATCATCAGACACTGAAAGTGACGACAGCGACAATTCTGCAACTGAGCAAATTTCAGTGTTTTTGATTTGATTACATTATTGAATACATTTTATTACTATTACGTTATTATTTCTGATAATTATTTATAGTTATTTACTATATTATAATTTATGATTTCATGTTTCAAACTTTTTCTTACCCGGGATGTCTACTAGACTCTTGTTTGGACAGATTTAAGTGAGTTATTCCTAAGAATTACAGGCCTACAATATAAAATGCCAAATTTCCATGCAAAATAATCGTACCGCTTTCAGCACCAAAAATCTGAAATAATCATCCCGCCAGGGAGGTTAATAAACAGCTCAGTAGAACTGCTGAAGGTTGTTGTATGAGACACAAGCGGGTTCTGCTTTTGCATTAGAGCCCAAACAAATAAAGAATATATGCTACAGGAAAATTACCTTTCTTTCTAAAGTGTGTTTCCTTCACTTATACAAGATGTTACTGTTGCTTTTTTTTCCTGTAGCATATTTGTGTTCTTTGTTTGCTCAGAAAGTCTATACAAAATGATGCTTCCGACAGCATATACACGCTCTCAGAGTAGCTGAGTTGGGATATAACTGAAATCTCCAACAGCATGGTGAGCATTCAGAATGTAAGTCCTTTCAAAGACTATAGTGAATAGGCAGAGCTCTTGAGAATTAGGTAAACATGTGTGCAAATCCAACTTTTAGACCTTTGCCGAACATTGTTTATCGGGAGTGTTACATTTACTTGCTTGACAGGCTTAGAAGTGCTTGAGTGGCTGTGAGTAATTTCCTCGGGAACTTGTTCAGATACAGATGTAACTGTACAGATGTATGCTCCGTGCAGCTGGGAATTGCCAGGAGAAGCAGCTTTCAGCGGCTGCAAGGTAATCACCTGAAGGCAGCTCATAGATAAACACGGTGCTCCAATGGCTGCCCATGACTGTCTGTCACTGCGCTGTCTCACCTTGCTGCACATTTTAATTTTGTAGTAGCAAACATGAACCTTCTGATTCTTAAGTGTTGCCATGCTCTGATTAATAATTATAGTGATGGGGATGAGCAAACGGGATAGGAGGGATTCTGCTATCATTTAGATCATTCATGAAAGGGTGCACCTGGAGTTCTGCAAATCATTTGGGAATCCAAAGTGAAAGATTGTTCTTTCATAGAAGCAATCACCTTTCTTATCTGTTGTGAAATGTAACATCGCATAATTAATGACCATGAAATATTTTTCAATTTTGTCTGTCTATAGAAAGTCTGTCTGTCCTCTTAAAGAGGAACTGCAGTCTGCTTACATAATTTGTAATAAAAACATATTTGCCGTTCTGAAGCTTCCCTCCAACCCCTTTGCATATTATTTTATACATACCGTGATTCTGTACTTGCCAAATATGCTGCAGAAATCTCCCTCCACTAAGTCTGGCTGCATACATTTTAACTGTGGGCAGCTGAAGCTGTTACTTACACAGACACACCGAGGCACACCCCCAGTGTTTCAGCCCTACAGCTTTCATTGGCCTTCTTATGACTCGTCCCCCCTCCCTTCCTGGCGTTCATGATGTCATAATCCTAGGCTAATGACCAGACAAGAAACAGGAAGTGGACTGTATAAGGTATTTACTGGCAGAAAAAAAAATGTTTTACTATCCAAATTTAAAACAACAAGGGCAGAAGATTTAATAGATGGAAAGCTGAAAAAAATGATTGAAGGTCCACTTTAAGTTTGGTATCTTTGCTGAGGATCAGAGAAAGAGTAAAAGAAAATTGGCAGATTGCCCAATTTTTATTATGCACAACCAAACTTGAGGAAAATAGATTTCATCTTCAAATACAGAAAGGCTTCTTTACAGTAAGAGTGTGAAAATGTGGAATAGACTACCTCAAGAGCTGATTCTGGCCAACTCAGTAGATTGTTTTAAAAAGGCTTGGGTTCTTTCCTAAATGTATGTAATATATCTGGATACTAACATTTATAGGTAGAGATGATCCAGGGAATATCCGATTGCTTCTTGGGAGATCAGGAAGGATTTTTTCCACTGCTGGAGCAAACTGAATCATGCTTTATTATTTTTTTTCCTTTTATTGGTTGAACTAGATAGACTTACACTGACTCCCCCATCTAGGTTTTCATCCTGCCCTAAATAGTCTCTTGTCCAATCAGCTATGACCACTGACCTGCTCCAGCAGATAGCGTCACCCTGTAGGCAAGCTCTCCCAAATAGGTCAATTTTGGGCCACAGCCTGCCCTTTTTATCACTTAGGACAGCTCATCAGGTATTATATTTTTCAGCCCCCCCATCTCCAACCCACCACTTCATGAGGGTGTTTGAATGTAAAACACAACCCTCATAAATGACTGCAGGTTGCTACATATGGAACCTTTCCAAAGAGATAGGATCTTCTTCTATAACCCCCCCGTCATATCTCCTGCACTGATTCTTAAGATGGCATTATGCAGTGACTAGACTAGATGGTTTGTTGAAAACTATGTCTCATATGCAAAATGTTGCACAGTCCAACATGCAATCTTTATATATAAAGTACAGTAGTTATGAGGGAAAATGTTGATATTTGACAGCTGAAGGGCCTTTTAAAGTGAAACTGAACTCATATTTTTTATAAAATAAAATAAATGCTAAAATGTCTAAAAATATGTAGAATGTACCTACTATCTCTCTTTTCCTTTGTTTCTTCTCTCAAATGCAAACCGTTCCCTGCTGTTCTCAGACTTACTTTCTAGGGTGACTAGGTTCATTCTCCACCCCACCCGTGTATGTGAAGCTAGCCACTCTTTCCTACCCACCCCCAAGATGGACTACACATCTTCTGTGTGTGCAGATGCATTCTGTTCTATGGAAATGTTAGTACACATAGAATGAAGCATGTGACCAGAAATAACGGCACTGCTTGATATACATTAATAGCTGTGAGGTGTATCAATGGAAGATAGGGGGCTTGCTCAAAAAGGAAGCAAGAGACTTAAAAAAAACAGAGTCACGGTATACCTAAAGTGGAACTTCACTCTCTCAATCAACATTGACTATTTTTTAAACTTATGCTCATAGCATTAGTAAATAGATAGAAAAGTATATCCTATTTACTTGTTTTAACCTTTTGTTTTCATTTCTTCAGTTACATCCTGATTTCCATGCCTAGGCAAATTATGTCAAATATCCCAGGAGTCTTCAAACAGGGAGAAGGGGTTTTCTCAACTAAGCACACCCACCTGCCTGCATGTCTGAGCTAAGGGCAGATGGATTCCACAAAGTAAATGCTACATGAATCTTCTGCCCTTATTCAAAATGGCCACTGACAGAAATGCTAGGGGTGTTTTTCGGAGTAATTTCTTAACAAAATAAAGCTTAGAGACATGTATGGATGGGGGAGTTTGCTTTAGATATAAAATAATGAATAAAATTGTATTCTTGATTTGTGGTGCTCAGATGTAGCATACATCCGCTTAAACATTTTAGACTGATTGATGTAAAAAATGTTTAGTGTCACTTTAGATAAATAAATAACTAACCCCTCTACCCCATCCTACTTCAGGGGAAGACACATAGGTAACATCAACAAAAAGTTGAAACTTAAAGTGAAACTTTACATACAAAGTAAAAAAAAAAGCAAAAAGACAGGCTTTTTTTTATTGAAGAAGAGATCTATTGGGGAGATTCAGTAAGGTGTTTGTGACCTATTTCTGGTGGAGTGGATATAGCCAGAAGCCTTGTGCCAAATTCTTGAAACCCATGCAAATTTGAAATGTATTAATTTTTATTGGGACAAATTTACATTTTACATACAACACTTTTACTGTACATCACTATTGTTGCAACACATTCATAAAGAAATTCTTCAATATCTGTGATAAGGAAAATGGAAGTAAATAAGACATCTTTTGTGTTGGATTAAATTCTGTTACACATGTAAAGCTGGATTTTCATTTGAACAGTCATGCTGAGATTCTGAAAAATCGGAGCATTCTTTCTTAAACATAAAAATAAATCTGCACTCAGGTCACCAGTGAAGAGAGAAAAAAATTGTACTCCAAATAGAAGGTTCACAACTCCATGTGATGCTCTTAAAATCCTTCTTTATTGACTAGTCCACAGTAAACGCAACCTTAATACAGAGAAGTTGACACGTTTCAACCTTAATCGGCCTTAGTCATAACAAAAAATTCTAAAGCTGCTGACACAAAAAGGGCAGAGCTAAACTTATGCAAACAAATCATGAATAATAATACTATGTTGTAAACAAAAATACATACATTTATGGCAAAGTGAAAACATCTTTGCAATTAGTGATAATCACCCATACACATGATAATTTGTGAAATATCAATGCACATACAAAATGGTGTAAAGCCTGAAAAATTTCCCAAATTGGTATTAATTGTCCATACATACAGCATAACACAGCCAATCACAAAAAATGTGCAAATATCCACTATCCATATTCTCCATAATCCATAAACTGTGATCATCACAGCAATACTACAAGAGTAGTGACCCAGGTAAGAAAAGCCTTCTGTCCTGATAGCTTCCAATAGTGAACAAGCAACCAACAGATCCACTTAGACAAATTCCATGACCCTCTGTAAATGAGTGGTCATAATGGGGAAAACCCCCAAATACTCAGGATGATTTCTGTTTTTTAACCATGTGGACCTAAGACCCATAATGATGCTGCTCCAAGCCTGCAGTATCAGTCTCCCAAGTTTACATACTGTGTTCAGGTGCTGCCAGAGATAGAGCTCATATAGCATACAGGTACCGCCACATACTTTATTCAACTCCAGTGTAAGGTAAATGAAAGACAGGCTTCAGCACAAATCCTCACCCATCAGTCACGCCCCCTCTGACATGTTTCACCCATGTTGGGCTTAATCATAGAGGTCAACTCTAGAGGCAACCAAGCTCACAAGAAAATATGACTAAAATAGAGAGGCTCCTTGTAGTGTAGTAGATTTAAAAAGCCACATTATTAAAATATAAGTGTGCACACTCACATTCTCCATGAAAACTGTGCCACTCATTAAAACATCTGAACTAGCTCCGTTCCAATGGCCTATGGCCGACAGCCACTATGCGTGATGAGGTCACATCATGCTTCACCCTAGGCGGTTTATCACTAGATGATATTGTTAGGGGCTTGGCTCAAGCCCATACAGCTCTCTTTTTAATAAAAAAATACTGTAACATTCAAGCTGTATAAGAAATAGTAGAGCATTCAGTTTTGCCCCATGGAATGAATGTGCCAGTTTTGCTGGATGAATAGCTATGCATTTTTTAGATAAATACACCACTAAGTGTTAGGGGATGTTTGAGTGTAGGGATACTTATTAGTTTGTAAAAATGTGGACAACTGCAGTAGTTTGTATATTAGTTCTTTGTGCTGAAAGCCTAATGGCAAAAACCCAGAAAATATATGCAATTTTACTAGGGACTCCTGTACAATCCCTTTCACTTCTGACATTGTGTTCCAGAGATAACATAACTTGAAAAATTGCATATTCAGCCTTTGAGCAATTAGTCATTATAAGTCAGTCTAATGTCCCAATGAGTCAGCAGGTTTCTCTCCAAATACTCACAACATCTGGAATGAAAGATAAATCAGAGAAGAGATTGCTTTAATTGGGACTTTGACCTCTTTTCTACAATATCAGACAGAAGATTTATGAAAACTATTTTTGGTCATAACATGACAGCATTAGGAATGGTGTAGACGGGCTTCACACTCATTGCCAAATCAAATGCAGAAGTCTTGCAGTGACAGGTTTTTTTATTCAGTCTTCTATTTACAGCACTGATAACATAACTAAGGAGGTCTGTGTGAAAAAGGGAGCAAGTTAGAATTGAACATTGAAGCTTTTCCCAGTCAACTTTGGCACCCAATTTACTGGTCAGGCGCTTAGTCATGGGTATCAACCCAGCCTTCCCTTGCATAGATCAGGAAGGGTCAGCTTGTTTTGCTCATGGGAGATGTATATCTGCTTGTATTTTTGTACAATAATATAAATATGTTTTTTCAATCTGTGCATTATTAATAAAGGTTCAACTTCTATATAAATGTGACAGTATAGTCAGTGTTTATGTCTTAGTACCTGCATTGTTGGAGTATTGTAAATTGTTCCAATTAAGGATGAAATACAGATCATAATCACAGTTTAATCCAGAAGGATGGACTAGCCCTAGACTGTTAATCTACAGTGTATCTTTTTTTTCTAAAGCTTGCAGATAAGAAAGTCAAAGTGAAGTCAGAACTCTTATGCCTGGTACACACAGTGAGATTATCTGACGAATGACTGTCCGTTTTCTTTTTGCATGCCTGTCTCATATGATAATTATCATAACTGTAGTAAACTCTTCATTTTCGATATGACAGAATAAAAATTTGGAAGTGATGTAATGCGTTGTAGTGTATTTGTATCATATTTTCGAAAGACAACTGCACAGATACAGTAAATAAAAATGATAAGATCTGGTATTGTACGAGAAAACCTTTCATGCTTGTCCCATTGGATAATTTCACATGAATTGTCGTGATTGGCTCTCGAAAGCTGTGTACTAATGATCAGATTATTGTATGATTGCTTTGAAAGCGATATTTCTCGTAAGATTTTCTGATTGTGTGTACAAGCCATTAGGACTCGTTCACACAGGTGTAAAAATAAACAGTTGCGCTGCAAATTTACATCCCATCAACCGAAAGGAGTTGTATACATGCAAGTGAATAGGGCCACCCTGCAAACCCAAGCCAAAAGCTACACTTGTGGTTGTGGTGTGGAATTCCTATTCAAAATCCATGTTTGGCTACTAAAAAAAGGCAGCAGCCTTCTCCTCTTGAATGTCTGGTAAACTTCTGATTGCTTCTCAAAGGGGCAGCAGGAGTTGCCACTTGTGTGAGCGAGCCCTTCTGCATAATTGTTCCAGGTCATACTATACCCATTATTGTAACAGCCAGGCAAATAGCATTTTCACTTTCAATAATTTTCTATTGAAGTTTGTATAAATAAACATGAGCAAGAATACAAAGACACATATAAGCATATGTTTGACATTCAATATTCACACAGTAGGGGAACCACAGTGGAGTCATGGGCATATTTACATTGATAATGAGAAAATGGGTATTTGACTGGTAGCAGATCATGAATTAAAGTAACAATGTAATGGAAAAACAAAAAGAAGATTGTTATTTTAATAGCAATGCAATACAATAGCAAAATTAACAATAAGAGCACTGTAGAGATTAGGAAGTGGAGCAGGAGGTTAAAAATAGGAAAGTGCAATGAGGGAGAAAGAAAACAGGGAGGATGAAGAGGAAGGTGGTAAGGAAGGAAAAGAAAACACAAATGTGTGGTCTCTTCCAGTATGTATAAAAAAAGTAATCTCTTGGGCATAAGTGAACGATTGGCATATTGGGGTTGATTTACTAAAGGCAAATAGACTGTGCACTTTGCAAAGTGCAGGTGGTCCAGAGCTTAGTAAATGAGGTAAAACTTCACTTGCAAAGAATACCCAATCACATGCAGCATTTTGCTTGCACATGGTTGAATGACGGAAGCCAGCAGAGCTTCTGCTTCTTTACTAAGCTCTGGAGCAACTCCTCTTGCAGAGTGCAACTGTCTATTCGCCTTTAGTAAATCAACCCCATTGGATCAATGAGATCCAGGCAAATAGCATTTTTAAAAGAAAAGATCAGAAATGGGAGCCCACGTAGTCTCTTGCTATGGGTTTCCTTTTATGTGTCAATCCCTTCTTCATCTTCCCTCTGTGTGTTTTATCACTATAGATGTGTAAACAAGATTAGAGTGAATATTTGTAACATTTAGAGGGGCCACAAATTATTTTTTTTTTCCTGATGAATGAAGCAATCATTCTGTGTGATTCTGTCTTTGATCCCTTTATGTCTCTCCCATGAATTGAGGATCGTACAGGCGTTTTCTCCTACTGGAGAACAAGCTGAAGTAAAATGCTGATCAGCTATCATGCACAGCTGCACCAGATTTGCTCTAGGAGTTTTAGTAAATTTCCCCACATGCATTTTTCTTTACTTGTGTAACAACACAAGAGTATGCAATGATATATATATATATATATATATATATATATATTTTGCTGGCGTATATGAACAGCAGGAAAAAGATATATAATGGATAGTTGCAACAATTTACAAAATCCTCACACAGCCTCACAATCAATAGTGCTGGTGATAATAGGAGCTTCAAGTTCATAAAAGGCTGTAAAAGCAGTAATCTCTGTCAATCTCATGTGTTATGTCTCTAGTCACTATCTCCTGTAGCATACCTTCAGTCTCCAACCATCTCTATAACATGTCTGTAGTGTGTGACTACTCCACCCTACATCCTATAGGAAGTCTTAAGCCTCAGACCATATCCTGCAGCACATATTCTATCACTTTCACATAACGTGAAAATTCAATAAAATTCAATAAAAATTGTCAAATATAAAAAAAAAAAGAAATCATAGAGAGGACTAGGAAAAAACTGGGTTTGAATTTTTCCAAGATAGTATATTTGGATATAGGCTTGCAATGAATATAGCTGGATTCATCTGTTGT
Source organism: Glandirana rugosa (assembly GCA_018402905.1). NCBI lineage: Eukaryota > Metazoa > Chordata > Amphibia > Anura > Ranidae > Glandirana > Glandirana rugosa. Next base: position 556,419 of record BLSH010126841.1, on the reverse strand, counting down.
GGTCTAGAGGAGGCAGAGTATTAAAGTATATCCATGTTTGTGTAGTTCATGCTACCTTCCTCGCACAAATACTTATACAAAGGTGTCTTTGACTGATGCACGGAACACTCCCGGTCCAGAGGAGGTTTACAGGCGTGTGAACTTGGTGTTAATCAAAATGACATGCACTCCCTCCCTCAAAGGAGTAATGGCTCAACTAGAGTAGCAATAATGTCCATTCACCCTCTCAGTAGTGTAGGTGTCACATTTAGTGCCATATAAATCCAGCATAACAGTATACTCAAGTAAATAATATCCCATATGCAGTGAAAAGAATAGTATAAGATGTTTTGAACATTTAGGATCTTACAGTAAATGTTGAAGTAAAGCAACTTGCAGGTAAACTGGGGAACTCATCCAGCAAACAATATACATGCAGATTTTAGCTCTCTCTGTGCCAATGGACACTTGTGCACAGTTCCACATGTGTGGCAATATAGGCATATAAAGTCTTGTGCATTGTGACCAAACACATTTAAAGCATCTCAAGTGTTTGTTAGGAAGACAGTTCACATCCAACTTCTTCAGCTCTCTCAGTACCAGCAGATATTCATGCAAAAAACAGTCCTTGATAGGCAAAGAGTACTTATCATATAGATGCAACTGAAGCCTCTGAAGCAGCCGGGATTACTGGCGAACCCGGTCAGGCTCCAGCCCTGCTGCCCACCTCCACCCTCTGAGGATACACCTAGCATGGATCCACTTGCTTCTATATGATAAGTACTGTTTGCCTATCAAAGGCTGTTTGATATAGGCCCATGAGGAAATTGGGTGGAGCTGGGACAGAGGATACATTTTTTAGCGCTTTCTTGGTTTGTCTGTTTAAATGTGTACCATTTATGTACTTTAAAGTATAGAATAAAGATATTCATTTAATACAGTCGGGAGCTCTCATACATCTATATTATACTCTTTCAGTCTTTAAATAAGCCTAAACTTTTTCCAAAGTATTGAACCATTAAGACTACGTAGGGAGGGGTTGAGCCCACATCCATTTATTGTGGAGTTTCTTGTTGTATTTCTATTTGTAGTGTTTTTTTCCTTGGGGACTCAAAGCGCTTAGAAGGTTAAGATGCAGTCTTGGGCACACACAAGCCAATTAATCTACCAGTACGCAGTGTGTCTGCATTCTCTTACAGTCTTCTGTAGCACTGCATATACTACACTATGGGGCAAATTAAATAAAGCTGCTGCACCCCTTTTCTAATGTTAATTGATCTGGTTAATGTGTTGTACATCATTAAAAAAAATAAAACATCTGTGACAGTTTTGTTTCTGGCAGTGACTAATGCTAAATTCAGTTTTAATTTACTCAACTTCTTTATTGTGGTGCAACATCTGCACCAAATTCAAAATAAACTGATGACAGTTTGTACCTGTGGAGTGGAGACAAACTTTCTTTTGGTGTACAGAGACAGATTTTGCAAAAGGGCCCTACATGCATTCTAAAAGTGCGCAGTGTGCCAAATTCAAGTACAGGTCCTAGACGGGTACTTGAATTTGGCACACTTTTAGGAACGTCTGGAATTACTTTTGCAAAATCTGTCTGCCCCAGTGTTTAGGTTATATGAGGGGCTGTAATTGTGGATTCCAGGGGATGTGTGCTCTTCTGGTGATAAAAGGGGCTGTAGTTGTGTCCCCCTAAATCTTGCAAATGGCCTTGCACTGCCTTAATGGGTGCAATGTCATGACCTGTGGCTTAAATTATTTGTAGGAAGTAATCTGTTTACACTCAGATATTATGACTTGCTCCAAGATGGTTTCAGTTATATGGCAAAGAAGACATTTACCCCAGTCCCACCTTTAGAAAGCACTCTGTGTTAGATTATTTTAATGTTGTTTTTTTAATATTTTTTTTAACCTGTAAAATAATACTGTGGGTCCTAGGATGACATAAAATCCCTAAATGTTAAAAGAAAATTAAAGAATTAGTAGAGACTACAATTCAGTAGTCTAAAAATATTGTAGTCTGGAAAAGGGGTGTTAGTGGGACTTTATATGAGGCAGTGACAAGGTCACATACCTCCATCCCTGTTTGCTTATATGCAAGAAAGAAAGGCGGGACTTTAAATGAAGGGTGCAGTGGCTCAAAAATATTAAATTTATTGAAGAAGTATATTAAGCATATCACATGTTTATATTGAATATTAGGGTAGACTATACCAAGTACGTAATAATTTCATTTAAGAATTTCATATAACTAAAGTTCATATATATATGGATGCATATAAAAATTGATCATAAAATATACTCCATACAATATAGAATTTTAGAAAACATGATTAATAGAAAACAATTCATCACGAGTTTGTAAAACATGATGATTGATGAGGAAGCACAACATATATTAGCTCTACGCGTTTCGTGATTTTGCGTCACTCGTAAGGAGAAAGTGTGTTTTTGTCATCTGTAAATAGATTACAACAATAACTAGAAAATCTAACATAATTGAAAACAGTTGTATATGATAAATATGGACTCTGTTATTTTACTCACATAGTCTCTATGTCTAAGAATTAAAAATGTTGAGGGTGGCAGGCCCTCCAGGAACATGTCCCCCGAGAGTTGAGATGGTAAGCTCCACAGCAACGAACAAGCGCAGCCAGCACCCATATGAGTGAGTGTCCAAAATGTGTATGAGATGTAGTAAATGACCGGACCAGTGCCAAAGATGAGAAGTGTTTGTAAAAAATGTGTATACAGTGAATGGAAAGGAGCCCCGATTGGGAGATATGAATGGTAAAAATAAATGAAATTAAAATTTAAATAGAAAAAGAATTGTAAAATGTAAAAAAAAAAAAAAATAACATGAAAAAAGTGATTCAGCAACCAAAAAATGAAAAATGGGAGGCCAGTGTGAAGGTAAAATTACCTGTGATTGATGTGTGGTACATCAGTGAGGGCACAGTCCAAAGTGAGGTGAGGAGGATAAGTGTGCCTGGACTGATTGAGGATGATGGCTGCATGGTCACCACAGCAGAGAGCCCATCAACGTCACGTGTGCAAGACAGGGGGAAATGAGGGCACCGTTCCCATCTAAGAGGGACTGCGCCAATCACCTCCATGGTTTGCAGGTGGACAAGATACTGGGCAAGCCCCACCAGAATGACCAGTGCCACAAGCACGGCGTGAGTAGCGTGACGTTGACGCGCAGTGCGTGTGCATCCATCCCCCAAGCGAAAACACACGGAGGCCCGCAGTGCGCATTATAGCTCCCGGATAGGACAGGAAACCCGGAGGGATCCCACATGGCCAAATCTAAACATTTCCGGTCCTAGCCTGGAAGATCTCTATGTGTGTAAATAAAGAAGTTAAACTGGGACTAGAATGCCTAGCGGAAGCTAGAGAAAAAGTGACAAAAAACAAAAATGAAAGGCCAAAGGCAATGAAAAGAAAAGATAAGATTAGGTATTGATTGGTGTGAATGTTGTGAAGTGACTAGCTGCACCCTTCCATCCCTAATTTATTGTAGTCTGGGAAAGGGGTGTTAGTGGGACTTTATATGAGGCAGTGACTCAATGGGTGCTGGCTACGCTTGTTCGTTGCCGTGGAGCTTACCATCTCAGCTCCCGGAGGACATGTTCCTGGAGGGCCTGCCACCCTCAACATTTTTAATTCTGAGACATAGAGACTATGTGAGTAAAATAACAGAGCCCATACATATCATATACAACTGTTTTCAATTATGTTACATTTTCTAGTTATTGTTGTAATCTATTTACAGATGACAAAAACTTCACTTGCTCCAGATGAGTGACACAAAATCACGAAATGCATAGAGCTAATATATGTTGTGTTTCCTCATCAATCATCATGTTTTACAAACTCGCAATGAATTGTTTTATATTAATCATGTTTTCTAAAATTTTGTATTGTATGGAGTATATTTTATGATCGATTTTTATATGCATGCGTATATATATGAACTTTAGTTATATGAAATTCTTAAATTAAATTATTACGTACTTGGTATAGTCTACCCTAATATTCAATATAAACATGTGATATGCTTAATATACTTCTTCAATAAATTTTATATTTTTGAGCCACCGCACCCTTCATTTAAAGTCCCGCCTTTCTTTCTTACATAGTCTAAAATATATTTAGTATCATTTAAAGGTAAACTATAATGATTTGGAGTACATCTTGTGCATATTTTTGCACTGACCCCTTATAATGTTTTCTATTTATATAAAAACTATGCTTAAAGGTTTATTATATGGCACATCAACAGCACAAGATTTACAGAACTGGGTCTTCTAACGGATAGAAGCTGTTTACTTTCAGATTCTCTCTCAGAAAAACTTCAGATGTTGATGTCTTGATTGGCAGACAGAGTGGGGGGAAGGGGGGTGAGCCACACCCCTAACTTGTGTAAGTTTACCTTGAGCCATTGAGCTCTGTATCCATCATCCATTATTTCAGCACATCGGGATAAGAAAAGCCTGGAAAAACATATGAAGCGAAACCTTAAGAACCCAATGGATAATAATAAAAAAACAAAATAAATGTGTGCAATATTTTATTTTTAGTAGATTGAAGAAAAAGAAACGTTTTAATTACAAAATATTTTTTTGTTCTTAATTAGAGTTGAGCGAACCCGGACTGTAAAGTTCGGGTTCGTACTGTACTTTGGGGTGTCCCTGTCCCGAACCCGGACATTTGAGAAAAAGTCCGGGTTCAGTATTTGGGTATTTTTTGTGCCTTTTCAATAGCTGCAGGGCAGCCAATCAACAAGCGTTTCACTCCTTTGCCCTTAGAAGCCATCACAGCCATGCCTACTAATGGCATGGTTGTGATTGGCTAGTGCATCATGTGACCCAGCCTCTATATGAGCTGGAGTCACGTAGTGCCACGTGTCACATCGTCTTGTACTGGAGTAGGGAGAGGATGCTGCCGCCGCTGTGAGGTAGAGATTAACGTTCTAATATCATCTCATCCTGCATTAGAGACAGGTTCCTGGTGGTGCTGTGAGGGAAAGATTAGCATTCTAATATCATCTGATATTTTATTAGGGACAGTTTCTTGGTGCTGGCTGTGAGGGAAAGATTAGCGTTCTAATATCATCTCATCCTGCATTAGAGAAAGGTTCCTGGCGGTGCTGTGAGGGAAAGATCAGCGTTCTAATATCATCTGATACTGCATTAGGGACAGTTTCCTGGTGCTGTGAGGGACAGATTATCGTTCTAAAATCATCTCATAGTGGAGTAGGGAGAGGTTCCTGTCGGTGCTGTGAAGGACATATTATTGTTCTAAAATCATCTCATACTGCAGTTGGGAGAGGTTCCTGTCGGTGCTGTGAGGGACATATTATTGTTCTAAAATCATCTCATAGTGGAGTAGGGAGAGGTACCTGTCGGTGCTGTGAGGGACATATTATCGTTCTAAAATCATCTCATAGTGGAATAGGGAGAGGTTCCTGTCGGTGCTGTGAGGGACAGATTATCGTTCTAAAATCATCTCATAGTGGAAAAGGAGAGGTTCCTGTCAGTGCTGTGAGGGACAGATTATCGTTCTAAAATCATCTCATACTGCAATAGGGAGAGGTTCCTGTCGGTGCTGTGAGGGAAAAATTATCGTTCTAAAATCATCTCATAGTGGAGTAGGGAGAGGTTCCTGTTGGTGCGGTGAGGGACATATTAATGTTCTAAAATCATCTCATACTACAGTAGGGAGAGGTTCCTGTCGGTGCTGTGAGGGACATATTATCGTTCTAAAATCATGTCATAGTGGAATAGGGAGAGGTTCTTGTCGGTGCTTTGAGGAACAGATTATCGTTCTAAAATCATCTCATAGTGGAGTAGGGAGAGGTTCCTGTTGCTGGTGTGAGCGGTGCAATTCTTGCACAAAAATAAAAAGTGCGTCTATGTTGCTGTTTTCAAAAAAAAGAATAATAATTTAGTATTAATAAATAGTGCTACATAGTACATTTGCGTCCAGAATGAGGAGAGAGTCAAATAAGGGACGTGGTCGTAGTGCTGCTGGTGTTGGTGAATTTCCTGTTGCAAGGAGAGGATGTGATCGATCTGTGCCAGCTACACGCACAAGTGAAACACCTTCCTCAGGTGCGAGTAGCCGACAGAACCTTCAACGTTATATGGTAGGCCCGAATGCCGCTCAATGAATGGTGAGGCCAGAACAAGTATAGGCGATAGTAGATGCCTCCAGTTCCTTCACATTGTCTCCCACCCGGTCCCTTGATGAAAGCTCAAGGGCACCTGAACCCCATGGCCATCTGTCTTTCACCTCAGCCCCTTGTATATCAGTCAAGCAGTCTAAGCCCCAAGTCATGCAGCAGTCTCTTATGCTTTTTGATGACTCTGCTGGTGTGCATTCCGTGGGCCATCCACATAGCCCAGCCCCAGAAGTGGAAGACATTGAATGCACCGATGCCCAACCACCTCTGTTTCAGGATGAGGACATGGAAACATCACTGCAGCACGTCTCTGATGATGACGAAACTCAGGTGCCAACTGCTGCGGCTTTCTACAGTGTGCAGACTGACAAGGAGGGCAGTGGTGAAGGGTGGGTGGAAGATGATGTGGAGGATGATAAGGTCCTAGACCCCACATGGAATGAAGGTCATGCGAGTGACGTGTGCAGTTTGGAGGAAGAGGTGGTGGTCGCACAGAGGCACCAGCACAGCAAAAGAAGAAGCAGGTTGCAAAAGCGGAGTAACCATCCCCTAGACAGTACCGGCCTCTTCCTCCACCTCTACAGTGCCAGTGTCACCTGCCACCCAGATGTAACAGCAACGCCACCATGTCTGCTACCGTCCCCAAGCATTTCCACATGGTCCCATGGAAGCTTACAGCTCTCCATCTCCAAAACACTGGAGAGAAAGAGGAAGTACCCCCCTACCCATACACGATCCCTGGCCCTGAATGCCAGAATTTTAAAATTCCTGGCCTTTGAAATGCTGTCATTCCGTCTGGTGGACACGGACAGTTTTAAAAACCTGATGGCAGTGTCTGTCCCACAGTGCGTGGTTCCCCGCCGCCACTACTTTTCCAGGCGAGCCATCCCTTCCCTGCACAAACAAGTCGGGGCAAGATCAAGTGTGCACTGTGCAACGCCACCTGTGGCAAGGTCCACATAACCACTGATATGTGGACCAGTAAGCACGGGCATGGACGGTATATCTCGCTAACTGCACACTGGGCAAATGTAGTGGCGGGTGGGCCGGAAGCGGCTAGCCGTTTGGCGCATGTCCTTCCGCCACCGAGGATTGCAGGGCATTCCTCTTTGCCTCCTCCTCCTACTCCGCTTCCTCCTCTACCACCTCCTCATCCGGTCAGCGTAACACCTTCACCACCAACTTCATCACATCCAGGGGGAAACGACAGCAGGCTGTTTTAAAACTGATATGTTTGGGGGATAAACCCCACACTGCGCAGGAGCTGTGGAGGGGCATTGAACAACAGACCAATGAGTGGTTGTTGCCACTGAGCCTCAAGCCGGACCTGGTGGTGTGCGATAATGGGTGAAATCTCGTAGCTGCTCTGGGCCTAGCTGGTTTGACGCACATCCCTTGCCTGGCACATGTGCTGAATTTGGTGGTGCAGAAATTTCTAAAAAACTACCCGGATATGTCAGAGCAGCTGCAGAAAGTGCGGGCTGTCTGTGCGTGCTTTCGACATTCTCACCCTGCTGCTGCTCGCCTGTCTGTGCTGCAGCTGAACTTCGGCCTTCCCGCTCACCGCCACCTATGCAACGTGCCCACAAGGTGGAACTCCACCTTGCACATGCTGGAGAGACTGTGCGAGCAGCAGCAGGCAATAGTGGAGTTTCAGCTGCAGCACGCACGGGTCAGTCGGTCTGCGGAACAGCACCACTTCACCACCAACGAGTGGGCCTCCATGCGAGACCTGTGTACCATATTGCGGTGTTTCGAGTACTCCACCAACATGGCCAGTGCCGATGATGCTGTTCTCAGCGTTACTATCCCACTTCTATGTCTCCTTGAAAAAACACTTCGGGCAATGATGGAAGAGGATGTGGCACAGGAGGAGGAGGAAGAGGGGTCATTTCCATGGTTATCAGGCTAGTCATTCACAGGTAGCTCAGTGGGTTCCTGCACCAGCATAGGCCAGGTAAAAAAATTTCAAGCCAGGGCACAGTTCAGGAGGATGAGGAGGATGAGGATGATGAGGAGGAGGAACCGTGTTCACAGCAGGTTGGCACCCAACGCAGCTCGTGGGCATCACTGGAGCGTAGCTGGGGGATACAGAGGACACCGATGATACACCTCCCACAGAGGACAGCTTGTCTTTGCCTCTAGGCAGCCTGGCACACATGAGCGACTACATGCTGCAGTGCCTGCGCAACGACAGCCGAGTTGCCCACATTTTAACTTGTGCTGATTACTGGGTGGCCACCCTGCTGGATCCCCGTTACAAGGACAATGTGCCATCCTTAATTCCCTCACTGGAGCGTGATTGGAAGATGCGCGACTACTAGCGCACGCTGGTAGACGCGCTGCTGAGGGCATTCCCAAATGACACCGGGGGCTCAGTGGAAGCACAAGGCGAAGGCAGAGGAGGAAGAGGTCGCCAACGCAGCTGTGGCACCACCAGCACCTCAGAAGGCAGGGTTGTGGAAAAGCTTTGTCAGCAGCACGCCACAACAAACAGTACCACCAGCTAGTAAACCGTCTTTGCAGGAGGCAGCATTTCAGCAACATGATGGAGCAGTATGTGTGCACACGCCTACACGTACTGACTGATGGGTCTGCCCCATTCAACTTCTGGGTCTCCAAATTGGGCACATGGCCTGAGCTTGCCCTTTATGCCTTGGAGGTGCTGGCCTGCCCTGCAGCCAGTGTATTGTCTGAATGTGTGTTTAGCACGGCAGGGGCGTTATCACAGACAAGCGTAGCCGCCTGTCCACAGCCACAAGACTTGTATGTACCTTGTGCAGAATAGCCATTTAGACCGGCCTCACAAAGCCATTGGTATACTTTTTTTTTTAATACGTCTCAATATTTTGGGGGCTACCCCAATTAGAAAAACAAACAAACAAACAAAAGTCAGTGTTGGCTACCTCCTTCTCCTCTTCCACCGCCACTTCCACCACCTACACCGCCATGGTCACGGCCTCCTCAACCTCCTACTCCACATCCACCTCCTCCTCCATTTTTTTTTTATGTGATTTTAAGTTATTTCCCTATCCACATTTTTTTACAGGGCACTTGTCCTACTCTAACCCCCATTTTGCTTCCTTTTGCAGCCCTCTAGCCCTTTCCATTACTTTTTTAGAGCCATTTTTGTGCCCAAAAGTTCGGGTCACCATTGACTTCAATGGGGTTCGGGGTCCGGGTTCAAGTTCGGGTCAAGTTCAGTGTCAAACTCAAACTTTTTCGCGAAGTTGGGCCGAACCCGACGAACCCGAACATCCAGGTGTCCGCTCAACTCTAGTCTTAATATAATAAAGAACAGTGATATGCAAAACTATTATACACAAACACTTTCCTACTACAGCTTGGTGGGATGACCATTTAATGAGATACCCTTTAATCGTAACTGTTTTAAAGCAACCTTGCCCATCGTATGAAGTAACCACACACACAGCGGTAATGCAGAAAGTGCTAAGCCTTTAAATAGAAAAAACGTTACAGTTTCATTTGTTGCTGTAGGAGCATCACTAACAGCAGAAATCTTTTTAAGTTCATAGTCTTTGTGTCTCTGTCTACTGGTGTTCACTTTATTAATTCTCAACAGCTAATTACTGAACAGACAGAAACCTTTGCTCCGTACATGCACTTACACTTCGGTACTTACATGAAATCCTATTCAGCCTCTAGACCTCTATGACATTGCTTGTATCAATTGTTCAGCTGGCAGACTACGTCTTTAAAGATTTTTCTTAATTTATATTTTGTACCTTTTTAAAAAATATATAGTTGTTATTATTCCAATAACAGAAGTATTTAGCCAGGCTTTAAAATGTATAAACTGTTTCCTACTTCTAGAACTAATAATATGCAAATGATCATTTCTCTTAACAGATTATGGATAGCCAGGTTATGGATAGAGGTTTACTGAGGCATGGGATTTCCATGAGCAAAAGACTGTATTGAGATTCCCAAGCATTTGCTGCATTTTCCTTTTGATCCCTGAGAGAGACACATGTACCTGGTACTGGCTATGCAAATAAGGATAGCTATAGCTAGCCTAAATTTCTTTGCTGCTCAGCCCATATGCCAAAGTTGAGGTAGACTTGGAATTACCAAAATATTGAAACCCTTATTGTAGTGGATATAAATTAGTTTAAGAGCAACTATAATGGTCTGGTATCAAATTATTATTTTATATTTTGGTTAAAGGAGAAGTATATGTTTTCTTTTTATTTAATAATCATACTTACCAAGGTGGTATGCTGCATCTGTCCTCTGGCGCCTCTAACACTGAGAACCAAGTCATCTAACACTACCGATCACTCGGTTCTCAGAGCTCCCCAAGCACAAACTGGTGTCTGTCAGTCAGCAGGTCTCTGCCCTGCCTCCAAGCTCGCTGGAGGGGGTGGGAGCGACCGCCTCAGGTTCTTAGCAGCTCGAACTGCACTAGCAGAACGAACTGCACTTCCGTGATCCATAGGAGAAGTACAGCCAAATGAGCTTTGGCTGTACTTCTCCTTTAAAGCTGGTCTCCAAGCAGGTATGAAAGAGGTAAATGAATGCAGCTCTATAATAATTACTGAATCCCTAAATGTATTTAATAATGCAAACTGAGCATTTTTTACACCCCAACTGCAAGCCTAAACAAGGCCTTAATGTATATACAGTATTTGCTGCCACATTTTCCAATTCTTGTTGTCTAGCATTAATGAAGATACCCATTGCTAATGGTTCCATTTTTACTGGATTTAAAGTCTTTGAGTAATGTATAGTGGTTTTGCTTCTGATTTATTTTTCTTTTCTAGAGTTAGGAGTAAAAAAAATTGTACTTTTAAGTGGGTAAAAAGGAAGTTGCATATTAATAATATGTCAGTGGTTCTCAACTGCAGTCCTCAGGGCCCACTAACAGGCTAGATTTTAAGTATTACCTTGGGGAGATGCAGACTAGAATACTGCAATCACTGAGCAGCAAATGATATCACCTGTGATGTATTTCAGTTATCCTGCAAACCTGGCCTGTTAGTGGGTCCCGAGGACAGGAGTTGAGAACCACCGTATTATGTAATAACTGTTTGACCAGTTGGGATGTCAGGCTTCATTTCAGTTTTTGCAGTTTGCTTCTTTGATGAAAGAAGCCCCTTTTTTACAGAACTCAGTGAGTTTGAGGCTGATCAGTGATTCATCCCAGAGGCTGATCTTTTATTAGATACTTAAGCTGGGTACACACTGTGAGATTTGTTTTCATTCAACCAGCGGGCTGAACAATTAAAACAGATTCCTGCATCCATACAAGGGATGCACTGTGCTATTGTATTCTGAGAGCAGTGGCTGATCAATTGCTAGTTTTCAGTAGGACCATTCAACAGAAGACATTCTAAAGCTTGGCTTCTGTTGAACAGAAAAAAGGTACACACACATCAAAATTAGGCTGGTTCATAGTGAACTGGCCAAATTTTGATACTTGTGAACCCAGCTTTAGTCAAAAGCTTCAAGCAGACAGATTCAGCCTCAAAGTAGAAAGCATCAACTATGTTGTCTATTTAAATTACCCCTAGTGGTCTAACAACTGACTCCCCACTTTATCTCTCAGTGGTCATGAAGTTATGGCTGACTGGTATATATATATATATATATATATATATATATATATATATATATATATATATATACAGTTGTGCTCATACGTTTACACACCCTGGCAGAATTTATGATTTCTTGGCCTTTTTCAAAGAATGTGAATGAGAACACAAAACTATTTTTTTTCACTCATGGTTAGTGTTTGGCTGAAGCCATTTAATATCAATCAACTGTGTTTACTCTTTTTAAATCATAATGACAACAGAAACTACCCAAATGACCTTGATCAAAAGTTTACATACCCCAGTTCTTAATACCGTGTTTTTCCCCCTTTAACACCAATGACAGCTTGAAGTCTTTTGTGGTATTTGTGGATGAGGCTCTTTATCTTCTCAGATGGTAAAGTTGTCCATTTCTCTTCCTGGAAACTCTTGGGCTGTCGTGCATGAACTGCAT